>JAHLJT010009419.1:200632753-200668887 GCA_031308135.1 Acheta domesticus | reverse complement strand
CAAAAAATGGATTAAATAAACTAGTAATAAAAATACTAAAAGTAAAAGAAATTAAAATTAAAAAATGAAGTTGATTGCAAAATCAAATACTCTTATTACACCTTTAAGTGTTTTTTTCTCGCAATATACTTTCTATATTTGGAAGAGATGAAATGGTGCTATTGAGCCGTAACATGCATTTCAGATTGTGATCTGTAATTGCACTACTCATTCGAGATTTGCAAAGAAGCAAAAAATTGCTCACAGTTGAATGTTGATCCAAACGTACTTAAACAATTGAGCAGCATTACGATGCAGTTTTGGAAAACGGTTTTGTGGGAAGTTCTTTCCTAAATGCTCACCTATAGTATCGTAGGCCAATAAAAATTAAACCTCTTTGCATTGTGTTATTTTACTGTCAAAACAACATAGAACATCAAAATACATCCAAACTTACTTTCTAGTGAGGCATTGTTTTTCAGAACACTGAAAACTTCCTTTTGTTCTTCTTCAGCGTACTTGTCATTTTCATCAGCGTGATTAAATGTATAATGTCTTTGAAAATTAAACTTCTTCACGTGATTGAACCCTTTATGTAAACTAAACATTTGGCATAGCTTGCATTGTCGGCGAAAAGATACTTTTCTTCCCAAACTGCATGAAAATTGTCGGTGTAGATGCTCTGGTCTGTGAAGTGCTCGCGTCGACTTCCATGTTTCCACGACTGGCAGTTACCAGGACACTGTAATCCGAGGTTATCGCAAGGCGCGCAACGCTCGGGCTCCGGTGTCCCGCTCTCGGCTGACAACACGGCTCCGCGCAGGCCGATTTGCTCTGCTTGAGCGGGCCCGCTCTCGCTCCTTGAGGCGCTCGCACCTCGTATCAGACAAGAAACATCTAGTGCCCTCGGTATTTAGTACAAACACATTAAAATAATTCTAAATACATTTGGTTTTCAAATACTGACATTATAAAACTACACATGGTAAAGTATTATAGTTTATGTAATTTCTATTCGGGCATACTATTCGGGAAATTACACTAGCAAGAAAATAAAATAAAACTTAAATAAAATAAATGGTACGTGATAGGAACTTTCTGACTTTAAATTCGATTTCAGCAAGGTAAAAATATCCCCAAACATTCAAATTTCGGAGGCAGCAATTTCATTGCATACTAGTGATATTAATACAATCGGAAATCTTTGTGAATACACTGCATACCTTGTACAATGAATTCAATGTTCGAAATGTATTTTTATTTATAGTTTTGAATAAAAAATCGGTTGCTTGAAACTATTTTTCGCACCAAATGTTCTATGAGTACGTTCTAATAAGTTTTACAAAAAATATTACGAAGGTGTATTAATTTGAAGAGAAATTGTGATATAAACAGATTACATAACCATTACTAACGGCGAGAAAGAACGTGCTCTATTAACATCACTAGTTTTAGGTTAATAAACTAAGTCATACACGATGTATGTCCTTAGAATGTTGTGCTACAACTCATCTAACACTCAACACTCACCGCGCTGGATACTCGTATTTGCATGAAATTTTACCAGCTTGTTCAGCCCCTTTCAAAACCCCTACATATACATTTTTACGTGTTATGAAGCATTGCGAGTAGTGTTTTTGGGGCAATTAGTATTGAAACCTTTGATGACCTTACCGCCTGTGGAATGGCGGAAATCTGCTCGCCGCTGCTTCTGCGGCCAATACTCACACACCGCGCCGCCACTATCGGCGGCGAGCAGCGACTTCCGCTATTCCACAGGCGGTAAGGTCATGAAAGGTCTCAAAACTAATTGTCGCAAAAACACTACTTGCAATGTTTTATAGCACGTACAAATTTGTATGTAGGGGTTTTGAAAGGGGCTGAATAAGCTGGTAAAATTTCATGTCAATCCGAATATCCAGCACGATGAATGTTGCGTGTAAGGAAAAGTACGCCCAAAAATATCGGACAGTGAAGCTTGCTAAAAAAAGAAGGCTGAACATCTAAAAAGGTAAATAAAACCGCAAGGTAACAGCAATCATTACATTCTAAAAGCGAATTAGTAAATGAAACGTATTTTATAGAAACTGGTTTTTGCAACATAATCTTACCAAAATGGTTGTTCCGGAAAGCTCATTGCCATAAAAAGGAGAAATGAACAGAACGTGTAAAATTGGAGGCGTTCTAATGGCAATTATCCCCTCTAAAATTATTCGGCAGTGGATTTCGCACCCATAATTGCCTTATAAAAAGGATCTGGTCAAGGCCTGCCTTCTTCTCAGCTATAAATTGGTGAACGTCGAGTATTTTTCACAGATTCTTCAAGAAGAACGCAATCAGCCGCAGATATGCGTACGTTCATTGCTGTGCTATTTCTCGTCAGCGCTATTTCGGTGAGTTTTCTGATCAATAAAATTTTATCGCGAAGATTTCTATGATACTCAAACGAAACTAATGATGTTACAAGACCAAATGCTTTCTCGCATTGTAACTGCGTTAAATTTAGCATGATATATAAGCAATAAATAATGCATGAAATATAAGCAAATTTTAACAATTTTCTCTAATATACCTCCAATTTTTTCTTGGTCATAGAAAACGAGTCTTATACTTATACAGAATGGAATATCTCACGATATTTCGCGTCGCTCTCGATCGTGCCGCTAGGAGTCGCATGATCGTCAGCACTGCTCTATACAGTCGCGATCACGCGATTTCTAGCGGCACGATTGAGAACGACGCGAAATACCGTGAGATATTCCATCGTGAAGACACGCCCCCACGCGCCAAGAAATAAAAACCCAAGTACAGAATGACGTGATTTCCATTTTCGAAGAACTCATAATATTTAAGATAATTGCAGTAAAATAGCATCGCCAAAATATTTATGTTTGAGATTTTTCCTTAATGATCTCTCTTCTTACAACAACATAACACAACTAGTAGGTAATACAACAGCATACTTTCTCACATTATTTATATTTTTTGTAGTTTTCAAACATACAGAGAGTTCAGTGAAAAGAAGACTTTTTCAGTCTTGTAAGGATCCCTTTTAAAACTTTAAAGAAAAATGTGAAGCTGTTTGGAGGAAGTAAGTTTGGGGAAGTATTCGTTTTCTTCAAAAATGTACTACATGAGCTTTTTAAATATCAATTTTTTTAGAACTTATTTCATAAAAGACAAAAATATCTATCTTCATTATTTTATTAAGTACTATTGATTTTTTTGCTATTTTCGAAAAGAAAGTGAGTTCTCGAAAATGAGCCTAGAACATATTTTTACTGTTATTTCATTCATACGAGGAGAAAGTGTAAACTAATTTTTTAAAAAATGGCTTGAAAATAAACTGCCAATATATAACGTATAATTGCGCAAAAACTACTCACATTTTTTAAATATTGTACTTACGACCTTATTTCAAGATGAATTTTATGCATCGATTTTATGAAGGACAAAATCTCCATCTTCAACATTGTAGTTGTAGGAAGACACCAAAAAGTTTGAAGAACTGCAATTTTCGTAAAATCGAGGATTTCAAAGAAAATGAGACCTACGTCTTTCTATTAAGCGATCTTTACGCTATCCAAGGATAAAATTTAATGGAGAAAAAATTTAAATATAGTCGAGCGCTAATGTAAAGCACCCTCAAAGTGAAAACAACCTTTTCAATGTCGCAGCTCTTGAGTTCCTTCAGACCAATGAAAGAATATTAAGTTTAGGGAAAATCGTCTGAAAGCTTTAGGCGCTAACGGCAGACCAATTTTCGCCACCAATCAATTTTCACCATCAAGGACTCTCATACATAGATTCTGATTTACGTGTTATAGGAATGGTGGTATATGTTATAGGAATTTTTTTCTATATTTAGCAACAAGATTTATCCACTTTTTCGTTACCAGGGACCTGTAATAAGAATTTTTTGCCAAAAATTCGCCATTTTTTTGGACAGAATTACATAACATTCTCTCTACTGCGTAAGCGGTAACGAGAAAGTAAAAACATTAAATTATATTCCATTTAGTCCATATATTGAGAACAGACTATTATTACTTCTATGAAATGTATAAATAATTCACTTAATTGTGCATTTCACTTAGCTACAGTTTCGAGGATTATTTTCCTCATCTTCAGGCTAGAATAAAAATAATTCATTTAAAGAAAATTAATTTTTGACAAATTTGATGTTTTCATCGAATTTATGATTACACATTATAATCATGCTTTGAAATGAAGTTTTTTTATAATGAATGAATCAGGTAATATATATTCATAAGCTCCATATGATGCTTCTTATGGGATAGAGAGACATTGAGTTTTTTAAATATATTCACAAATTGATGAAAACTTACTCTTAATTGTAAAAAAGTTAATATTAGTATAAATAGGCTGAAGCAATTATAAACTTTTTTAATTGCTTATTTAAATTAAAAACTTTAACTGTTCATACTGGAAATTTTCGTTTGATGGAGTTAGGCGGCTTGGCTTCTGAGTGCCTCATATCCCAATACTGAGATGGATTATTTTAGTTCATGCGGGGACCATCACAAAAGGTTAATACAAATACGTGAAAAAGAACCAAAGAAGCTAAAAAGAACGCGAGAAATAAAATATAAAAAAAGGGATGACAGTAGGAAGGGACAAGCGTGAGAGCCAGTTATAAATAAAGTACGAATTTTATATTGGGACAAGTGACAAATTTCAGTTTTTTATTATTAAAATATTTAATAAAAAATAGAAAATGCAAATACCAAAGAATAACCAACATAAGAAGTGACATCCAAACGAAAGAAGCGTATGTGCTCGACAATTAAAGACAATGCGCTTTAGTTAGTAAGGAGACACAAATCTCAAATGTTGGTATTGATCGTCATGCGCCGATATTCTGAAAGATATCTTAAATAAAAGCTAAATGTGTTAGAGTAATTTTGTCGACGTAAGGCGTGTGTATTACAGGTAAATTTTTGTTTTGGTCGCTAGGTAAAAGTATACAAGTAGTTATAGTAGTTAGATATTCCAGTTGTATGAAATCATCTCTTGTTACAGGCCGAAACTTTAGAGACCTTCAAGATAATAGTTCGTCCTGAAGCCCGAGTGTGCAAGGAACAACTAGGTGCAACGGACGGTAAGTTAGAATATAGATAATTATGGTTTTCAAATTGAATTCTTAGTGAAGAGATGAAGTGAAGCGGGAAAACAAAATATATCAATTCTGTAAGATGATCCTGCACTATGGAGTCAAGTGAAATACGTACGTAATCTTATTGTTTCATTCGCCTTGTGACGATTGGGGATTGTAAAATAAAGATTAACTTTTCTAGCTAACGATGCACAAAATAATCTCTTCTTCAAGAATCTGTGTTTCTTCGTCATGACACTTCGAGAGATGAAGATGTCCACCTTTCGATCAATGTTTTCTTTGGAGTTTTTGTTTTTGTTTTTAGAGGTTTCGAGACAACTCTCTCATGGAGTTAATACAATTTTTGATACTTTTTCCATATAAGTGTTTTAAAAATTGTATAATGATGAGAGTGGTGTCTAACAAAAAATGGGCACAATATCAAAATGCGAATGAAAGGTTTCTTTTCTTTAGAGAAATTCTATCGGTTTTAATCTTAGCATATTTGCATTGTAGCCAAATTTGTTCATTCTACATAGATAATATATTTCACACACAAGTTTAACCAGTTTTTATATTAGGTCTAAAACTAAAATATTTTACTTAATATATTCTATTGGACAACAAAATTCAGTTTCTGCAGTCCACAAAATAGTAAATTCAACACTTCGCGGAGACTGCTTACAGTTCTTTGAAATATCAGGATAAATCATACGTTGAAGTAATCACACGTCGCATAGGTGAAATCATTATATTTTCTTAGTACCCTGAAAAAGATTTCTTCCAAATTTCACAGATACATAAGAAAGAACGCCTCTAGGAAAGGATATGAAACACTTGAAACACTTATAAAAACATATTTGGTACATTACGTTACTATATATTGTTTTCTTTTCAGATGAAATGAATGCCTTTGTGAACCTGCAAAGAGACTTGTTCACTGAGAAGGCCAAGGTAAGAAAAAAAATCTTTTTAAAATAATCTCGATCCCTACCTTAATATTAAGTGAGTTGAATGAGCGCCAATGATCACTGGTTTTAAAATGTTTTCAATTAATTGTTATAGAAATGTGACCAATACATAACCAATTAGGAGGAACAAATATTCCTTTTGTGAATATTTTCTTTCGGTTCCTGAAATAAATCAAAGTCTCGTTTTAGTATTGCATATTTATTATTCGTGGGTTTCATTTAATAACATCATGTAAATTATGAGGATATGTTACAATCATTCTTCATGATGGGTTAACGTCATAGAGAAACTGAGAATAGAGAAAAATACACTCCGGCCGTGCGGTGACAGGGAGGCATTGTGGTTTGCCTAAGACTATGTAAGACTCGCAGAATGACAGAGACACTCAACTTCTAATGCTATTTAACATGAAATGTGTGACACAAAAAATGTTAAAGAAATTGTGGGGAAACAAAACACTCCACGGACAATATTTGAAACGAATGGACAGAGTACAGTTCAATAAAGATCAATCATTCATGTGGCTCAAAATGGGAAGACTGAATCCACAATCGGAAGCACTTGTAATATCTGCCCAAGATCAGGCCTTGAGAACACATTTCGATAAAGCGGTTCTCAAATTTTCCTTAGTGCCGCATTTGCCAGGAACACGTAGAAACCATTGATCATATTGTCTCAGCTTGTCCAATCCTTGCAAAGACCGAATACTTGAAAAGACACGACAGGATGTGTAGCTATCTCCACTAGCTGATCTGTATCGCCCTCGAAGTTCCAAACACATGCCTCAAGTCGTATGAACACTCACCAAAACCGGTGACGTCTGTTGGATTGTGTACGATATTGTACGACCAACAAATTCAAACTGGTCGCACGATAGTGGCAAACAAACCTGACATAGTTATCCGAAATTTGGCGAAAAAATTGTGTCTTTTTGTAGACGTTGCTGTGCCATGCGATCAAAACGTCGTTACCAAGGAGGAGAGAAACGTCTTAAAAGAGTTTGGAAATCGAGATCAGCCGAATGTGAGGCGTAAAAGCACAGGTCGTACCTATAGTCATCGAGCTCTGGGATTTGTTCCGCAAAATTTGAGCAAGAACTTGTCTAAACTCCCAGGTAATTCAAAAGACTGGGAAGTGCAAGAAATTGCTTATTTGGAACAGCCCACATTTTGCGCAAAGTATTGTAGGGGCACCGATAGTCCGTAGATCTACTCCTTAGGAAGCTGGTTGCAACTCGGAGTAGACTTTATAATCAACCGACTCATAAAATTTCCAGTCGTGAATTAGAGAAATAATAATAATAATAATAATAATAATAATAATAATAATAATATTTTCTCTCTCCTATTATATATACAAACATACACATCAACATCACATCACACTGTCGTCAGACACGTCGGAAGTCTAACAGAGAATTTAAATCTTGTCACAACAAGCGCGGTACTCGTCTTCAGTGACTTGAACCTCCCACATTTACACTACAGATCAGACGGAATAAGGAGCTTGACCCGTCTCGGAGGGTGCCCGCTGGTGGGAGATTCCTAGTTGAGGAACCCCCTCAAACTCTCCTGTAGATCGGTGCTAAAATCTCGCTATGCAGCGGAGGAAAGTCACCGTCACCTCCTGCGATAAAACTACATTTACAGACCTAATGACCTAAGTAGTTGGCATAGCCGGAACCATTAATAAACAATCTACTGCTGTAGTTACCGAGAAGGGAAAACTCTGAAAGTCCACGTTTAGGTCGGGACCGGATCGCACATTGTAGAGTGGGAGAGACACTATCATCTCCCGATTTAAAACATGAAGTACACTCAGGAAAGTGAAACCATGATAGTCGATACAAGTCACCGAAAGCACTACATATTTACTCATTTTACCACGTATATTCATTTTGAAATTTACTGAAATTATTCTCTGTGACTAGTGCCTGTCTGAGTGTGTGTTGGAGAGACTCGGAGTGATGAAGGATGGCAGCTGGACCGCAGTCCCCGCGGAATACCGTATGGAGGTGTACAACAGAGTGTTTGCAGGCGACACCAATCGCCTAGAATTTGCAGACAGTGTCATCAACTTCTGCCACGTACAAGGTCAGTAGCAATGGCATTCTCTCGAATTCCATCATCATAAGACTACATTAAGAGCCAGACAAAAATGCTCTCAGTTCCGTTCGTTTTTGACGGCGAGTCCAGGCGCGCCGATACAGCTATGTCCGAGAATGCCAGTTTCGGAATTGCCATCATCGACAACGAACGATACCGAAACTTGGCTGTCATCGGGGTGCGTCGAATGAATGCTGGAAACGTCACCGAATCTCGCAATGTGTTTCTACGATTTACCAGATTTGTACGTTGACCAATGCATAAGCAATCTAACGGTACTTGTAGTTTTTGTAGATAACCTTAGGCTTTTGGCATGTATGCAAAAATAATGAAAAAGTAACAAGCCTCGCCGTCAGAGATGTTCTTCTAAGAAGGTACGAGAAATGGAAAGAAGGCTTTGTTAATTGAAAGAATTACGTGTTAAGTCTCTTTTGTATGCCAGTGATGGAATTAAAGACAATTAAAACATTAATTTTTGTCATTTCTAGGATTGCTAAATTACAATATTACACATTTTTCTATTGCTGAACAATGTTATATATTTATTAATTTCCTCTCATTTAATACGTGTATAACGTATTTAGTATATGATAATGAATTATGTATTTTGAATTATTGAATATTCTATCCGTGAGAGGCTGTAGGGCAGGGCAATAGGCAGATTTGCAATGGACGCCGTTGTTTGGCGCCCGATTGCGTCGACCAATTCAGAAGCCATCGTGGCTTACATCAACTGTTCCACAATTAATTGTGTCTAGAGACGAAAAGGCGTTTTCACTCAGGGAAGGACAGTACCTATCTCAGTTTTGTTTATCATACACGTTTTTAGTATATAATAATGAAATTAATACCAAATGTTAATTGCGTTTAATAAATATGCTTTACATTCGACTTTGCAAGAAACTTACCCGCTGGTCGCCACCTCCCGAGAAAAAAACACGCACTACACTTACGGGACTAATGACCTAGGTAGTTGAAGCGCCCGGAAACACGAATCAATCATTCAATCAATCGATTGCAGATAGGAACGGACTTTTTGTAATGTTTTAATAACTCATGTAAAGACATCGGAAGGATGATGTTAGAGCAGAGATAGCCAAATTATTTCCTTCATTGACCCCTTTTAAACGAATTGTTTGCTTCATTGACTCCATTTCGTATTCTCTATAATATCCTTCAATATGGCACAAACGTCTGAAACAATGAATAATCATGACACAGAGATTTGCATATAAATACTTCGAAGATAACAATTTCTTAAACCAATATTCTTGAAAATATATTGGTTTATCAATAATCGAAGACTCTCCCACTTTGAGTTTTCGATTTTTTTAATCTCCATTAAAATGGACTGGTTAAAAATCCTTTGGTGATTTTTAAAAACTGGCCAATACATTGCCTTTATAGGAAATATGCTTTGGTTTTCCTTCAGAACATAAACGTAGCTTCACTGTGCATGCATTTTGTTGAGCTCCTCTTTATCCCGGTAGTGGTTGGAGTAAGCCCCGAGGATGTGGTTTGCTCTTTTGTTGGCAATACAATTAAAATTCGATTCCTAGTTTATATACCAATATAAATAAGTTTACTATTACTCGGAAGCGAAAATGTCAATTTTCCAAATGTTGCTAGCGCTTTTATTCATCATTGAATCACGTATAAAAAATGGTGTACTAGAGTTTCTGAAACTCAAGAAAACTTGTGCTAATTACGATTCTACACGTACGTCACATACAGTACTTTGTATACCTGTTTTGTATTAAGAAAATATACCAAACCGCCTTATCAGGAGAACAGAGCACGCAATGGCGAAAGCCTATCCCTCTCTTCCTCTCCCTTTCCCTCTCCCCCTCTCCCTCTCCTCTCCCCCTCGCCATTTCCCTCTCCCCCTCCCTCTGTTTCTCTCTGCCCCCTTCACCCAGAAAAGTGTTTGATGCCCATTTCTTGCGTACAATACTAAGTTAACTTTGCTCTAGCCGAGTGGCTCATTTCTTTTATTCTCTCTCTCTCTCAGAAAGATACTATAAGAAAAGTAATCTTATAGTATGCAACAAACATTTTTTATGTATAATAATGATTCTATTTGAATTTAATTGGTTTTGTGTTGCAGCTGACGCGAAATTTAGAGCTACGGGACAGCGCTGTCAGGCGGCGTACGACGCGATAGTTTGTTTCTGGGATCTCACTTACTGATGGTTAGCCAAAAATGGCCACAACTTGTCCTTCAGCCTCCAGTTCCATTTCCAGTCTTTATAATGAGGAAAATAATAATATATGACATTAAGAGTATTTAAGATACTATTCGCAAATGAAAGGTGACGATGAAAAGCAGACGTCACCAATTTCTTCTACGGAATAACACTAATTTACATTACAAGGCAAGAAACTGGATGTTTCCATATCTAGACGGGAGAGTTGAGTTTCCGAACATGGTTGATAGCCCCATCAACGAGTCTCGTATCATGGAAAGTCACCTTTGCCGTGTGATTTGCAATACTGTTTTCGAGACCCGAATTTTATGAAAATTTGTCCGTTTGGTATACACATTTAATTGAAGACCATGAGAATATATTGGGAATCAAGGTATCGTTCATAAGTTTGTGGTATTTTTTCTGTTGTAGTATCAGTAGGTGCTAGTACAGAAAGTACATTCTTTACGTTTACAGCCTGGTTTTGAAATAGTTAAAACATTCGTGTCTGAATACTGTGTAAATGTGCGTCTCGAAAAAAAAATTACACTAATGTGCCATACTTTGTATTATCCATCATGTCTGAGTAAATGAGAGTAATGAATTTTAAATGACCTTTCATAATATTTTCTGTTGTCACTCATGATTTATTTTTCAATGAGCTTGTTGTACTTACGAAAAAATAAAAATATCTTTATACCTGCCGCATTATCTGTGAAATAAAATTGAGAGAAAATAATCTTTTAAAGTTACTGGATAATAAATGTGTTTTTGCAAATGTAATTGAAAATCAACATTGTGTTAGGTTATTTTACGAATTTGATGACGTATTTCAGTGAATTTCAGTAAAGCAATTACAATCCAACATTTAAAAACAATAATAAGGTAGACTTAATCACTCAAATGGATGATTTTGGAGCTTTATATCTCCCCTAAGCGGCGGAGAAATGTTTCGACTTCTCAACTACTAATGAAAATAAGAATGTCTATAGGCAGGGAGTTTAAATTGATTTGTTAGGCGTTATCTTGGAAGTTGTTAATTATATTTTGGAGTGTGGAGGCAAAAGAGTATCAGTTTTGTTTTTTGTGGCTCAACCAATAAATATTTCTTCTAGAAATAAATGTGCTTTTGTTTTAGTTGAAATAAAGTTCCTTCGCTGTTGTGCTATCCCCTTCTTATTAAATGTTTTGAAAACTTTTAGAAGTTCACCCTTTCCTTGCCAGGACACACTGCTAGACCGTTATCTGAGACCGTTACCGTAGCTTCACTGTGCGCACATTTCGTTGAGCACTCCTTTTGTTTGTAATAGTAGGAGAAGAATTGATATTCGCTACTACTTTGTTAGCAATGCAGAAAAATCAAATCAGCAGTTCATTTACCGTTGAAATTGTTTTTCTATAACTCGCGAACGAAAATGTCTAGTTTTTCAAATGTTGCTAATCTCGCGTGATTTTTTTATTCTGATATCACGCATGTTTCCAGTCCCCCCCGTTTCAGAGCAGCCGGGCAAACTGCCGAGATCTACAATATGAGAAAATCAAGTGTGGATCGCCCTAGTAATGTAAATATGGCATGCAAACACATTAAAGGTTACAGTTGCGGCCCTTGGGATCTTGCAAGTTGGACACCCTTGTTATAGAAGGAGTGAAATCGCCAAGAAACTTCTGTGAAGAAACTATGGGTTACATTAAAGTATGTAAACTTTTGTTCATTTAATGGAGAAAAAGGCGGTGACATGCTTTTTTAACCTGAAACGATTCGCTCGAGATACGATAATGGACAAGCAGAAACAAAACTAAATTTGTTGAGTCCATCTGACCCAATTATGATATCTTAAAGGATTCTATTCAAAATTAAACGACTTGCCTTTTGCTACAACTATTTCTTTCTTCCTCAGGTGGTAAACTTTGTTCATTCCCACTCTCTCGAGTGTCATTGAATTTATTACACTCTTCGAGGTGCACTCAATAGCTATGTCTGTATTATAGAAAAATGCAATGTACAGGTTCAGAATTAAACCAGACAAAGAACCATGAGTGGTAGCTCAGGGCATCAATTGATGTCATTGTGGTGTCTCTGAGCGGGAAGTCCTACGTTCGAGTCCCGAGAGTGGCAGGATTATCGACACTAGCTTGTCAGTCTCTGCCTGGAGGAGAATTGTAGAAAAAAAGAATGCTCTTTACTTACGCTACAAATGATCTTAGCAGTTGATGCGCCAAGAATGACAAACAATGAATCAATCAGACATAGGCTTCCTCGGAAGTTTGGGTGGGCATAGTGCGAGGCACTCCGTTTTACAACATGCCCAAAGACAAAGGACAAAAATATGCATTATGGTAGGAATCAAAAATCCTTTAACCCTTTCGTGGCCGATTTAATTTTTTTTCGGAATTTTGAAACAAAACTTTGTATTTAAGTTCCTTTTTAATTAATATTTCAATATTGGTTACTAAAAATTGTTGTTAATGTTTAGGTTTTTGGAAACTGTTAGTGGGACATGTCTGTCCAATTGAACCCTACGGATACGATGGAACATAATAAAACTGAGAAAAAATATTTTTTTTCTAAATTTCTTATTATGAAACAACACAATAATCAAAAAAGTAATAATTACTACATTTATTTTTTAAAAAATGGAAATGGAGGATTAATTAAATGGGTTACGTTGCATTCTTGGTACATTATGTCTCTTCTCCCTTTACTACACTCCAATTGCTGCCTTGTAACTGCAAAAAATACGCATCGTTAATATGGAAAGCTTTCAAATTAATTTAGGATGTAATATCATGAATTAAATAATGAAAAATAAATATTAAAACGACGTAAAAATCACAAGAAATAAGAAAACTTTCCAAATGGGGGAACTTTTTGAAACAGCTACAAGACAAAAAATCACTTGTAACCCTGCACTTGAAAAAAAATAATTTATGCAGCAATGTAATTAACTAAATAATTCAAAACAAACAAAAATGAACCATAAAACAAATAAAACGCTCAGAAAAAATAAAACTGTCCAAAATGAGGAACGCAATACGCACCTTTCTGTAACAATCACAATAAATCATACAATTCTTGGAAATCACTCGTAACTGAGCATTAGAACGCAGTACACACACTCTCTACAAGATTGCAGAATGCACCAGTAGAGGGTTATAAGTATCCCAGCGAACTTCTCGAGGAATATGTTTAGTGGGACATATATGTTCCACTGGTCACGAAACGGTTAAACCGATTCCGAACGCTCAACAAACGTCTCTCTGATGCCTCTGATATGCAGAATTAGGTACATATGTGATGCAGTACATATAAAATTTAATAGAGTGCTACTTGACAGGATGAGTTCTCAAACCGCCGAAAAAGTATTGAGTCAAGAATCGTCTTCAGTTTTTAGGATGATGTGAGAAGAATGCTGTTTATAAGGATACATTCGTTTCCATTTGTTGAACTTTCCGAGCACATTACTAAAACTCTTAAGAAAAGATGACTTGCTAAATTTATCTCTTCGAAGTGTGCCAAGAATAAACACAAATCTTTGTAGAATTCACTTTAATAATTTCGAAATAGGTAAAACTTAAGTGCATTAAAACAGTAATGTTCTGGTCGTAGTTAATGCAACGGACAAGACCATTTCTAAACCTCTCCGGGTCGTGTGAATGATTTATTCATGTAAATGCATTAATTGTAAAACGAGAGAGTTGATAAACCTGCTAAGGAGAGAGTTGATAAACCTGACAAGCCCTGAATTTTAGAATTTATGTGATAATACCACTTCAAGAAACGAAGTTTCAGTACCCCCTTGTAAATGTTTAGTCTTACAATTATCTTTTGAAATATATCTCGAGACAGGACAAATCGGATCAAACAGACTAAGATAATACTGATTTGGCATTGAGCAGCGTTTTTCACTTGCGTAGAGATAAATCTGATTCATCAAATCATATCTTACCCGAGACCCGTAATGACCTAAATCACTTCCTTTCATGTTGAATAAAACTTTTTAAACACATTTCCATATAGTCTTTGTTGTTGTAGCTTTATATTTTGTTTCACAGTCCATGATTACACAGCAATCTGTAACGAACTTAAGGGTTTTTATAGAACAGTTTCAAACTTCTAGTTTCAAGAACCTTTCAGTGAGCCTCTTAGAACTATTGCATTAGTTGCAGTGAGATCGCAAAGGCTGTAGTAGACACCAAAGCAAGTAAGCGTGGGTGGGACAAGAGATTCTTGTACGAGCGAGAAGTTACGTTCAGAGATCGGAGTTGGAGCAAACTTCTAGAGCTGAAGTTCCTTGACATCATGAAAGAAGCGCTTTCACTCTAAAATCTTAACAAGAATATAAGTAACTGAGCGCAGTATCAGAAAGAAGTCCTCAAAGTTTAAACATTCTGGCAGGATGTGGAAGATCAGGTAGAGAGTAGTAAAAGCTCTCATATTATTTGCCCCGGAAAGTAGTTAATTAGACCAATGTAATATTCCAACGGACGATGTAGAAAGTTAAATGTAAATTGAAATGCTCTACTTTCCTTTTTGCATCATTAGAAAAATGAGACGGGAGTCAGCATGTTTGGAGACCATTACATGGTTACGACGTATTTTCCCAGTAAATGTTGATGCAAGCAAGATAAGCATACATTTATATTTCTTCTTTGGGAGATTTAGACATTGTAAATGAGTCGCGAGAAGCACCAACTGTGATACTGTGCATCGTCGTAAATTGTGGATTCTTATATGAAACTTCTCAAATCCGAAAGTTCAATTCCGAGACTTGACATATCCAACTGCAATTGAACATCTCAGACGAACGGATCCGGTTCAACTGAGGGTTCTAGAGGACTTCCCGGGCGCAAGTCACAACAGAAACTAGTGGTGGCACAAAATGGAGCCGACTTTCTCATATAAATTTGTTTCCTATTGGCGGAAAGCTTTACAGTTTTGCCTCACCCTCTTCCCATTGTACATTTATGAATGTCTAATGTTGCTCACAGAAACAAATTCGGTATCTGGGGACCACAACACATATTTCCGTTAAAATCTCGATTTGGATTTTCCCAACATTACAAAACTTTCTCTATATCTCATAACACTACGTATTACTCATTCACTTTACATTTGCAGACGGAGCGCTGCGATCTGTTTACATGAGGTCACCACCGACTGAATGAGAAACGCGCGTCTGCAGTATATACTGACCGTTTAATATGATATAGATGGCGGTGAGCAGCACACAGAACCCCGGCGGGGCAAGAACATAACCATTAAGCAGTAGATAAGTGCAAAGAAGAAATAACAATATTGTACGTGAATGTTCTGAATAGCGTGTGGTGTGATCTATTTTATAGTATATTATCTTAATCATTTAAGAGCACGACTCCAGCTCACTGTCAGAAAGGCATAATTCGTCAGCTGTCTCTGGTAGCGCTTGTGCTGCCTTGGGAGACAGCTGATTGGTCAGAAGCTGATTGACATCGGGGCCATTCGTGTATTCTCGGTTGTGTGTTCGGGCCTTCGCTTTCAAAACAACATTAGTTCCTGCCGTCTGCAAATGTAAAGTGAACGAGTAATACGTATACGAGAAAGTAAAAAGATCCGCTCAAGATCCATTCTTAGGCTCATTTCCACTTTCATATTGTCAAGTGAAAAGCTGACCCTCCGCTAATACGGACTTTCCTGTCGATGACAGTAATTTTGCCGGCACTGCAAGATGGTACGCGGAGATTCCCAACTTATTCCCAGGGGCGAGGGCAAGTGGTGTGGAAGAGGAATTAGTAACAGAGGATGCAAAAATAGGCATTCTAAAGGGAGAAAAAGATGAAATTGTGTTGGAGATGATGCCAGGATTAATTGTGTCTAATTAGGAATACAAGGATCTGGCTACTGACGTGGTACAAATACATCGTCGACGTTTGTCAGTCAAATCAGTACAAGGTTCCGAGTAATAAGGGATGGTGATTTAAAAATCAGCACATCAATCTGAATTAGAGATGCCCGGGATGATTTTAGAAAATTACCTCAGCAAAAAATCGCATAGAGAACAAAGTACAGAATGAAATGGAGAACTTTATCGAAGTTTTTGATAAATGTCTTAATCCTGAATCTTGCATTTCAAAAAACGTTTGCCAATGATATTAATATAATAATTTTAACCAACAAATTATGAACAATACGTTTTGGATTACCACGTTTATTTTTAAATAAAAGCTTGAGTAAAGGACTGAAACTACTACAACGAATTTCTGGGTGAAAAGTGTCCATTTTAACACATGATTTTTCTCTTGATGAAGTAGTTTACACTTAACTTTGTTCTGTTTTGTAAATTAGGTGAAATACGTCACTTCCTTTAATATCATACCCAGAACATTTCAAATATTCAAATTTCGAGGTGTTAGTGAAAACGATTTTTGTATTGTGCTAATATATCTTGTAATGCACGATTGTCGGATATATTTTAAATATTCAGGAAATAAAAAGCTGAAATGAAAAAATGAAAATGGGAAATAATGTAACATATATGCATTTCTTCCAAATTTCTTGCGAAAAATAAAAATAATTTTAAATTTTACTGTTGCGGTTGATATAGTTTTCGGAAGCTGAGGGAGATACTTCTCAGAACTTGATGAGAAAAAAAGAAAAAGAGAATGAAAGCATAAAGACGAAAAAAGCAGTAACGAATGAAAGAAAGTAACAGAGAAAAGAAAGAAAGAAAGAACGAAAGAAAAAGAGAACGGAAGAAAGAAAAAAAGAAAATGTAAATGCATCTAGGAAGAATGCCAACCCTCTGAAAATATCTTTGCACAGCCTGCACGTACTTCATTACACCGCAGAATGAAGGAACATTAATTCGGGACCGAGGTACGTTCCGCCGTATTCTCGTGGTCCCGCATTCCATTTCTTCATATTTGCGCCGCATTTTGGAAGAGAATACATATCGATCGCCGCGCGACAGTCAGTTTCCGCCTCCGCCTCCGCCCTGCACGCGCGTATTGTTGGCCGAGGCGGGAGGCTGCGCGGAGCCCTCAACAAACAGCCCGCGGGCGGCCGACAGGCGATTGTCCCGGGAAGTCGCCCCGCCCCCTTCCCACCCTTTCCCTCCCCTTCCCCCTTCCCCTCCCTTCACGGCCACCCACAGCCTCGTCTCGGAGGCTTCAAGGAGGCGATGGAGCGGCAGGAGGCTTTGCTGTGGTCGGAGTCAAGTAGCCTCAGGGATCAGAGTTAAAGGGTTCTAAGTAATTTTGGAATTTAACAAAGAAACATTTTTTGGTCGTTCATCCGACGAACAAATTTTTCAAAAAAATATTGCAGATAATATGCATATATTAACATTTCAATAATGCAATATTTCGAAGATCAATTGCCCCATCATCAAGCTTATTATAACTTATACCAAATTCGAAATAAGAAGTTTTTTTTGGTTGGCAGTCTCCAAAAGTTGCAAGAATCAAACGTCCCAGTCGCCATTGCGGATTCATTGAGCCTCGAAACGTTGCGTTGCTGAAATGTTAATAAATGGATATTAACTATTTTCTATCCATCTCCTAACACGTGGTGCAGCCAGAATCCTTGTTTTGTGGGTTCCTGATACTGAAAAACCAATTGAAAGCAAAACGTCTTTCCGTCCGTCCGTCTGTCTGTGAACAATACTAGAGACTAGCTCCAAAATTGATACTCCCCGATAGATCTGCCTGATCTCGTGCCCCCTTGAATTTGAAACCGATATTTTAATTTTGGGGAGTACTTTACATGAAGCCCCCGGACATTTTCAAAATTTTCTCAAAAAGGCTCCAATTTTTTCTTTATATTCATTGTAAGAATAGAGTAAAATACACTTATTAAGGTGGCATACTCTCTTAATTTCTGCGAGTAAAATTCAACTCACTTAGAGTGAATTTTCACTCGCCCTTCGAGCTAGAATTGAACCTCGCGAAACGAGTGGATTTCACTCCCGTCTTCGAGCGAAATGATTCACTCTACGGCAGACGACGCGCTCCCTCGATTAGAGTGAATAGCGGCCACTCTCCAGAGACTGAATTTTCCCTCTAAGTCGAGTATATCTGGCATCCATTTCGAGTGGAATGGTATCTAACCCCATATTTAAATTGTCAAAATTCCATATTTTTTAGTATGGAAATATACATTAATTTTAAGGCAGCCTTTAAAGATATGTAATATTTGGGAATTTGTAAGTGATACATAACATGAAAAATAACTTAACCACACTTTCATGATCTACAATAAAGAAACAGCAAAGGGATATAGAAGAAACACAATAAAAATAACTATTGGTGAAATTGTATCAATAAACTTCCCATTTAAATTGGTGTCAAATCTATATGTATGAATTAGGAAATTACTTGTTTAAAAGCAGCTACAATGGTCTGGTGAGCATAAGGAATTTTTAAAGTCATGTCATATTGTATAATAACTTTTGATTATGCGCATAATCGTCATTAGTAATCGTTTTTGTATTACATTAGTTTACATGACATGTTTATTATAATAAACATATCATGTAAACTGGTGCATAATCAAAAGGTATAATAAGTCATGGCATGACTTTACAAAGAAACAGCAAGAGGACACTCATTTATAAGAAACACAGATCATGAAAAACAATGATACTCATCTTAAATTAATCGTGTGTTGTCCTAAAAACAGCACGGGAATAAACACATACACTATGGAGGTTCTAATATTCACTTTGAATAGTTATCTTTTTATAAATAAATCTTCGAAGAGGTACAGTAAGTTTGGACAAAATGGCAAACAAATTAAATAAGTTGTCTTAAAATAAATGAAATAAAAAGAGCTGTTCTCATTCAACCTGACCATTCTACCCACCTAATTTATATAATAGAGGAATAATACAGGTCAATCATTACATTCCTTGAAAGTGTCACAAACAAACAAAATATTGTCCCATTTAGGTAATTTTTATAGGAATTGGTTATTCCTAGAATTATTTTAGTAGAAAAAATGACTAACTTATTGTCAGTGTTTGAGGATGCGGTATATATGAATTGAAGAGGCATGGGGCGCGGTGGACTATGATGGAATATAAAAATAACATAGTACCACACATTTATATTTTTAATTTATTGTAATTTATTTTTACTTTCTCGCCTTACGAATACTCACGCCTTACGAATACGGCGGAAAACGGGGAATTTTCGCCAGAAAAACTCAGTAGCAGTAGTCTGGTGACAAAAAAGTGGATAAAACCTGTTGCTAAATTTAGAAAAAAAATCCTCTTCTCGTGGTGTAGTCAAAATCCAAGATTTGTTGCTTCTTCATATTGCAAAATCGATTGACGGCAAAACGTCCGTCTGTCCGTCTGTCCGACTGTGGTCAACGCTAGTGCCTAAACCGTTGGGCCGATTTTCTTCAAATTGATATTCCCCGATCGTTTTTACTCGTCTCAAGGCCTCTTGAATTTGAAACCAATATTTTAGTATTTGAGGGTACTTTATATGAAGCCCATTTTGAGATTTTCTACGTTAAAAGAAAATGGCTCCAAATTTTTTGATTATATTTTGTTGTTAAATCGTGCGAAGAACGATGAAGGGAATGACGTAGGTATCATTTTTGTTGGTAGGCCCAATTTGTCAAAAATTGCAAAAAACTGTTTAAAAACTGCAAAATTGAAGATAGAGAATTTTGCCTCAGACAAAATCCGTTGTACAAAATTAGCACTTCAAATAAGGTCATGAACCGTTTTTTGGAAAAATGAGTAGTTTTTGCGTAAATTGCAATTCAAATTTACAAAAAAAAATTTCTCAAAAACCGCTCCAAACTTTTTCTTTAAAATTTCTGCACGTGTGTAATAAGGGACGGTAAATATATAAATAAACTAGTGGTGCTCTAGAATGGCACATACTTTCTCGCAGTAGTTATTTTCCAAATGCCGATCAGCGGATAAATTATTTGGTGTAAGCCGTTCACCACTGCCTTTCGTGTCATGTTTGAAAGACATGTTTTTCGCATGTTGACAATTACCGGCTTCCTAATGATAGAATTGATACAATTACGTTTTGACTAAAATATAAGTAGTTGGTCCACATGGGGGTCCCGTGGCGCGGCTGGTTAATGCACCTTCGGGTTGAGATCTTCAAAAAGGAAGGTGCCGAGTTCGATACCCTGAGGGGGATTTTAATTTGATGAATGTGATATTGCAGGAAAAAACATTGAAGAGTGTAGATACTTTATTGAAAATCATTTGTAGTACTACTCACGAATAGAATCAATGCAGATAAATAGACAGGACTTGTCTGTGTTTTCCCTAACTGCATCTTTTAAACAATTTTTCAACTCTGTTATTCGATTTCTGAAGCGTATGACATGTCAAATCAACCGTTGTCTAGTATATATCTGTATGAACCAATTTAAGTAAAATATGAGTATTTTAACGTTAAATTGTAATACATTATAACCAGAACGCATGCGATAAACTTACAATCCCTAACGGTTCCGAAATTATTATTACTTTCTAGCCTTACGAATACTTCGTAAAGTGGTTCACCGCTGCCTTTCTTGGTCATGTTTGTAAGAAATGTTTTTCGCATGTTGACAATTACCGGCTTCCTAATGATAGAATCGATACAATTACGTTTTGACTAAAATGTAAGTAATTGCGATAAATGTACTGGAATTGTCTGTATATATTTGTTCAAATTTTTCACTTTTAACAATTTTTTACTTCTCTTCTTGTATTTGTAAAGCGTATGTACCATCCTATTAATTGTTTTTTAATCATGCATTTACCATTTTATAGGTCGGTTCTATTCTTTCATAGCTTTGTTCGACACAGGCGGTGTTGGTGTTGCGTAGTGGTATAAGTGCCGGTTCGTTGACTTTGAGTTTCGGATGTCGGGTCTCGGTACAGTAAACGTTTGCTGCTATAATACACTTTTGCTGGTTTATGAAGTAGTGGAATAACAATAAGAATCGTATAGAAGCAGAGCGCGAAAGTATGTGCGTTGGAAGCACCACGAGTTTTAAATGATATACATCGCTAATTATGATAATTCTACTAAAAAAAATATCAATTCCTCAACGCAATAGAGTGTACAATATTTTTTATCCCATCTTTAGCTAAGAGAAATGAACTGGATGGTTTACCCATTCGAGAGCATGCCCAGCGCCCTCTAGAATTCCAGAAAGCAATGGCATGCCACGTATGACCGTGTGAAAAACATGATGTGCTCAAATCTCAGCCACAAACAGACATCGTTTGGTCTTGAGATTTTTATTGATAGTCATCGGATATGCCAATCTTAACGGAAATTGAATACATTTAAATTGAATTGGCACATCTGTGGATATAATAGGGATCCGTGGCAGTAATATATTATCACCTCGAAATTTGCCATTTAAAATGATGGCTTCGACAACGTTTTTCATTACAGCCCTGAAAATTAATCATAAAAATTTTTAAAAATTACACCGAAATAGAAAAATGATAATTGTAAACGTCACTACTACGATCTCATCCATACTCAGTGCTGCTTACTGGGTCAGAAGCGTCGCTTAATGCGGACTGGGGATTAGGTACCTCTGGCAACATTTGCGGAAATGCGGTCCATCTGGCAACACTGGTCAGAAGTGACGCCGGTAGACGCCTGGCGGGGATACTTACATCATTATATCATGTAAATCAATCAGGGTTTTCTTCACCTATTGCTGCACTAAATGGCAGTAACAACGAAAATCTATGACTCAGAAATATGAAAAGACGGCAGGAGAAAATAATTAACGATAATAAATAAATATTCTCTAAAGGAAAATCATTTAAACAATCGTTATAAAATACATGCACACATTTTTAACTGTTCAACAATGAATCTGTTCCCCCTTTTGTACATTCGAGAATTTAATATCAACTTCCGAAGCCTAACTAAATATTAATTAATTAAGGTTAATTAAACATTTCGCAGCAACAAACATCACAAATTATTAAAACAAAGTTTCTAGTCCCAATGTCATTTCTACCTGTAGTCAAATAGTAATTGCTGTTTATTCCTGCTAATTATAGTATTAATGATATATTAGTCTCTAATACGCTTAAGACTCCTCAAACCTAACGCAAACCTAACGCATTTTGCTAGATGAGCCCGGCAGATGCTATTCTGCCCCTATGTTTCTTTCTCCTTCCCTTTCTCTCTTTTCCCCGTCTCTCTCTTTTCCTCGTCTCTCTCTTTTTTCCCCGTCCCACTCTCTCTTTTCTCCGTGTCTCTTTTTCTCTTTCTCCGTCTCTCTCTTTTTCCGTGTCTCTCTTTCTCCGTGTCTCTCTCTCTTTCTTCGCGTCTCTCTTTCTCCGTATTATTCACATTTAGTAGCAGATTCTGCATGTCGCTGAGCAAGTACGTAATATAGAGAAACGCCGTAGGTGAAATACACTACTGTTTGTGGAAATTGCAACACCAAGAACGAATGGATCTAAGGAAATGATATTCAATGTACTGTACCCATGCCACAGGCATTACTTTATTTCATTTGCAGTACCATCAAATACATGGATACATGCCAAGTCAGTAAGTTGTGAAGCCACCACGCGCATCCACAAGAGCCTGTACACGGCGCGGCATTGAGCTAATAAGAGTCTGTATCGCTTCTTGTGGCAGGTCCTGCCATGCTCCTTCAAGCCGCGTCCAGAGTTCGGCGGTGGAAGCTGGCGGACGTGCCTGGCGGACCAGCCTCTGGGAAAGCATGCTCCACACATGTTCAATTGGCGACATGTCAGGTGAACGAGCCGGCCACGGAAGGAGCTGTATTTGGTGTTCATTGAACACACGTTGCACGATGCGAGCAATATGGGGTCGCGCATTGTCTTGCTGGAATATCGCTCCAGGCGAGCGTTGTACGAAGGGCACGACCTCCGCCCTCACGACTTCCTCGATGTACCGGTGAGCGCTGAGATTTCCCTCAATGCGGAGTAGGCGGGTCCGTGAGTGGTAGCCAATGGCACCCCATACCATTACACCGGGTGTTGGGCCGGTATGACGCTGGCGAATGCATCACTCCAGATTGCGTTCACCGCGATGTCGTCGAACACGTATACGACCATCGTTATTGGACAAATTGAAGCGGGACTCGTCGGAAAAGATGACTTGCTGCCACTCAGCCCGCCAATGTCGATGTTCGACGCCCCACAGATATCGGAGGCGTCTGTTGTCGAGAGTCAGTGGAAGGCGTAACAAGGGGCGGCGAGCAATCAAGCCCCTTTGCACAAGACGGCGCCGAACACTGCTGACGGACATGCTGTGACTTGTCACTGTATTCCACTGTTGCGCTAACGTGGTGGATGTCGCTGTGCGATCGGTGATGGCCATACGGTAGAGGTGTCGATCTTCCCTCGCCGTAGTGTGATAGCGAGGCCCTGTCCCACGCTGGCGGTGGGTACGACCTTCCGCAGACCTCTGACGCCATGTTCGCATGATGGTACTGGCGGCTCGTCCCAGACATGTGGCAATCTGGCGGTAGGACAACCCAGCTTCTCGCATCCCAACGACCCTGCCCCGGTCGAAGTCCGTCAAGTGTTCGTACTGCACTCGCTGTCAGCGACGAGGCATGGTGTGACTTACAGACAACTTGTGCGAGCCACGGGTCGACCTGTCAATGTTTGTAGCCTCTCCAAGGCGCCTCTATTATACCCGAACATGGTGCGATAAGCCGTCCCTACGTCGCAACCACGTGACTGGCGGCGTTGTAAATGTAATCACCTGGCGATCTTAATGTCACAAACTTATCCACGAAATGCGATGCGTTCAATGCCGCTCCTTCGCGGTGTTGCAATTTCCACAAACAGTAGTGTACATACCGTGTGTGAAATACACCTCTGTGTGAAATACACATGCTATTGGCTTATCACGTAAAACATTCCGACTTGTCGGAAAGTCAATTGCTGTTAGCACTTTTTGGTCGGCGCGGACAAGTTCCTGCGACTTCCGCCCACCTGGGCACTCTTTGGGGTACTTCCCGCTAAATTATGGGAGTTCCATGCTAGACCAGGGTGTCATGGGGGCGCCAATTCCAAAATTCGCGCGTCCCACTTAAAAAAAAATCGATCATCAATCCATCAATCAATGAAATGGAATGAAGACATTAATTAAATCATTGTTTCCCCGCGCCTTGATGCATGTGACAGTTCTTCCGCCGCCCTGCCAGGTTGCAATCAGCTACCCTCGCCGCCGACACCGGTGACGTCACTACATCACCAACGTCACCGCCGCCACCAACACCATCGCGCCGTCGCGCCCGTATCTCTCCCCCCGCCTACGTCCGCCCCCCGCCGCCAGCTAGCCGGCTGCCCGCCCCTCTGCGCCCTGCCCGGGGTCGGAACCCGGGGCAGCGCCAGAACACGCGCGGACAGCGGGCGACACAGCTGGTGGAGTGTGGGCCAAGCGGAAGGAGCTATGGTGGACCGGGAGCATGAAGCATCCACGGCGGTGAAGGGCATTTTTCACGCTTTCTGCATTTGAGACCCTCTACTAGACAGCGGTGTGATTTGTAGGAGCGGTGGTGCTGTGACAGTGGTGTGGTTCGACAACCCAGCCATGTGTGCCTCGTAACCTTTCAATGTTACATTCATTTGGTTTTTGCTTGCTGTGTTAGTCAGGTAGCATCGCTTGGTCAGTGTGTGCCTTTAATTTTGTGTTTCGCAACACTGCAAGAGTTTTGTGAAATTGTAAAAGTTTTTTTTTGTATTCTTTGACAATTGCCTTCTAATGTGCTACTAATTGATAACAGGGCCACAATTCAGAAGAACTTGAGCATAATGCAAGAAATTAATTCCCTTAGGTTTCACACTTTCATTAGAGAAGATTTCCATGAATAACAGAAATTGCTTGGTAACCAAGTAATTGGAAAAGACTTGATGCAGATTCTTTTAATAAACTTATTGAAAGTATTATATCCACTATTATCTGCATCAATAAATAAAGTGGCCGAACACCACTAACACCTGTTACCTGAAAAGAATCAGAATACAATAGAATTTTGAACATTGTATAATTAAACATTATTCACATAAATAGATAATACTCAGTAGTAGACATTATTCAATTTTTAGAGTGTACCCTCCAACATAAATTAGGTTTCAGGCTTAATTTAAATAATCACATAGTATGTAAGATTTTCCCTCTGACTGTCTGTTCAGATGTAATGGGTAATTGGATCCTCTAATTACAGATTATGATTAAAGGAAACAAAATATATAATCTTATTCATCAACATTTTTAATTACATTGGTGAACCTGTGGATCCACTGACCTTCTTGCAGTACATACTTTTTATGTTGACCATCAATGGAACATTTTTCACACACAAATGTAGTAGAAAAAAGTGTGATCTTGATAGCATAGACTCACAGTGAACACATTGAAACTTCAAATTTTGTTTTAGAAGTTGTTCATGTAGCCTCTACAAACCTACCGATACCTAAGTTGAGAACTCCCTGGTTTAAAAGATTAAAGAGTTATCTTATATAGGTCCTGGCTAAAAATCATGACATTAATTTCTACTAATGACAATTAACTGAGATTGCATTTATACTAAATAAACCAGAAAATGAATGTAGCAAGAAAGTCATTTATTAAAAAAAACTAAACCAATATTTTAAAATAAATTTCTAATAAGCAATTTGGTGTTCAAAATATTGAAATAACTAATATTTTTTATTACTAAAAAACGCCCACTGAGTGAAAACACTGAGTTCGGAAGCTGAGCCCTTGCATCACTGGACCGCGCTGACTGAAAATCTGATATTTTAACAGTAGCAGAGCTTTAAATATATTATTAATTAAGAGTTAGATTGATGTTTTTCAAATTTAATTTCAATGTTAATGAAGTAACAGATTTATAAAAGTTTTAAAAAAGATTAGAAAAAAATTAAAAATATTTCTTAGAATTATATAAGCACGTTCATTTATTTATTATTATTATTAATTATTCATAGTACATATTTTAATTTTGTAAATTATCAAATGTAGGTATACAATGGAATTACATATTTATAAGTATTTCAACAAAATTTAAACAATAAATTAGCAAACTAAAATATTTTTTTACTTTATTCATTAATGAGACTTACTGAGACTTCCATTTTTTATAATCTATTTAAATGATTTGTTTATTTCTGGTTTATTCAGATATAATTGAAGTAACTTGTACAAACCTCAAAAAACGTTTTATCGTGTGATCTATATATATTTCCTCATTCAGCACACCTAATGCGCAACCATTTATAACATTTTCCAAACATACATGTTGCATCATCAACATATGTATTTTTTGTAGAAATATTCCTTGTTAAATCTGTTCATAAATTTATCAAAAGATTCAACTGTATCATGACCTGATGAAATAGTTATGCTTAGTCTTGGTGAAAATTGAAATAGTGAAATACTTCTGGAAATTCAACATCACGAAGAACACAGAACACAAATACACACAACAACTCGAACGCAGAAACGCAGAGAACACGAGTGAACACGCACGTGGATTCATAAACCTCAGAAACAAACAGAATGGCACCCCCTCCTCCACCCTCCTCTCACCACTTATACTCGTATTCGAGTGGAATGTCCCGACGGAGCCCATTCAGGCACTGGTGGGGAGGCTTCTCTGCTCATCAGAGAGTGAGATTTTTCACTCAACCGGAAAAAGTATTTTGTATCACTTGTGTCGAGTTAAAATGAGTGAAACGATGGCTGTTTTCACTCTAATAAGCGTGAAACAGTAGCTCAAACGTCTTTCGAGCGAAATTTTTCACTCGAAAAATTAAGAGAGTAGATCCGATTTTCACTGTTAACTCTATAAATTTTCGAAAATTGAAAAATTTTGAATTTTATTCGGCGTCTTCCTCAAAACTATAAAATTGCACATTTTTCCTATAAATAAAATTTGTTCTTCATAGTGAGTTCTTTCTTTAAGGTCATGTACATTCTTTTGAAACTATTAATAATTCTTGCGCAATATGTGCAATATAAAAAAATACAAAAACAAATTTTCTCAAAAACGGCTCCATATTTTTTATTCAAACTTTTAGTAGGGATAGTGATAAATTTACTCTATTAGATGAGATAAATGCCATATTGCTATATGCATTTGTTTTTCCAAAAATTGCAAAAGTGTAATTTTTTGACTTGTCTCGCACGTCGTTAATATTTACATTAGCGGCGATTTCTTGACTTTACTATATTAATGAGCACATGTGCTTTATATCATTTTAAATAAAGTTTCTCGAGAACTCAACCGTTTTCTGTGAAAACTAGCTCCAAATTCCGCATTTTCAGAAACGCTCTAACACCATTCTCTCGTAAATGGCTTCAAATTTTTTTCTTCTAACTTTTGGAAGGATAGTGCTAATTGCAGTCTTTCACATGACGTAAAGTTTGTTTTTAAGGGAATTTGTTTTTTCAAAAATTACACAAATGCCATTTTTTAAAGATCTCTCACATCTTTTAATATGCGCATTACAAGCAATTTGTAAACATTATTATCTTTGTGAGTGTAAGTGCTTCAAAAGACTTGAAATTAAGTTTTGTTAAAAATTCAAACATTTTCTGTGAGAAAGGGCTATAAATTTTGCAGTTTTAGTAATGCTTAAACGCCATTTTCTTAAAAACGGATACAAATTGCTAAAAGAAAATTGCCATTTAGGACGAGGTTTTTGTGTTCTTTAATATTCTAAAATTAATCTTCACTTTCTATCATTAGGAAACCGAAAAATTGAGAAAATGTCCAAAATGTACTTTGGGTGGTGATAGATGGGAACTGGTTTTCTCTCTCGTTTTCATATATGGTATGGTTAATTTTTTGAATATACGAGTATACAGTTATTTTTTCTATAATTTCGTGACAAACATAGCCCGCTGCAAATTTACTGCGCTTCAGGCAGCCTAATACAGCGCTTCAGACAGTCGTGAATTAGAATTTGCAATTTTGTATATTATTTCTTTGTTCGTTTCTTACATTTGACCTTTCATTCACACATTATTCTTTTAGATATTATTTATTTTGAAGTATTTGAAATAAAAATTGCTATGGAAGTATCGACAGTGCAGGGAATGCAACAATGGAATTCCGTTTAGTTTTTTTAAATTTATTTTCCTAAAGGTAGATACGAGATAGGTAGTTATTTAAAGTTTACATATGTAGTTTTAATACTTACTAACTTATTCTAAACTTTCATACTATACAATGGGGAGATGTCCCACTATGAGTCCTCCTAATCAGATTCTATGTTAGTGAATTTGATTTGGAAAACATGGAATGGATATTTATTTTGGATTCTCGTTCTGTGTATTGGATTTTTGTGAGTCTGAATTCGGAAAGTGCTGGAATTAGCCGGATGTTATAATAAAAATTTGTGGCAAGGTATGTGATGTGATGATCTAATGATTCTATATTGAATTTCTTGTGAAACTGATTATTAGAAATGAACTATGAGGCGTTAGTAATGAATTTCAGAAATTGATTTTGAATGATTTGGAGTTTGCGAATATTGGTCTTGGCGCCATTAATCCATATGAGACTGGCATAAGTAATTGTGGGTTCTATTACGGTTTTATATATGGCTATGGCAGTATTCTATTGTAGTGAGCTGTGTCTTTTTATTATCGGTTTTAGCTGATGGAGTTTTGCCTTGGTTTGTAATATCTTTGATTCAATCTCATCGCGCCAGTTTAATTTTGTATCGAGATGTAATCCTAAGTATTTAACTGGTTTGTTGGAAGTGTACCATTCTATAGAAATGTTAATTGTTAGAGGAGTATTTCGCTATCCGTTTCGCTGTCGCGAATTTCTGTGAATTACGTGTCATTGTTGTGACTTGATATCGCTGTCTGGTATCAGGCTTCTTTTTCTAATACAAGTTTACAAATATTTTGTATTATATTTTTATGTAATTGTAGAATTCACATAGTTTTAACAACACTGCGATGGAAACGGTGAGTTGTTCGCTTCTTGGTTAAATTAGACGTTTTCAAATACTTGCTAAAATGTGGAATATTTCAATCCTACGTAGCTGTTTCCAATAACACGGGAAAGTATGTGCTGTTGAAGCACCACTAATTTTGTATTGATTTTAATGAAGGAAATTTGATTTCAGAGTCCTTCTCTTCTTATATTAATGGGAACACAGAGCATTTATATATTCAGAAACTGAATTTAGGTGTTGGAAAATATATTTTGAAGGCCTAAGTACCAAAAAAATGAATGTGCTTTCCTTAACCGCCAGTGAATACAACTGACATTTTAAATATTCGCCTTTTCGTTTACTTAATTATGGTACTTCACTGTCATTCATTGAGGAGTCGAACATTGTAATAAGATATACTATGTGTCTTTTGATTCCCATGATAAACCTGAGGTTAAAAATAAAATAATAATATGCATAATTTCATTGTATTCTTACAATAATGGCAATAAATTTTGTGATGTACGGATCCTAAATTTCATTCAGTTTTAAATAATTGACAAAGGATACAATTTAAAAAACTATATTTCTTACAATAGATGATAGGATCATGAATATCTTCTCAGCAAGGAAATTCTTTGGACGAGACTCCATTCTTAAATCGTGATACAGGTTGACGTAAGCTTCCGCGAACCTCGCATCCGTGATCTATGACGACTGTTCTGCTTTTGGTGGTGACGGTAAAGCAGAACGATCTGACCAACCTTTCATTCCAGATGTCGGTATAACGATGACATGAATCTTACTTAGTATGCAATCCAGTACCGCAACATGACTTTGAATAACATTTAAATAAAAAAACAATTTAGTGCAGAAAGAAAGTGCAAGCAGCGTTTTGTGCAATTATATTTAGCAATATTTTCATGAATGTGTCTTTAACTTTTAATTTTGAAGGTAATATCAATTACCAGTGTTGTAATTCAAAATATTCTTTTTCAGTATTTTACATACCGTATATTACAGGAACGGACTTAAATTTGTGGATGTCATTAAAATGGCAATCTCGAGACAACTCATGTCCTCCTCGTACAGGTACACAGTTCGATGGTTGAGACGTACTGTGTTGAAACTTCCTCTACTTTTTGAGTAGTTGCCCTGCTCCTAGATTAGTTGAACGAGCGTGTCATGAAATCGCTTGACAATATTAACAAATTATTTAAAAAAAGGAATTATAAATTGAAGGATAAAACATTATCTTTGATTACTAACTTGAATTTCAGCACTTTTTGGCTATTTGTTCTAACAGTCGGTTTCACTAATTTCTTTTTGAGTATAACTTAGTAAAATCATACTTAATTTTAAGACGCATTTTAAGACGTGCTCTGTTGTTCGTCTTTCACAACCCTCATTACAGCAATGCTTAGTAAAGTATAACTTAAATGCATCGGAGAGTTGGTTGGCAATGTTGGACCCTGATGAACCGACCCCAGTGACCGAAACCTATCTTGTTTGTTTTGGTTTTGCTTTGTACTTTGGCGCAAAGAGGTTATTTTTATTGATTTTTCGTAATGGAAAAAAAGAGACAGGATTACGAAATTTCATCGTTAGAGAAAAAGTGTTCACAAAATGTATGAGAGAGTACATGTCTATTATAGAAAATAATGTTACAAATGGAAGCACAATCCGACAAAACATGAAGCGTGGAATAACATTTAACTCAATTTTAAAGCAACGAACTACAAGATATAATATAACAAATATTAAATGAAGTTGTGGAGATTGTTAAAATAAGGTGAAAAAGAAAATGCAATAAATTCTTGAAATGATGATTAAGCGTAGGTAATTATCTATTTGATGGTTAGGTTTAGGTGAAAAAATTAAATGTAGTCCATGTTTTGAAAAATATGCATTATCTTTAAATGAGAGGTCTTGAAGTTTCTTCAAGAACATTAACAAACACGTCACGACCCAACTTATAATGTAGATTAAAAATTAGAGTCACAGTTATATATAATTAAAATAAATTTGAATGTCTTAAATTGAAAAGGAAACGGTTTTTATTAATCTCTCACTCTCCTCTCTCTCTCTCTCTCTCTCTCTCTCTCTATATATATATATATATATATATATATATTCAGTAGGTCTGAGAATAGGCTGTTATCTATTTTATGCCCCTCAGTGATAAGGGTGGTCCACCCCATTTTTTAAAATTTTCGGACAAAACTTTTTAGGCAACCTCCTACACACGGTAGGTATTTCACAACAGGCGGTATTTCACCCGCTACACGGTTGTTCTCCATATTACGCACCTGCTCAGCGATGTGCAGAATCTGCTATTAAATGTGAACAACACGGATAGACTGTGAAAGAGAGAGACGGGGAAAGACAGACGGGGAAAGAGAGAGAAAGACGGAGAAAGAGAGATATAGGGGCAGAACAACGTCCTGCCAGGCTCAACTAGAAAAATCTTTGTCTCCGCCATACATTGTTGCGTTAGGCTTGAGGAGTCTTAAGCATATTAGAGACTAATATATCATTAATTCTATAATTAGCAGGAAAAAAGTAGAGCAATTAACTATTTGACTACAGGTAGATATGACATTGGGACTAGGAACTTTGTTTTAATAATTTGTGATGTTTCTTGCTGCGAAATGTTTAATTAAGCCTTCAATTAATTAATGTTTATTTCAGCCTTCGGAAGTTGACATTAAATTTCTCGAATGTACAAAATTGGGAACAGATTCATTGTTGAACAGTTAAAAATGTGTACATGTATTTTTTATAAGCGATTGGTTGAATTATTGTTATTGGTTGAATTAATATGTTTGAGTTATAGATTTTCGTTGTACTGCCATTTAGTGCAACAATAGGTAAAGAAAACCAGATTAATTTACATGATGTAATGATGTAATTATCACTTGATCGTATACCCGCCAGGCGTCTACCGGCGTCACTTCTGAGCAGTGTTGCCAGATGTACTGCATTTCCGCATTTTATATCGCATTTTAACACCTAATCCGCAATCCGCGGATGCCAAAAAATCGCATTTCCATGATAGAGGACAAAAATAATTTTTTTCATATCGTCCAGTTATTACAACGAGTCGTTAGATGTCCCGCTAACTATGGTTGACAAAGTTTGAATGTTTCAAAATGCTGTCTCTCTCTCTATTCGATTAAAGTAGAAAGCAATAAACACCCAAACATCTACCAATCATTAGGGCTTTATCCAATTGCCGTATTCGAAAATTGATGACCAAGCACCAAGGTGTAAGTCGTGAACTCCGTCCTTTATTGTCTTACTGTTAGAGATTCAGAGGACAAATAGGTGACAACATGTTAGTTAGTCGTTTTCGAATACGCCAAAATAGAATACGGAACGTCGTTAGGATTCTTACTGCGTTTATTCAAGCCGGAGAAATGTGCACTTCGCGGGTATTGAAGTTAGAAATGTTGAAATTACGTTACTTGGCTTCATATTAAACTGAGATTAAAAATAAATTGAAAGTACATTATAACAAATTACTGATATTTTATATTTTTAATTTCTGGGTGAATCGAGAACAAATATAGTGAGACAATATCGCATTTATTTAATTAATAAAACGGAATTATATATTATATATATATATATATATATATATAATATATATATATTATAGATGTTTTCCCCTATTTTATTAAATCATTTTAGTAAATCCGCATTCATTAGCAGAAATCCGCATTTTCGAACTTAAAACTGCGCAATCGGAAGTTTCACATCTGGCAACATTGCTTCTGACCCAGTAAGCGGAACGGAGTAGGGATGAGATCTCTCACACAATAAGTCGTTTCTCACTACAGTTTTCGGCCATTATTTTTGTTTCGGCGTCATTCGTACTAGTGATGTTTACAATTATCATTTTTCTATTTCGGTGTAATTTATAAATAATTTATGATTAAGTTGCAGGGGCTGTAATGAAAAACATTGTCGAAGCTATCATTTTAAATGGCAAATTTCGAGGTGATGATATATTACTGCCACAAGATCCCTATCATACCCACAGATGTCCCAATTCAATTTAAACGTCTTCAATTCCGTTAAGATTGGCATTTGCGATGACTATCAATAAGTCTCAAGGCCAACGATGTCTCTTTGTGGCTTAGATTTAAGGTACACCGCGTTTTTCACAACGGTCATACGTGGCATGCTCTCGAATGAGCAAACCATCCAGTTTATATGTGTTAACTAAAGATGGGATAACAAAAAATATTGTACACTCTATTGCGTTGTATGGATATTGTTTTTTAGTAACATTACTATAATGAGCAATGTATAGCATTTTAAAAAATAAATTAAAATAAAAATGTTTGATATTTTGTTATTTTATATTCCATCATCGTTCATAACGCTCCATGCCTCTTCAACTCATATATACTACATCCTCAAACACTGACAATAAAGTTAGTGATTTTTTCTACTAAAATAATCCTAGGAATAATTTATATGGCAAAACAACGTTTGTCGGGGTCAGATAGTACGACTATAGATATTCATCAAGACAAGAAGGAAAAGTTTTTATAAATGCAATAAAAATTACCGAATGTAAAACTTCAAAGTTGAAAGTAGCTACAAAATCATGAAAACATAATCTAACAAAACACTAATTGTTTAATACAAAATTGTTACTTCCAAGGCAGTTATGTACCAAATTATTCAAATGCTCATTTCGTTAATAATTAACTAACTAAGAACAATTCCAATTGGTCTTCAATTAGTTCCGAAACATTTAGTGTTGTCATATTTGATAGGCGAAATTTGGGTGCCAAAATCTCTTTCATCAAACTCTTCAAATATTCGGACCATTCCCATATCCACCTCTGCCTACGGAAGGTTTCTCAAAGCTCTCGTTTCCACAATTGCCGCAGCAATCACTATCAAAAGCAACCACTCCTCAATACGCTCGCTATTTGGACTGTTTTTGCACCATAAAGCATGACTTAACACATGTATAAGTGGTGCTCAGAGGTGTACTTAAATTTTAGTCGCACTCATCGTTTAAGTTCGCCTTAAAGTGCAGTAAAACGGAAACGTCTCCTAAGTCTAACTTAAAATTCTTAAGACGAACTTGAAATTTTTAAGTAATGTGTGTGAAACCGACCGTACGGTGATAATAAACTGTAAGATGCATACACTCGATTATTAATTGTTATTTTCTTCAAGTTATTTCGAAGATCGCACGGTCTTCCGACGCATGTAGGTCAACATTTAAATCATGAAAATGAAAGCAACACATGATGTTTCCGCGGCACAGCCAAATAAGACGGTAACGAGTAGGACGAATGAATCATGAGAGCGGCTGCTTTCGCTATTCATACGACACATTCCCTCATCGGATTGCTGGCGGCCGCGAGTCAAACCAATCTCTGTTGAACTGGAATGCGCCATATCGCGTTGCCGACCGCCGCGCCGCGCGGGCGTCTGGCGGATGAGCTGGCGAAGCGAGCGCCCACGACAAATGGCGCATGTGTTCGGACGCGAGGGCGGGAGCAGCGCGGCGCGGCGCGGCGCGGTGCGGTGCGGTGCGGTGCGGGTGCGCCTCGGCGGCCTGCTGCAGGAAGCGAGGCTTTTACTGCGCGCTGTTGACTCGCCGGCGTGCGCCATTCAACCGCCTGCTGCCACGCCCACTGCCTGCCCTGCCCGCCGCCCGCGCCGTCCGCCCAAACCGTCCCGCCCGTCCAGCCCATTCCGACTACCCAACCACCCTGACGCCCGCCCACTCCGACCCCCAAACCGTCCCGTCCAGCCCGTCCCGCCCGTCCAGCCCACTGCGAGCCCCCAACCGCCCCGTCGCCCAGCCCCACCCGTCCAGCCCCTGCGAACCCAAACTGCCCTGTCCGCCCAGCCAGTCCCATCCCTCCAGCCCTCCCGACCCCTCCAACCGTCCCGCCCGTCCAGCCCACTCCGACCCCCCAAAACCGTCCCGTTCCTCACAGCCAGTCTTCCTGCCCGTCCAACCCACTCAAACCTCCAACCGCCCCGTCCGCCCAGCCAGTCCCACCCGTCCAGACCACTGCGACCCCCCAACACCGACTAATGCTTATGTACCACTGCCAGTCTTCCCCTGCACTCTTTCTTCGCCCGCTGCCCGTTCCTCAGTTTGCCTCTCTCTCATTGCCCACTACCCCCTCTTCATCACCCATCGTTCAAAGAACGCCACCCGCCTCGACCCAATTAGAACGCCTCGCGTTCATCGAATGAGTTGGGTTGAAGGAGGATTGAAATGCACGTGAGAGTCCATCTTGTTTGGTTGATCGAACCTTAAGATCATAATTGTTCCTTGTGGTGTGTTGATTATTACTATCCTCTATCTTTGAAGAAGGTGATAAGTTTTTTTGGTATGGTATCCGCCTTTGGTATGTATTGCCTGATATAGCAATACATGCAACTGATGGATGTTATACCTCATATAAATATTTTCGCGTCTGAGATTTCGATTTTGTTCTTATCCTGTTTCTCACTCAAATAGAGAAGAATGTAAGTACTTTTATAATTAATTATTATATTTTAACTTAATTTTAAAAGTGTATAAGTAAATCTATATTTTGAAAGCTTATTGTACTTTGGTGTTGGTCTCTGTTTTGGCAAACACTAAGGATTTGGCTTCTGCGTTGTAGTGGTAACTACAACGGAGTCCATCTTTTTGGTTGATCGAACCATTGTCAAGCGAAAGTTTTAATCACTCTTACCTGTGGAATTTCATACTGAACAATCAAAGAATATTTAATACACACTCACACACACTCTTCGGTTTTGAAGATTGATTCACTGACTGAATTAGTGATTAGGGGCGTGTAAACTGCTAAGGTCTTAGCGCTGTTAG
>JAHLJT010009419.1:200601248-200628748 GCA_031308135.1 Acheta domesticus | reverse complement strand
GATTTTCTTCAAAATTGATATTCCCCGATCGTTTTTACTCGTCTCAAGGCCTCTTGAATTTGAAACCAATATTTTAGTATTTGAGGGTACTTTATATGAAGCCCATTTGAGATTTTCTACGTTAAAAGAAAATGGCTCCAAATTTTTTGATTATATTTTGTTGTTGAATCGTGCGAAGAACGATGAAGGGAATGACGTAGGTATCATTTTTGTTGATAGGCCCAATTTGTCAAAAATTGCAAAAAACCGTTTAAAAACTGCAAAATTGAAGATAGAGATTTTTGCCTCAGACAAAATCCGTTGTACAAAATTAGCACTTCAAATAAGGTCATGAACAGTTTTTTGGAAAAACGAGTAGTTTTTGCGTAAATTGCAATTCAAATTTACAAAAAAAAATTTCTCAAAAACCGTTCCAAACTTTTTCTTTAAAATTTCTGCACGTGTGTAATAAGGGACGGTAAATATATAAATAAACTAGTGGTGCTCTAGAATGGCACATACTTTCTCGCAGTAGTTATTTTCCAAATGCCGATCAGCGGATAAATTATTTGGAGTAAGCCGTTCACCACTGCCTTTCTTGGTCATGTTTGAAAGACATGTTTTTCGCATGTTGACAATTACCGGCTTCCTAATGATAGAATTGATACAATTACGTTTTGACTAAAATATAAGTAATTGCGATAAATGTACTGGAATTGTCTGTATATATTTGTTCAAATTTTTAACTTTTAACAATTTTTTACTTCTCTTCTTGTATTTGTAACGCGTATGTACCATCGTATTAATTGTTTTTTAATCATGCATTTACCATTTTATAGGTCGGTTCTATTCTTTCATGGCTTTGTTCGACACAGGCGGTGTTGGTGTTGCGTAATGGTATAAGTGCCGGTTCGCTGACTTTGAGTTTCGGATGTCGGGTCTCGGTACAGAAAACGTTTGCTGCTATAATACACTTTTGCTGGTTTATGAAGTAGTGGAATAACAATAAGAACCGTATAGAAGCAGAGCGCGAAAGTATGTGCGTTGGAAGCACCACGAGTTTTAAATGATATACATCGCTAATTATGATAATTTTACTAAAAAAATTATCAATTCCTCAACGCAATAGAGCGTACAATATTTTTTATCCCATCTTTAGCTAAGAGAAATTAACTGGATGGTTTACCTATTCGAGAGCATGCCCAGCGCCCTCTAGAATTCCAGAAAGCAATGGCATGCCACGTATGACCGTGTGAAAAACATGATGTGCTCAAATCTCAGCCACAAACAGACATCGTTTGGTCTTGAGATTTTTATTGATAGTCATCGGAGATGCCAATCTTAACGGAAATTGAATACATTTAAATTGAATTGGCACATCTGTGGATATAATAGGGATCCGCGGCAGTAATATATTATCACCTCGAAATTTGCTCGAAATTTAAAATGATGGCTTCGACAACGTTTTTCATTAAAGCCCTGCAAATTAATCATAAAAATTTTTAAATATTACACCGAAATAGAAAAATGATAATTGTAAACGTCACTACTACGATCTCATCCATACTCAGTGCTGCTTACTGGGTCAGAAGCGTCGCTTAATGCGGACTGGGGATTAGGTACCTCTGGCAACATTTGCGGAAATGCGGTCCATCTGGCAACACTGGTCAGAAGTGACGCCGGTAGACGCCTGACGGGGATACTTACATCATTATATCATGTAAATCAATCAGGGTTTTCTTCACCTATTGTTGCACTAAATGGCAGTAACAACGAAAATCTATGACTCAGAAATATGAAAAGACGGCAGGAGAAAATAATTAACGATAATAAATAAATATTCTCTAAAGGACAATCATTTAAATAATCGTTATAAAATACATGTACACATTTTTAACTGTTCAATGAATCTGTTCCCCCTTTTGTACATTCGAGAATTTAATATCAACTTCCGAAGCCTAACTAAACATTAATTAATTAAGGTTAATTAAACATTTCGCAGCAACAAACATCACAAATTATTAAAACAAAGTTTCTAGTCCCAATGTCATTTCTACCTGTAGTCAAATAGTAATTGCTGTTTATTCCTGCTAATTATAGTATTAATGATATATTAGTCTCTAATATGCTTAAGACTCCTCAAACCTAACGCAAACCTAACGCATTTTTCTAGATGAGCCCGGCAGATGCTATTCTGCCCCTATGTTTCTCCTTCCCTCTCTCTCTTTTCCCCGTCTCTCTCTTTTCCTCGTCTCTCTCTTTTTCCCCCGTGTTGGCACATTTCGCTCGGTGCGGACAAGTTCCTGCGACTTCCGCCCACCTGGGCACTCCTTGCGGTAATCCCGCTAAATTATGGGAGTTCCATGCTACACCAGTGTGTTATAGGGGCGCCAACTCCAAAGTTCGCGCGTCCCACTTAAAAAAAATCATCATCATCAATCAATCAATGGATGAAATGGAATGAAAACATTAATTGAATCATTGTTTCCCCGCGCCTTGAAGCATGTGACAGTTCTTCCGCCGCCCGGCCAGGTTGCAATCAGCTACCCTCGCCGCCGACACCGGTGACGTCACTACATCGCCACCGTCATCGCCGCCACCAACACCATCGCGCCGTCGCCGCCCCTATCTCTCCCCCCGCCTGCGTCCGCCCCCCGCCGCCAGCTAGCCGGCTGCCCGCCCCCCTGCGCCCTGCCCGGGGTCTGAACCCGGGGCAGTGCCAGAACACGAGTGGACAGCGGGCGACAAAGCTGGTGGAGTGTGGGCCAAGCGGAAGGAGCTATGGTGGACTGGGAGCATGAAGCATCCACGGCGGTGAAGGGCATTTTTCACGCTTTCTGCATTTGAGACCCTCTACTAGACAGCTGGGTAATTTGTAGGAGCTGTGGTGCTGTGACAGTGATGTGGTTCGACAACCCAGCCATGTGTGCCTCGTAACCTTTCAATGTTACATTCATTTGGTTTTTCTTTTCTGTGTTAGTCAGGTAGCATCGCTTGGTCAGTGTGTGCCTTTAATTTTGTGTTTCGCAACATTGCAAGAGTTTTGTGAAATTGTTAAAGTTTTTTTTGTATTCTTTGACACCCGTCCCACTCTCTTTTCCCCGTGTCTCTCTCTTTCTCCGTGTCTCTTTTTCTCTTTCTCCGTCTCTCTCTTTTTCCGTGTCTCTCTCTCTTTTTCCGTGTCTCTCTCTCTTTTTCCGTGTCTCTCTCTTTTTCCGTGTCTCTCTCTCTTTTTCCGTGTCTCTCTCTCTTTTTCCGTGTCTCTCTCTCTTTCTTCGTGTCTCTCTTTCTCCGTATTATTCACACTTAGTAGCAGATTCTGCATGTCGCTGAGCAAGTACGTAATATAGAGAAACGCCGTAGGTGAAATACACTACTGTTTGTGGAAATTGCAACACCAAGAAGAAGAAGATCTAAAGAAATGATATTCAATGTACTGTACCCATGCCACAGGCACTACTTTATTTCATTTGCAGTACCATCAAATACATGGATACATGCCAAGTCAGTAAGTTGTGAAGCCACCACGCGCATCCACAAGAGCCTGTACACGGCGCGGCATTGAGCTAATAAGAGTCTGTATCGCTTCTTGTGGCAGGTCCTGCCATGCTCCAAGCCGCGTCCAGAGTTCGGCAGTGGAAGCTGGCGGACGTGCCTGGCGGACCAGCCTCTGGGAAAGCATGCTCCACACACGTTCAATTGGCGACATGTCAGGTGAACGAGCCGGCCACGGAAGGAGCTGTATTTGGTGTTCATTGAACACACGTTGCACGATGCGAGCAATATGGGGTCGCGCATTGTCTTGCTGGAATATCGCTCCAGGCGAGCGTTGTACGAAGGGCACGACCCCCGCCCTCACGACTTCCTCGATGTACCGGTGGGCGTTGAGATTTCCCTCAATGCGGAGTAGGCGGGTCCGTGAGTGGTAGCCAATGGCACCCCTTACCATTACACCGGGTGTTGGGCCGGTATGACGCTGGCGAATGCATCCCTCCAGATTGCGTTCACCGCGATGTCGTCGAACACGTATACGACCGTCGTTATTGGACAAATTGAAGCGGGACTCGTCGGAAAAGATGACTTGCTGCCACTCAGATCGCCAATGTCGATGTTCGACGCCCCACAGATGTCGGAGGCGTCTGTTGTCGAGAGTCAGTGGAAGGCGCAACAAGGGGCGGCGAGCAATCAAGCCCCTTTGCACAAGACGGCGCCGAACACTGCTGGCGGACATGCTGTGACTTGTCACTGTATTCCACTGCTGCGCTAACGTGGTGGATGTCGCTGTGCGATCGGTGATGGCCATACGGTAGAGGTGTCGATTTTCCCTCGCCGTAGTGTGATAGCGAGGCCCTGTCCCACGCTGGCGGTGGGTACGACTTTCCGCAGACCACTGACGCCATGTTCGCATGATGGTACTGGCGGCTCGTCCCAGACGTGTGGCAATCTGGAGATAGGACAACCCAGCTTCTCCCATCCCAACGACCCTGCCCCGGTCGAAGTCCGTCAAATGTTCGTACTGCACTTGCTGTCAGCGACGAGGCATGGTGTGACTTACAGACAACTTGTGCGAGCCAAGGGTCGACCTGTCAATGTTTGTAGCCTCTCCAAGGCGCCTCTATTTATACCCGAACGTGGTGCGATAAGCCGTCCCTACGTCGCAACCACGTGACTGGCGGCGTTGTAAATGTAATCACCTGGCGATCTCAATGTCACAAACTTATCCACGAAATGCGATGCGTTCAATGCCGCTCCTTCGCGGTGTTGCAATTTCCACAAACAGTAGTGTACATACCGTGCGTGAAATACACCTCTGTGTGAAATACACATGCTATTGACTTATCACGTAAAACATTCCGACTTATCGGAAAGTCAATTGCCTTCTAATGTGCTACTAATTGATAACAGGGCCACAATTCAGAAGAACTTGAGCATAATGCAAGAAATTAATTCCCTTAGGTTTCACACTTTCATTAGAGAAGATTTCCATGAATAACAGAAATTGCTTGGTAACCAAGTAATTGGAAAAGACTTGATGCAGATTCTTTTAATAAACTTATTGAAAGTATTATATCCACTATTATCTGCATCAATAAATAAAATGGCCGAACACCACCAACACCTCTTACCTGAAAAGAATCAGAATACAATAGAATTTTGAACATTGTATAATTAAACATTATTCACATAAATAGATAATACTCAGTAGTAGACATTATTCAATTTTTAGAGTGTACCCTCCAACATAAATTAGGTTTCAGGCTTAATTTAAATAATCACATATTATGTAAGATTTTCCCTCTGACTGTCTGTTCAGATGTAATGGGTAATTGGATCCTCTAATTACAGATTATGATTAAAGGAAACAAAATATATAATCTTATTCATCAACATTTTTAATTACATTGGTGAACCTGTGGATCCACTGACCTTCTTGCAGTACATACTTTTTATGTTGACCATCAACGGAACATTTTTCACACACAAATGTAGTAGAAAAAAGTGTGATCTTGATAGCATAGACTCACAGTGAACACATTGAAACTTCAAATTTTGTTTTAGAAGTTGTTCATGTAGCCTCTACAAACCTACCGATACCTAAGTTGAGAACCCCCTGGTTTAAAAGATTAAAGATTTATCTTACATAGGTCCTGGCTAAACATCATGACATTAATTTCTACTAATGACAATTAACTGAGATTGCATTTATACTAAATAAACCAGAAAATGAATGTAGCAAGAAAGTCATTTATTAAAAAAAACTAAACCAATATTTTAAAATAAATTTCTAATAAGCAATTTGGTGTTCAAAATATTGAAATAACTAATATTTTTTATTACTAAAAAACGCCCACTGAGTGAAAACACTGAGTTCGGAAGCTGAGCCCTTGCATCACTGGACCGCGCTGACTGAAAATCTGATATTTTAACAGTAGCAGAGCTTTAAATATATTATTAATTAAGAGTTAGATTGATGTTTTTCAAATTTAATTTCAATGTTAATGAAGTAACAGATTTATAAAAGTTTTAAAAAAGATTAGAAAGAAATTAAAAATATTTCTTAGAATTATATAAGCACGTTCATTTATTTATTATTATTAATTATTCATAGTACATATTTTAATTTTGTAAATTATCAAATGTAAGTATACAATGGAATTACATATTTACAAGTATTTCAACAAAATTTAAACAATAAATTAGCAAACTAAAATATTTTTTTACTTTATACATTAATGAGACTTACTGAGACTTCCATTTTTTATAATCTATTTAAATGATTTGTTTATTTCTGGTTTATTCAGATATAATTGAAGTAACTTGTACAAACCTCAAAAAACGTTTTATCGTGTGATCTATATATATTTCCTCATTTATAACCATTTATAACAACCATTTATAACATTCTCCAAACATACATGTTGCATCATCAACATATGCATTTTTGTAGAAATATTCCTTGTTAAATCTGTTCATAAATTTATCAAAAGAATCAACTGTATCATAACCTGATGAAATAGTTATGCTTAGTCTTGGTGAAAATTGAAATAGTAAAATACTTCTGGAAATTCAACATCACGAAGAACACAGAACACAAATACACACAACAACTCGAACGCAGAAACGCAGAGAATACGAGTGAACACGCACGTGGATTCATAAACCTCAGAAACAAACACAATGGCACCCCCTCCTCCACCCTCCTCTCACCACTTATACTCGTATTCGAGTGGAATGTCCCGACGGAGCCCATTCAGGCACTGGTGGGGAGGCTTCTCTGCTCATCAGAGAGTGAGATTTTTCACTCAACCGGAAAAAGTATTTTGTATCGAGTTAAAATGAGTGAAACGATGGCTGTTTTCTCTCTAATAAGGGTGAAACAGTAGCTCAAACGTCTTTCGAGCGAAATTTTTCACTCGAAAAATTAAGAGAGTAGATCCGATTTTCACTGTTAACTCTATAAATTTTCGAAAATTGAAAAATTTTGAATTTTATTCGGCGTCTTCCTCAAAACTACAAAATTGCAGATTTTTCCTACAAATAAAATTTGTTCTTCATAGTAAGTTCTTTCTTTAAGGTCATGTAGATTCTTTTGAAACTATTAATAATTTTCGCGCAATATGTGCAATATAAAAAAATACAAAAACAAAATTTTCTCAAAAACGGATCCATATTTTTTATTCAAACTTTTGGTAGGAATAGTGATAAATTTACTCTATTAGATGACATAAATGCCATATTGCTATATGCATTTGTTTTTCCAAAAATTGCAAAAGTGTAATTTCTTGACTTGTCTCGCACGTCGTTAATATTTACAATAGCGGCGATTTCTTGACATTACTATATTAACGAGCACATGTGTTTTATATAATTTTAAATAAAGTTTCTCGAGAACTCAATCGTTTTCTGTGAAAACTATCTCCAAATTCCGCATTTTCAGAAACGCTCAAACACCATTCTCTCGTAAATGGCTTCAAATTTTTTTCTTCTAACTTTTGGAAGGATAGTGCTAATTGCAGTCTTTCACATGACGTAAAGTTTGTTTTTAAGAGAATTTGTTTTTTCAAAAATTACACAAATGCCACTTTTTAAAGGTCTCTCACATCTTTTAATATGCGCATTACAAGCAATTTGTAAACATTATTATCTTTGTGAGTGTAAGTGCTTCAAAAGACTTGAAATTAAGTTTTGTTAAAAATTCAAACATTTTCTGTGAGAAAGGGCTATAAATTTTCCAGTTTTAGTAATGCTTAAACGCCATTTTCTTAAAACGGATACAAATTGTTAAAAGAAATTGCCATTTAGGACGAGGTTTTTGTCTTCTTTAATATTCTAAAATTAATCTTCGCTTTCTATCATTAAGAAACCGAAAAATTGAGAAAATGTCCAAAAATGTACTTTGGGCAGCGATAGATGGGAACTGGTTTTCTCTCTCGTTTTCATATATGGTATGGTTAATTTTTTGAATATACGAATATACGGTTATTTTTTCTACAATTTCGTGACAAACATAGCCCGCTGCAAATTTACTGCGCTTCAGGCAGCCTAATACAGCGCTTCAGACAGTCGTAAATTAGAATTTGCAATTTTGTATATTATTTCTTTGTTCGTTTCTTACATTCGACCTTTGTTTTACATTCACACATTATTCTTTTAGATATTATTTATTTTGAAATATTTGAAATAAAATTGCTATGGAAGTATCGACAATGCAGGGAATGCAACAATGGAATTACGTTTAGTTTTTTTAAATTTATTTTTCCTAAACGTAGATACGAGATAGGTAGTTATTTAAAGTTTACATATGTAGTTTTAATACTTACTAACTTATTCTAAACTTTCATACTATACAGTGGGGAGATGTCCCACTATGGGTCCTCCTAATCAGATTCTATGTTAGTGAATTTGATTTGGAAAACATGGAATGGATATTTATTTTGGATTCTCGTTCTGTGTATTGGATTTTTGTGAGTCTGAATTCGGAGAGTGCTGGAATTAGCTGGATGTTATAATACAAATTTGTGGCAAGGTATGTGATGTGATGATCTAATGATTCTATATTGAATTTCTTGTGAAACTGATTATTAGAAATGAACTATGAGGCGTTAGTAATGAATTTCAGAAATTGATTTTGAATGATTTGGAGTTTGCGAATATTGGTCTTGGCGCCATTAATCCATATGGGACTGGCATAAGTAATTGTGGGTTCTATTACGGTTTTATATATGGCTATGGAAGTATTGTATTGTAGTGAGCTGTGTCTTTTTATTATCGGTTTTAGCTGATGGAGTTTTGCCTTGGTTTGTAATATCTTAGATTCAATCTCATCGCGCCAGTTTAATTTTGTATCGAGATGTAATCCTAAGTATTTAACTGGTTTGTTGGGAGTGTACCATTCTATAGAAATGTTAATTGTTAGAGGAGTATTTCGCTATCCGTTTCGCTGTCGCGAATTTCTGTGAATTACGTGTCATTGTTGTGACTTGATATCGCTGTCTGGTATCAGGCTTCTTTTTCCAATACAAGTTTACAAATATTTTGTATTATATTTTTATGTAATTGTAGAATTCACATAGTTTTAACAACACTGCGATGGAAACGGTGAGTTGTTCGCTTCTTGGTTAAATTAGACGTTTTCAAATAATTGCTAAAATGTGGAATATTTCAATCCTACGTAGCTGTTTCCAATAACACGGGAAAGTATGTGCTGTTGAAGCACCACTAATTTTGTATTGATTTTAATGAAGGAAATTTGATTTCAGAGTCCTTCTCTTCTTATATTAATGGGAACACAGAGCATTTATATATTCAGAAACTGAATTTAGGTTTTGGAAAATATATTTTGAAGGCCTAAGTACCAAAAAAATGAATGTGCTTTCCTTAACCGCCAGTGAATACAACTGACATTTTAAATATTCGCCTTTTCGTTTACTTAATTATGGTACTTCACTGTCATTCATTGAGGAGTCGAACATTGTAATAAGATATACTATGTGTCTTTTGATTCCCATGATAAACCTGAGGTTAAAAATAAAATAATAATATGCATAATTTCATTGTATTCTTACAATAATGGCAATAAATTTTGTGATGTACGGATCCTAAATTTCATTCAGTTTTAAATAATTGACAAAGGATACAATTTAAAAAAACTATATCTCTTACAATAGATGATAGGATCATGAATATCTTCTCAGTAAGGAAATTCTTTGGACGAGACTCCATTCTTAAATCGTGATACAGGTTGACGTAAGCTTCCGCGAACCTCGCATCCGTGATCTATGACGACTGTTCTGCTTTTGGTGGTGACGGTAAAGCAGAACGATCTGACCAACCTTTCATTCCAGATGTCGGTATAACGATGACATGAATCTTACTTAGTATGCAATCCAGTACCGCAACATGACTTTGAATAACATTTAAATAAAAAAAACAATTTAGTGCAGAAAAGAAAGTGCAAGCAGCGTTTTGTGCAATTATATTTAGCAATATTTTCATGAATGTGTCTTTAACTTTAATTTTGAAGGTAATATCAATTACCAGTGTTGTAATTCAAAATATTCTTTTTCAGTATTTTACATACCGTATATTACAGGAACGGACTTAAATTTGTGGATGTCATTAAATGGCAATCTCGAGACAACTCATGTCCTCCTCATACAGGTACACAGTTCGATGGTTGAGACGTACTGTGTTGAAACTTCCTCTACTTTTTGAGTAGTTGCCTGCTCCTAGATTAGTTGAACGAGCGTGTCGTGTAATCACTTGACAATATTAACAAATTATTTTAAAAAAGGAATTATAAATTAAAGGATAAAACATTATCTTTTGATTACTAACTTCAATTTCAGCACTTTTTGGCTATTTGTTCTAACAGTCGGTTTCACTAATTTCTTTTTGAGTATAACTTAGTAAAATCATACTTAATTTTAAGACGCATTTTAAGACGTGCTCTGTTGTTCGTCTTTCACAACCCTTATTACAGCAATGCTTAGTAAAGTATAACTTAAATGCATCGGAGAGTTGGTTGGCAATGTTCGACCCTGATGAACTGACCCCAGTGACCGAAACCTATCTTGTTTGTTTTGGTTTTGCTTTGTACTTTGGCGCAAAGAGGTTATTTTTATTGATTTTTCGTAATGGAAAAAAGAGACAGGATTGCGAAATTTTCATCGTTAGAGAAAAAGTGTTCATAAAATGTATGAGAGAGTACATGTCTATTATAGAAAATTAAGTTACAAATGGAAGCACAATCCGACAAAACATGAAGCGTGGAATAACATTTAACTCAATTTTAAAGCAACGAACTACAAGATATAATATAACAAATATTAAATGAAGTTGTGGAGATTGTTAAAATAAGGTGAAAAAGGAAATGCAATAAATTCTTGAAATGATGATTAAGCTTAGGTAATTATCTATTTGATGGTTAGGTTTAGGTGAAAAATTAAATGTAGTCCATGTTTTGAAAAATATGCATTTTATCTTTAAATCAGAGGTCTGAAGTTGTCTTCAAGATATTAACAAACACGTCACCGCCAACTTATAATGTAGATTAAAAATTAGATCACAGTTATATATAATTAAAATAAATTTGAATGTCTTAAATTGAAAGGAACGGTTTTTATTAATCTCTCACTCTCTCTCTCTCTCTCTCTCTCTCTCTCTCTCTCTCTCTATATATATATATATATATATATATATATACATATATATACATATATATATATACATATATATATATGTGCATATTCAGTAGGTCTGAGAATAGGTTGTTATCTATTTTTATGCCCCTCAGTGATAAGGGTGGTCCACATCACTTTTTTTAAAATTTTTTCGGACAAAACTTTTTAGGCAACCCTTCTCACACACGGTAGGTATTTCACACGGTGGTATTTCACCTGCTACACGGTGTTCTCCATATTACGCACTTGCTCAGCGATGTGCAGAATCTGCTATTAAATGTGAACAACACGGAGAGACTGTGAAAGAGAGAGACGGAGAAAGACAGACGGGGAAAGAGAGAGAAAGACGGAGAAAGAGAGAGACGGAGAAGAGAGATATAGGGGCAGAACAACGTCTGCCAGGCTCAACTAGAAAAATCTTTGTCTCCGCCATACATTGTTGTGTTAGGCTTGAGGAGTCTTAAGCATATTAGAGACTAATATATCATTAATTCTATAATTAGCAGGAAAAAAGCAGAGCAATTACTATTTGACTACAGGTAGATATGACATTGGGACTAGGAACTTTGTTTTAATAATTTGTGATGTTTCTTGCTGCGAAATGTTTAATTAGCCTTAATTAATTAATGTTTAATTAGCCTTCGGAAGTTAATATTAAATTCTCGAATGTACAAAATTGGGAACAGATTCATTGTTGAACAGTTAAAAATGTGTACATGTATTTTATAACGATAGTTGAATTATTGTCCTTTAGAGAAGATTTATTTATTATCGTTTATTATTTTCTCCTGCCGTCTTTTAATATGTTTGAGTTATAGATTTTCGTTGTCTACTGCCATTTAGAGCAACAATAGGTAAAGAAAACCCTGATTAATTTACATGATGTAATGATGTAATTATCACTTGATCAGTATACCCGCCAGGCGTCTACCGGCATCACTTCTGAGCAGTGTTGCCAGATGTACTGCATTTCCGCATTTTATATCGCATTTTAAACACCTAATACGCAAACCGCGGATGCCAAAAAAATCCGCATTTCCATGATAGAGGGCAAAAATCATTTTTTTCATATCCTCAGTTATTACAACGATCGTTAGATGTCCCGCTAACTATGGTTGACAAAGTTTGAATGTTCAAAATGCTGTCTCTCTCTATTCGATTAAAGTAGAAAGCAATAAAACACCAAACATCTACCAATCATTAGGGCTTTATCCAATTGCCGTATTCGAAAATTGATGACCAAGCACCAAGGTGTAGTCGTGAACTCCGTCCTTTATTGTCTTACTGTTAGAGATTCAGAGGACAAATAGGTGACAACATGTTAGTTAGTCGTTTTCGAATACGCCAAATAAGAATACGGAACGTCGTTAGGATTCTTACTGCGTTTATTTCAAGCCGGAGAAATGATGCACTTCGCGGGATATTGAAATTAGAAATGTTGAAATTACGTTACTTGGCTTCATATTAAACTGAGATTAAAAATAATTGAAAGTACATTTATACAAAATTACTGATATTTTATATTTTTAATTTCTTGGGTGAATCGAGAACAAATATTGTGAGACAATATCGCATTTATTTAATTAATAAAACGGAACTCTATATCGATATATATATATATATATATATATATATATATATATATATATATAGATGTTTTACCCTATTTATTAAATCATTTTAGTAAATCCGCATTCATTAGCAGAAATCCGCATTTTCGAACTTAAAACTGCGCAATCGGAAGTTTGACATCTGGCAACATTGCTTCTGACCCAGAAAGCGGCACGGAGTAGGGATGAGATCTCTCACACAATAAGTCGTTTCTCACTACAGTTTCGGCCATTATTTTTGTTTCGGCGTCATTCGTAATAGTGATGTTTACAATTATCATTATTCTATTTCGGTGTAATTTATAAATAATTTATGATTAAGTTGCAGGGCTGTAATGAAAAACATTGTCGAAGCTATCATTTTAAATGGCAAATTTCGAGGTGATAATATATTACTGCCACAGATCCCTATATACCCACAGATGTCCCCATTCAATTTAAACGTCTTCAATTTCCGTTAAGATTGGCATTTGCGATGACTATCAATAAGTCTCAAGGCCAAACGATGTCTCTTTGTGGCTTAGATTTAAGTACACCGCGTTTTTTCACACGGTCATACGTGGCATGCTCTCGAATGAGCAAACCATCCAGTTTATATGTGTTAACTAAAGATGGGATAACAAAAATATTGTACACTCTATTGCGTTGTATTGATATTGTTTTTTAGTAACATTATTATAATGAGCAATGTATAGCATTTAAAAAAATAAATTAAAAATAAAAATGTTGATATTTTGTTATTTTTATATTCCATCATCGTTCATAACGCTCCATGCCTCTTCAACTCATATATACTACATCCTCAAACACTGACAATAAGTTAGTGATTTTTTCTACTAAAATAATCCTAGGAATAATTTATATGGCAAAACAACGTTTGTCGGGTCAGATAGTACGACTATAGATATTCATCAAGACAAGAAGGAAACGTTTTTATAAATGCAAAAAAAATTACCGAATGTAAAACTTCAAAGTTGAAAGTAGCTACAGAATCATGAAAACATAATCTACAAAACACTAATTGCTTAATACAAAATTGTTACTTCCAAGGCAGTTATGTACCAAATTATTCAAATGCTCATTTCGTTAATAATTAACTAACTAAGAACAATTCCAATTGGTCTTCAATTAGTTCCGAAACATTTAGTGTTGTCATATTTGATAGGCGAAATTGGGTACCAAAATCTCTTTCATCAAACTCTTCAAAATATTCGGACCATTCCCATATCCACCTCTGCCTACGGAAAGGTTTCTCAAAGCTCTCGTTTCCACAATTGCCGCAGCAATCACTATCAAAAGCAACACTCCTCAATACGCTCGCTATTTGGACTGTTTTTGCACCATAAAGCATGACTTAACATGTATAAGTGGTGCTCAGAGGTGTACTTAAATTTTAGTCGCACTCATCGTTTAAGTTCGCCTTAAAGTGCAGTAAAACGGAACGTCTCCTAAGTCTAACCTAAAATTCTTAAGACGAACTTGAAATTTAAGTAATGGTGGTGAAACCGGCCGTACGGTGATAATAAACTGTAAGATGCATACACTCGATTATTAATTGTTATTTTCTTCAAGTTATTTCGAAGATCGCACGGTCTTCCGACGCATGTAGATCAACATTTAAATCATGAACATGAAAGCAAACACATGATGTTTCGCGGGACAGCCAAATAAGACGGTAACGAGTAGGACGAATGAATCATGAGAGCGGCTGCTTTCGCTATTCATACGACACATTCCCTCATCGGATTGCTGGCGCCGCGAGTCAAACCAATCTCTGTTGAACTGGAATGCGCCATATCGCGTTGCCGACCGCCTCGCCGCGCGGGCGTCTGGCGGATGAGCTGGCGAAGCGAGCGCCCACGACAAATGGCGCATGTGTTCGGACGCGAGGGCGCGGAGCAGCGCGGCGCGGCGCGGTGCGGTGCGGTGCGGTGCGGTGCGGCTCGGCGGCCTGCTGCAGGAAGCGAGGCTTTTACTGCGCGCTGTTGACTCGCCGGCGCGCGCCATTCAACCGCCTGCTGCCACGCCCACTGCCTGCCCTGCCCGCCGCCCGCGGCGTCCGCCCAAACCGTCCCGCCCGTCCAGCCCATTCCGACTACCCAAACCACCCTGACGCCCAGCCCACTCCGACCCCCCAAACCGTCCCGTCCGCCCAGCCCGTCCCGCCCGTCCAGCCCACTGCGACCCCCCAAACCGTCCCGTCCGCCCAGCCCGTCCCGCCCGTCCAGCCCACTGCGAGCCCCCAAACCGCCCCGTCCGCCCAGCCAGTCCCACCCGTCCAGCCCATTCCGACCCCCCAACACCGACTATTGCTTATGTCCCACTGCCAGTCTTCCCCTGCATTCTTTCTTCGCCCGCTGCCCCGTTCCTCAGTTGCCTCTCTCTCATTGCCCACTACCCCCCTCTTCATCACCCATCGTTCAAAGAACGCCACCCGCCTCGACCCAATTAGAACGCCTCGCGTTCATCGAATGAGTTGGGTTGAAGGAGGATTGAAATGCACGTGAGAGTCCATCTTGTTGGTTGATCGAACCTTAAGATCATAATTGTTCCTTGTGTGTGGTTGATTATTACTATCCTCTATCTTTGAAGAAGGTGATAATGTTTTTGATGGTATCCGCCTTTGGTATGTATTGCCTGATATAGCAATACATGCAACTGCTGGCACTTACAGGATGTTATACCTCATATAAATATTTTCGCGTCTGAGATTTCGATTTTGTTCTTATCCTTGGTTTCTCACTCAAATAGAGGAAGAATGTAAGTTCTTTTATAATTAATTATTATATTTTAACTTAATTTTAAAAGTGTATAAGTAAATCTATATTTTGAAAGCTTATTGTACTTTGGTGTTGGTCTCTGTTTTGGCAAACACTAAGGATTTGGCTTCTGCGTTGTAGTGGTAACTACAACGGAGTCCATCTTTTTGGTTGATCGAACCATTGTCAAGCGAAAGTTTTAATCACTCTTACCTGTGGAATTTCATACTGAACAATCAAAGAATATTTAATACACACTCACACACACTCTTCGGTTTTGAAGATTGATTCACTGACTGATTAGTGATTAGGGGCGTGTAAACTGCTAAGGTCATTAGCGCTGTTAGTCAAGTGTATGTTTTTCCTTGGAAGGTGGTGGTGATCTTTCCCTGTTGGATTGTGAGATCCATCGCCAACCTACTGTCGTCTGGCGGGGTTTTCCCCAACTAGGTATCCTCCACCAGTGGGGCACCGCCCCAGCCGGGACAAGTTCTATGCTCCAGACTGGTCTCGCGATATATGTGGTAGTTTAGTGCATGCAAGTGTGTGTGTGTGTGTGTGTGTGTGTGTGTGTGTGTGTGTGTAAGGGGTGAGGAAAGAAAGACTAAGAGATAGGAAAGATCGCGCGCGGTCCGTGGCCCGTTTGTTCTGCTCCGACATTCGCTTGGTGTTGATCGAAGGAATCTCGGAAACTATCGATAAGAGCGACCGGCGGCTAGAATTCTCCAGACATCGACTGAACGCGACCCAGCTGTTAAGCTAGTGTCGAAAATCCTGCCACCGTTGGGGCTTGAACCCAGGACCTCCCGTTCAGAGGCACTTCAGTGAAATCATTCGATGATCTGAGCCACATCTCCTGGTGATTTGGAGGAAAGAGATGTTAAATATTTAGGCACGCTTCCTTTAAATCTGGAATTTACATACTTGTTCCGCTGGTCTCTTTCCTACCTCTCACTTGTATATCTTCTCATTCTTTTAAAGGCTATCTCTGTTAGTTCTCTGGTGATTCTCTCTCACGTTTCCTAGTGAAATATTATGAAATTCTCGCCTCGAAGCGTACAACCTCACACGTCTTGAAGAGAGAGTTTCATCCTTGGCAGAATGTGGGCTCCGTTGTCTCGCATGGTGTGGTATCTCTCAGGCGTGAAATAAAAGTCGAAGTTGGTTTCCAGACTTCCTGTCCAGGGTTTCAACGACGCCAGGTGTCTACTGGCCACTGCAAGTTTCCAAGTCGCCACCTGTTTGCGGCGGCGCGAGACGAGCAGACGGAAGGTGTGCATGTAATTTGAATGCGATTAACGAGAAAATAATCAACGGCAGCGAAAGTGAAGAAAATCGCTCCTCATGAGCGGTGCTAAAATATATCAGAAGTCAAGTTCGGGTTAGGAGTCGGGGAGGAGCAGGGCACTTTAAAAAGTGGTCTCCTCACCGCATGCACTATACATCAAATCTTTATGTTTCTATTTCTTCGCTCAAAAGAACCAGCTGTTTCAACGTCAACAGAAATGTACTAGATATGCTCGATATGGACTATCGAAAATACCCAAAATATTGTTTCATGTTGTTTAGTACGTGTCTCGAAAAATAATGAAATAAGGGAGGTATACAAATTATTGAATAGGGCAATCACTAATCACTGCGAAAATGAAATGGAAATATTCTATGTTTACAAATATCTATCATGAATGTTTGGTGTACTGTATTCGAAAATCTTGGCAACCATCTTAATTTAAACTAGTGCTACTACTAGTAAACTTTCTGGTATTATTTATAACTAAAATTCAGCTAGTTCAATGAAACTCTGACATTTTTTGAAATCTCGACTCTACGATTTTGTGAGCATCCTTTGCTACATCCACGAAAAAATACAAAATGGAGCAAGTTTGGATGACGTTTTTAGAAAACATTAAGTTCAAGCAGAAATTAGGCGAAAACAACTCTTTTATTCAGAACAATTGAATACGATCTCATTTAAATACTTATTTTGAGAACAGGTTTTATTTATGAAAAAAATTGTCAACAATGTTGTTCTTTTGCCATGTTAATTTTTTGCGATTTTCAAAAATACAGTTTACAGAAAAAGTAACCAGCATGAATGCTTTAGCATCTTTTGATACAAATGAGAAAATATTTAATGGAAATATTTGTTTCCGTTTTGAGAGTAATTGTTTAAAAATTACCTCTGTTTCAAGCACAATGACGGAAAATCTACTCACATTTTCGAAAAAATTGTCATGACTCTCTTTTTCAATTTATGTCTTTAAAGAACAGATTTCGTTAAGGAAAATTAGTGGTGCTATATAATAGCACAGACTTTGCCATATTTGTTGTATTTCTTTTGGTCTCGGTTAGGTATACGGACTTGCGAACTGCCATCTATCGCCGCTCAAAGTACATGTTTTTGACTTTTTCTTAATTTGCCGGTTTCGTATAGTAGAACGGAAATATTATTTTAAGAATATTAAAGAACAGGAAAACGTCGTACTAAATGCCAATTTTCCTTCAAAATTTGGAGCCGTTTTTAAGAAAATGGCGTCTAAGCGCTACTGTAATTTTGAAATTTGAAGCTCTTTTTCACACAATACTTGTGAGTTTTTGAAAAACTTCATTAGAAGTCATTTTGACCACTTAACTCACAAAGCTTTTAATTGTTTTTTTGACGTTAAATACATTAATAAAAGGATCTATAAACATTAGCTCACTATTTACTAGTCTTCGTGAAAAAATGTTATTTTTTTAAAGAAAACTTATGCCAGCTTAAACTAGTGTGTTGCTTACTAGACTTCTAGACACATTTATTAGCAATTCAACTGGTTTTATTTAAAAGATTTTGATAAAATGAATCCAACATTTACCTAGTCAATATAAATTGCAATGATTTCTGTGCATATGAGCTACTAAATGTAAGATGCAATTTCATAACATTTAATTACACAGTCATTTACATACATTCACTTTCATGGTGTATGGATACGAGTTAAGTCATAAAAGTAAGTTTGAAGACTTTTAAAATAGTAAAATGAATTCTTTAATGTTCTATAACCGTGAAACAGCAACGTGTTTATTACGTAAAAATATAAAATAAATCTTTACGTTTCGGAAATTCTTGTTTAATTTTCATCTCTTAACATTTTTAACAAAAAAGTGAAACTCTTTTTATTTAAAAAGACGGATAATCGACATTCTACGGGGTTGTTTTATTATCTTTGAAATTTTGAAAGACTGGAAAGTATGGAATGTATTACTGATGAAATGCTAACATATGCATAGATAAGTGACCTTTCGTTCAGTGAATATATGTATGTTCTATACCTCGCAATAAGGAGAGAAATAATGATTATCAAAAGTAATTTGTAAACACAAGCTCTACTAAATAAAAATCTTTATCTTATCATTGCTACCATCTCGTTGTTCACCAAAAATGTATTTTTCAAATATCTCTTCGGCATTGTTGCGCAAATTTCAATAAAGCTTTGAAGATTGCTTGAAAGAAATACATCATACAAATTGTAAATTCTAAATTTAACAAACATTTTTTATAAATTATTACGAAATACTATTTTTGTTCGATATATTAATCTTGTCGAATCCTATTTGCTTTGTAATCGTCCTAAGTATAAAGAATAACATAGGGCGACTAATTTTGACCCCCAATTACTCCATGAATACGCATATTTGGGAAAACTTCGACAGGACCTTATTTGAAGATCTATTTTTGATGAGCATATTTCATTTAGAAAAACAAATGTATCTTCACATTTGTAATTGTAAGAAGATGCCGAACATTTTTTTAATTTTTGCTAAATCAGGCATTTTAACGAACATGAAACCTGCACCATTCTCTAAAGCTTCCTTTATCCTATCTTAAGTCCCAATTTAATAAAAAAATATTGTGCGATTTTTAAGAAAAAATGGTTTAAATAAAATAAAATTGCCTATGTTTAATACAAAATTTCGCAAAAAAACCCCTCAGGGTTTGAAAAATGGAACATGACCTTATTTGACGATTTGTTTTTATGAACACCTTTCATTAAGAAAAAAGTTGTATTTTCATAATTGTAGTTGTAGGAAGACGCCAAAAAGATTTTGAATTTGAAAATTTGAAAATGTTCCAGGGGCTTCATGTAAAGTACCCCCCTCACAAATTAAAATATCGGTTTCAAATTCAAGGGGCCACGACATCAGTCAGATAGATTGAGGAATATCAATTTTGGAGAAAATCGGCAGAACAGTTTAGTCGCTAGCGTTGTTCACAGACAGACGGACGGACAGACATTTGCTTTCAATTGGTTTTTCGGTATCAACGACCCACAAAACAGCGATTCTGGCTGCACCACATGATAGAGGATTTTTTTCTTAATTTAGCAACTGGATTTATCCACTTTTTCGTTATCAGGGCCCGGCAATGGATTTGCTTCTGTGGAAAATCCGCCGCTTTTTCGCGCAGCATTACATAACTTTCCCTGTAGTACCTGTATACTCCGTATATACGTACGCATATGGGAAAGTAAAAATGTCTATCTTCAGTATTGTAGTCGTAGAGAGAAGTCTAAAAACTTTTTTAACTTTCTAAGTTTTTGATTGATTGATAATGCCGGGCACGGCAACGGCTACGGTACATTCCCGTAAGTGTAGTGCACAATTATCATCGTGAGATAGGGCGGAGATCTACTCCCGCTGCCTGGCGAGATCCGACGCCAACCTACGTCATCTTGCGGAGATTTCCCTAATCCAGGTATCTCCCACCAACGAGGCACCTCCTCAGATAGGACAAGCTCCAAGCTCTCGAAGCTTAGAGTGTGTCTCGACTACATACAATCACCAGTTTTTTTGTAAAGCGACATATATGTCATGAGCCGACATATATGTGTAAGATCATTGCCGGAGTATAGCATTTATATACAATTATTATACGAAAGGGGATCAGAAGAATCCAGATTATCGTTATAAAAATTATTTATAACCTTTTTTACAAAAGTTCTTCACTCACCTCCAAAGTACAAAACGGGAGGTGTGGAACAAAAGACCACCCCTGAGAGGCCAAATAGCGGCTTACGGATAAGGCTGTGTTTGCGGGGGATTTGTCGTGATAAAGGAACCAGTTGCCATATTGCCCAAGTTCCGGACGTTTCCTCCGTGCATTCTCTGGCGAACGTCTTAAAACTCACTCCATTAGTTTCAACTCACTCCTGTTCTTCTGAAATTTTGTCGATAGAGAAACGACGACCCAAGTTGATTTTTTGACGGATTTTCTCAACGTTTTCATCGTCTTGACATGTTGAAGGTCGCCCAGAACGAGCATGGTAGTCAACACTTATCTAATCTCGTTTAAAGTGCCCAAACCACTAAAAAAACGTGTGTGCGGCTCTTTGCATCCTCCTTGAAAGCCTGTTGAAGCATTTGGTAAGCTTCTGTTGCCCATTTCTAAAGCAGGAAACAAAATGTCAAGCACACTCTTTTTTCTTTTAAATCTGCCATAACGATTCCTCAGGCGATACACAAGAACAGTAAGAGAAAAACAACACTACGATCAAACGGTCACGTATAAAATGACGCCGTCTGGAGAGTTGTTTCATGAAGGTCTCCTTTAGCCACATCTAGCCGGAGAACTCTCTAATACGTCCTCAAAAGGCAGCGCGCTCTCAGTCCGCTTATTTTTGGATCCCCCCTCGTATATATGAAAATAATTTCTCAACAAAATGCAGATGCTTTTTATGTATTTTCTATATGCTACATATTTTCTATACATTACATATTTTACTTTATACACATTAATGCAGAAAGCACCGGTTAATAGGTAAACGTTTCTAAAATTGGAATCTAAAATTAGATTTAAACAAACTTAATGTTGATTTCGAAATCTCTTAGTGCGAGGTATTGGTTAGACTCAGGCCCTTGGGCTACTATTTATATGCCTCTATGTTAGACCAATCCTGTTAGAAGGTGACATCAAGTATGCACATAATGATCATAAGTATCTACTGTTGTAATGAGAATATTTTATTTGATTTTACTGTTTTGCAAGAAAATTGATCAAAATATATCATTTGCTGGTTAATAAAGATTATTGCCAGAGGGTTATCTTCTTTTCTTTTTTGACAAATGTATGTTGTTTACATCCTACATTGCTTCTTTCTACGACTCGTACTTTACGTTGGTTTACATTGAAATGTGGTTTTAAATTTAGAATACTCTACAGTGTTCTACAAATAGTTAAAATAACAAATACGCTAAATGATTACTTGTAAAGGCGTTTGGGATGAGCAAAAATTGAAATGAATGTTTTAGCAACTTTTCATATGGCGGGTATTTTGACAATTGTACAAATATAAAAGAAATAATCCTTTATGAAATTATTTTTGTGGTAAATTCTTCTGAAGAGTTTGTGAAACGAACTACACTATTGAAAACACTTCACACTCAGAATTAGTTGACTGAATTTTTGATTAAAAATATTTTTTTAAAATGTTTTTGTCTGTCTTTTTATTACAAAGTCATTTTCCCATCCATTTTCTTGCTCATATCATTGTGTTTTACTGGTCTGCTACAATCCTTGACCAAGTTGTATTACCGTCTTGTCTGGTTAATGTTTCTTTAAAGGTCAGCGGGTTTCAGGTGGCATGAATGCCGTTGTCCTCAGTTCGCTGGCATTTCAACCGTCAAGCACGCGATCGCTGCGAAGTGGACAAGTGCTGTGATGCACGCAACAATGGAAGTAGGATAGCAAGAAAGTGGACTATCTCGGTAGATGAAAAAAAAAACTGAACCTTACTCAAAACGAAAGATCTAAATACTACTACAGTGGGGAAATACAGGCTACGTGATGAATAAGGTCAACTTCCAACGATTATAGAGGAACAATGTGAGGGGATCTCATTCATTTTAAATATACCGAGAATTTTGTGATAGGAAGGAAGAAGTACATTGCTCCAGGAAAGTGTCTCCGCACCGAGTCAAATCAGGGCCTCCTATTATAAATTGCATTTATGTTGGTAGCAACCAGATCACTGTGAAACAAATGAAAGGGACCACACTTTCAACATCTATTATCATTCTGGTGCGTAGAGGTAGTATGTAGGAGAATAAGTTTGTAAGTCGTAAGTTTGGTGAGTAGGCCTATGTAATTTACGTTTTCTTTTGTTTCAAGCTGCAGCTCATGCTACCATCAATTTCGGTTGCTAGTACTTTAATTTGCAAGATACCACTGCGGAGAGACTTTTCTGGCGCGATAAGATCCCATGATTATTTATAGGGGTCGAATCATTTGGGAAAGAATCAGTGTAAAATGTAAATAACTATTACAGTAAATAATTAATTATTTTTCTTAAGTGACTTGTGAATAGCAAAACTAACGTTGCTGAAGCAACGCATACTTTTTTGCATTATTGAAAACAGTCACGTAATGTTGTAACATTGCAATTTCTACCATACTAACACCTCAACTATAATTTGGAAAAGTTCAATTCAACCAATGAAAATGAAGTGCCTTTGGTTAATATTCGCATTTATTTCGATAGTCGGGAACAGTAGACACTTCTTACTTTTATAAACGAAAAAAACTTAATATATTGATCTTTTACAGTATTTGTAGCACTATACAGAAAAGCAAGAATAATTCCACACACGTTTGCCTTGATTACATCGAAATGAGCTACCAATTTTTGAATACCACAATCAGAGACCAAAACTTTGTAAAAACTGAAGTATGTTTGTAAATTCTAAGTTAAATCATTAAATCTATTCTCTTTCATAAAAAATACCTACATCATACGATCATGACGACCGCCAACAATGAAAAATATTCTAACAATTTTCAATCGTCTTGTTTCCCTTTTGCAAACTGATAGCGCGTCAAACAAAGCGCAGGAGGTTCGAATTTGCAATTTAATTTTTTTGCAAGTTTCGAAAATATATTCATCGTAAAATGGGTCCTCACCACTTTCTTTACAGTTCTTTTGTACATACGAGGAAGAGAATTAAAGAAACAATTTGGAGCCGTTTTAGAGAAAATAATTACTTAGAATTTAAAAATTGCCTACGTTTCACGCAAAATTATGCAAAAATACTTAAATTTTTAAAACACTGAACATGACTTTTTATAAAGATTTGCTTTTGATGAATTGATAACATTAAGAATTAAATTTATATATTTGTTATTGTAGTTGAAGGAAGAAACTGAAAATGTTTGAACTTTTGCAAATTTCGAAAATTCAGGAAACGCAACGAAAACGCAACCTACGCATTTTTATGCCTTTTTTTGCTATATTAGAGGAAACAAACTCAAGAAAAAATTTGGAGCTGTGGTTGAGAAAATATTGAAAATGTTGAGACTTCATGTAAAGTACCCCCCAAAATCAAAATATTCATTACAAATTCAAGAAACCGTGATGTCCATCAACTCGATTCCCGAATAACGACTTCGATGAAAATTTTACGTATGATAGCCACTAGCGGTGTTCACAGACGGACGGACAGATGTTTCGTCATAGTCCAATTTTTCAGTTCGAAGATTCAGACGTAGATTCTGAGTACACAACGCATTAGAGGAATTAATTTCTACTTACAGGAACACATCTCATAGATTTATCCACTTTTTTCTTTTCGAGAACCCATCAAAAACGGTTTAGCTGTCATCTTTTTTTTCCGCAACATTACCGTACTTTCTCTATACTGCACAAGCAGTAGGCGAGAAAAGTTATTACTTCTTTACATAAACGACGGAAGTTTTAGGAAGAAATGGAAATTCGAAATAAGTAATGACAAACTCTCATATTGGGGAAAATTAGAAAGAAAATTATTATAACTCATACTCGTATATAACTATGGATATTTAGTTCTGAAGGGAGGTCTGTGTTTTACTAGTGAATTGATTGCAATTTATATTTAAACAATAAGCAAAACTATTAACGAAGTAAAGAAGAAATGTCAAATGAAATGGAAGCAAAGCGGTATACAGTTTAGAGAGAAAATGTTTTTACCCAATGATTTCAAATCAATTGAAATTTCATCTTGAGATCTAAATATTAATAAAAATATGTAAAACGATAGACATTATTTTCATCTTGCATAGTTTCAGTTCTGTAGTTTTTCCTTAATACGTGTTATTCATAGTGTTTTTATTTTTGACGCACTAATGCAATTCCTTAAAAGAATGTTATTTCCTCATTCTAAAGAGAATACTGACCAAGCTTCAAAACAGCTGCTCTTAGCTATTAGAGAAGGAGGATTAGTCTGTAAAGAGAAAGAGCAGAGGCCAAAAGGAAGAGTTGGCATTTCAAAAGCTTAGAGATGGATAGTGACTGCGGATCAAAGAGGAAAATCGCAAACTTGAAAACTATCTGCATCAGATGGCGCTTGTGGGAATCTGACTGAAGGCAGATTGTTACAGTGTGCATGTGGTGGGAGAGGGGCATAGGGGGACACATGCTGTGACGTAGGTGAGAGTGAAGTTCGTGGTAAAGTCGCCCTCGACACACGTGAGACGGCACCGACGGAGTCACTAAAAATACCTTACCTAAATATCTTATCTGAAAAATACCTGAAAATATCTTCTTAAAACACGCCATTAATGTTGGCAAATTGTGCTTCTCCTCAAATACGTGTTACGTAATTTAGGAACGACCTATTGTTATCTAAGTTGCTTCAAAGTACTGACCAGGAGCTACGTTTAAGCATCATAGTCTTTTGCAGGTTCTTTATCACCCGTCATTAAGTCAATTAAAACTTACACTTCCATTATACTCTCTCCACTTCCATCACCTTATCTTTTGCCATTTTCTATGTTACTACAAACATTCATTCTATTTGAAAAGCCTTATTCATTCTACATCCCAAATTTCTGTTAAGATGGTAGTTTTCAAAGGTGCCTCTAGCGCAAGAATATTTTAAACGTAAGTACAACAATTTTGACAACCTAAATCGGTGAAATTGGTATTACTAGACGGAACAATCTAGAGATGCCTTAGTTGATAGATAAAACATAACGAGTAATTCTGACCACCTAAAACTCAGGGTAATCGGTACGTCTAGAACGGGAAATTTAAGGATGCCACAGCTCCTAGATCAAATATTACTTCTAATAACATGCATGGGTCATCCTGCACCGGACCTAATTATGAATACTACCCAGTGATTATCTCAGAACCCAAAGGATAGAAGCTCGCCATTGATTAGGTTTTCAGGGTGCTACACCAGTTAATTACATTTCAATTATTTAGAGAGAAATTGATGTCATTAGACTTCAGATGAAACTTTTTGAGAACGTTAATATCTAATCATGAAGACCAAATACCGTACTCTTGCGTTTCCTGATTTGCGTATTGGAGAGCATATTTCGAAAGTAATTTCCAGTTCTTTCACTAGACGAGACGCTTACCGAGGCGACGTGTACGTGCGTCAGCTTGCGAGATGTATCCCCTTTCAAGAATCTCCACAAGCTTGTCCCCCCTCAGCCAAAACAAGCGCTAAGCCCCCAACATGTGTGGTAGTGTAGTAGGTTTGTGTATATGTGTAAGGGGAGAGGAGGGGGCAAGATGATGGAGGCCAAATCACACACAGTCGATGGCATTTTGGTTAAGGTACTGCTCAGGCATTCGGCTGGAATTGATCGGAGAATCCTCGGCAAATAACTGATCAGAGCAGCCGATCGTAATGATTCTTCTCCAGATAGTGATTGAAGGACCATCTATGTAGATAAAATCGAAAGTACTCCATCGTCGGAATTCGAACCCTAGGTCCCTTCAGTCAACGCTGCTACAATATAAGCAATGGTAAGTAACACTGTATACATGTATAAGAATATTTTTAACTCCAAATGACTGCCTAGAAAATCTAAATTGAAGCTATACACTACAATTATAATACCGGTAGTGACATACAGGTCTGAATCACGTGTGTTATAAAAATCAAACAGAAGAAATGATAACAATATTTGGGGGAAATATCTTCAGGAAAATTTTGGTGTCAATAAGATAGAAGAACAATGTTAGAAGAAAAACAAATGAGTTGGTAGTTTGGATAAAAATATGAACACCGTAAGATAAGTAAACTCCTGAAAAACTGCCTGATTGGGACATATAGAAAGGACGGACTCTAATAGAATTAGCAGAACTACTAGCAAATCATGATCTAGAAGCATCTACATCTAGGTAATAAAGAAATACCACGAAACAGATGGGATGATGTGCTTCAGAACCTAAAACTACTGGAGGTTAAGAATTAGAAGATGCGAGCAAGTGACAACGAGTGAAGACCAGGATTCACAGGTTTTAGCACCAAACAAAGAAGAAGAAGAAAAGAAGAAAACAAGTAGAAGAAAAAAAGAAGTAGAAGAAACGAAGAAAAGAAGAGGAAGAAGAAGGAGAAAGAGAAGAACAAGGAGAAGGACAAGGACAAGGAGAAGAAGAAGGAGAAGGAGAAGGAGGAGAAGGAGAAGGACAAGGAGAAGAAGGAGGACAAGGAGAAGAAGGAGAAGGAGAAGAAGGAACAGTGTTTCCACTGCGCAACCGCAGCCGTAGGTGGATGCTTTAAGCGATCGCCAAAAAAAAAAACCTCTGGGAAGGCGAATCCCAACGATTCCTCCCCGTCCGCAGGGCCATCGTGGGCGGCGCGGGCGGCGGGCGCGGGCGCGGCGCCGCCGGCGTCTGTCCGGCGGGCGGGCGCGTCGCGCTCCGCCGCCCCGCCAGCTCCATTAACCCGGACGCAAGTCCGACGACCTGGAGATCGATAGCCCGTTGTAACCGAGCGATCAGGTGACTTACGTGCGGCGAGCCCCGCGCCGGGCCCGCCCGGGAGGCGATGGCGCGCGGGGGATCGCAGTGGAGGCTGAAGGCGGGTGTTGAATCAGCGATTCAAACATTCGAGACACAGGAGACCGAGCGATAGTGATTCGTTCCCGCCCTAAAACGAGTCGAATCCCGAAGTCCCGGACCGGAAGAGGCGGCTCAGGGCATTAAATAATATAACTGTGG
>JAHLJT010009419.1:200197556-200600248 GCA_031308135.1 Acheta domesticus | reverse complement strand
ATAACACATGAATTTGGGGAAGTTATATCTACAAAAACAATTCGAGTGCTGACCAAATATCTCTGTTAAACTCCAGCAGGCTCACTGTTGGGCAAAGTATTGTAAATTACTCGTATGTGAGAATTTTATAAATTAAATGTTACTAAGTACATATTATTGTATATATATTTGTTTAGTTGGGTCAAAGTTTCCTTTACAGGCGTTGTGCACGTACATCTGGGACATTTTTGTACCATTAGGCGAGCAGTGCCAAAAATACATCACTCCTTACTGTCAGAGCAAATTTATAATTAAGAGTAATAGTTATCTATCTCACAAGTATATAAAAGAGGCACGCAAGTGCTGTGCAAAAAATGTGCAATTTAGTTTATTATCCACGAGCGCAGTAGCCTGAATTAACAAAAACGCGTAATGATATTTTAGCCTAATTTGATGTACAACGTTTTACCTTACACGATCGCCTGTTTTAACATTTTGACTCTTTTTTACTATGTATAATATTAATGGTATTATAGTATATTGGCTTCGGCAATATCCTTTGTGACATCGAATATAATATTGAGCATTTTTATCTTTAGTAGGAAACTTTATTATAAATAAGCCATTCAATATACAAATAAACAGTAACCTAAATGAGTTCGATAAGATAAAATGTTCATTATGGATGTTAACTAGTGTATATTTTGTGTGTAGGTTGGTCTATTCAACACACTCTTCTTTTTGCTTTTCTAATTATTGTAAAACAATTAAAACAATGATGATTCTTGTAGAATTTTAACATCTGCTCTGGTAAATATCTTAAGAAGCCCATATCAAAGAAAATCTTGTGAACGATATAAAATGTTGTGTACCAGTGAAACAGAGTGGACAGTGAAGTAATGGAAGTTACCGATTGTTAGAGGTGTTCTGGTTGTACGGTGTACTGTAATAGTTTAGCCATCTATTACAAATGAAATAGGTAAATAACATGAAATGACCATTGGTTTATGAACCGGGTATAGAACTTAATATATAAACTTCCAGAGCGGAATATAGAAAAAACAAGTGAAGGTGATCTAAGAGAAAACGAGTATTTCGGACGAACATGTGAACGCAGTGGGGAATTAATGGTTGCGTGTTACTAGTCAACGCGCCAAAATTATAAGGAACAGAATAAAGTTTGTTTCAGGTAAATCGGGTCACAGAAACGCATAATATCGCGAGTTTTGTGATCACGACATTGACTTTTAACATGTTAAAGAACGAAAACAACAATGGTCGTGACGTCACTTCAGAAAAGTTTGGATATATTAATAAATTAAACGAAAACTAGTGTGTCTACCGAGATTTGGCATATACCAAAGTATTTCCGTGGAATACGGGCCAAATTATAAACGCGGTGACACAATTTTAGGACGCCGAACATTAATAGATAAACATTATGTTACATTAGTTAATTGAGAAATAAACGAGCGATGTTTGTAGGCATGAGACGCACGAAAAAGCATTCTTTTAACAAAATGAAGCGAGAAAAGTGATGTCTAAGAAGTGGAATGGATACGAAATTTTAATTGGGAATTTTACAATATAATAAGACAATCCAGGAAGTGTTAGAAATTAATAATAAACTATTTTATAAGTTATAAAGCAGAAGACAGTAGAGGCGCTATTGTTTTGTTCGAAAAAAAGCTATAAATGCTTTAGGACAACAATGGGGGTCAGACGTGTGAATAGCTTGGTAGCGAGAGGCAGAATCCGCGTCGCTTGTTGCAAGAATAATTTTAAAATTTGGATTTGTAATTTTTTTGATGAAGTGTTCTCTTCTGGACTCGTACTAGTGAACTATTATAAACTGTGAGAGGAGTGAATAACTTCGTGGCGAGTTGTACTCCGCGTCACTCGTGATATTATTTTAACACGCGAACTTATAAAATTTCGAGAAGGTGTTGCTCCTTCGGACTTGTATTCGCAAGGTGGCGGAACTGTATGCCGTGTGATGTGAACTATTTTAGTAGTAATATATAAAGCTATGCCACGCGCGATCATAATTTTGAGTTTTGTAAATTTTGAAAGTTTTTCTACTAATGTTTGGAACTGGTGTTACTTCGACCATTGAAAAATCGAAGCGGGTGTCGCCGAACGAGGTGTGCCGAGGTGCAGCAGACTCGAGCGCGTCTTTGCATATCGTCGCCGTGGTCAGTGCCAATTTGGGGGGCACTGGTAATTCGGCGCTAGCAGGCAGCAGTGGAGCAGAGTTCTTACGCATGACGGCGTGAGATCTTGTGTGTGTGGACCCGGTCGCTGCTTCGTTAACAACGAAAGGGAAGTGGAATATTTTTTTGTTTTGCAACACTCCAGTGAAGTCAATGACTTTGATTTCTTTGCTCTTGGGAAGAATAAATGGTTTGCAAAGCCAAAACTGGAAACATTTTGGGGGGATTACAATGTAATGGGTGTGGCCACAGTATGGAGCTCATTATTTCGTAATAACGTTTGGGTATAATATGTTTATTGATTTTTGTGATTTTTATGACATCGTGTTTTGTTGATGTTGTGTGGTATTGATTCTTTTATGAGGGTATTAATGTTTCTGTTGGTTAAAAAGAAAATAAACAAACGAGATTTTGAGTTCTCGTTTTGATGTTACGTAATCGGTGCTTTTATCACATAGCTAGCTGATCCTGGTCCCTGCATTGGCGTGGCGCTTGTGTTCTGTAGAGAACAAATCACGGCCCGCCCTGATAAATTTATGTAAACAGGAAAACTCCGGATAGTAAAAGGGGGGGCACAGTGGTGTGCATTGTAGATATTACAGGTGATCAGCAAGGAAGTTTTTCGTGATCAACAATAGGAGTTGAGAGGGGAGATTTTCATTACATTAGTGCCCAGTTCGTAGGGCGTTTTAGTAAATAGGAAAGGGGGGTTTTTTCGTTGCATTGGCGCCCGTTTCGTGGGCGTGATCGATATCAGTAGCAGTGAGAGGGGTTTTTCGTTACAGTACGGTACACGTGACCTATCGACGCTTGAGAATCGTTCAACAATAATAACAACGAAGATTTAAACAAAAATTTCGACTATGGTTATCTAAAATCGGGTATCCAATCATTCATACCACATCCTTTTCATACATTGTTGAACTAAATATTACTAAGCAATGTTAATAAGAAAATTCTTTAATAGAAATAGTTGTGATTTATACAAGCTATTGAAATAGTTTTATTTACGAGACATAAATCATTAAATGCGTCTAGAATCCGAGTGGATCAAATTCTATTTAATCGACTTTGGTGTTATAATATTTATTATTAAATACTTTTCCTAAATTTGGGAATGATATTGAAAAACAATTAAGACATTTGACTCTATACATGCTCTTGTATGATGGTCATTTTCTTCGAGTGGCTTCCCCATATGATGCCATTTTTCTCGGTTGTGAAATTTTTAGGCGTATTTCATCACTTTACTGCAATTCTAATACTATAATGTTACGGGTGTAGTGGCATATGTTAAATATTCTGTTCTGATGTAAAAATGTAATTGTTTGATTTTAAACATACTTATTCATTTTAACTTCGTAGGAAGTTGAAGTTATGTTGGCTTTCAAGGAGAGTTGAATTACACTCAATCCCTCCTGTGAATAAAAGTTCCTCTAACATCGTAAAACTGGGAATAAACAATCGTTTTAAGTGTATGAAAAAAAAAGCCTTGGCCTGCGCAGCAATTTAACATCATTATTATTATTTACAGGAATGTTAGCGGCTTCGCAAGAAGCAAGTCGCTTTCCAGAAAAAACGCTTGGCCGGACGAGAACTTCCGCACGGGCGGAGGGTCGGAAAGGTCCTGGCCGCGCGCGCAATTAACGGCAAATAAAGTGATCGAGGCCGCGCTATTTATAGAGGAAGCTCCCCAGACGCTGGGAGGCTGCAGCGGACGTTTGCCGCGATCGAGCCACTCGGACACTAGGCGTCGCCAGTGTTTGAGCAAATTTTTTTTATTTTTACTTGCAATAATTATACTTCATTTATTCGCCTTTATTGCATGATTTTTTAAATTTTTTCTTGCAATAATTATAATTCATTATATTTATTTATTTTAATTAATGGAAAATAGTAAAATAATCATAAGTAAATATTGCTTGAGAAAAAAACAAAATTAAATTATGTATATGCATGATGTTACATCTTAGTTACATAACAAAACATGCTATATTTCATGATTTAAGAAAAACTACTTACTTTTCAATTGTTTGTGATAAAGTAAGAATCGAGCAATACAATTCGTATTTCAGTTTGATTATTTTCCTAAAAATGTTTTGTTTCTGATATACGAAGAGGGTGTAGTTTGTGTGTTGGTTTTGTAGTTTGAGTGTGAAGTTTCGATTCACCACGAACCTAGATTACTATCTCTTCAATTCGTTTTCTTATCGTGCTTACCGCCTAACAATGCATGGGGTGACATGAACGCATTATGTACATCGCATATAATATAAAATAATTCATAATTAAATCGTCAGAATGCGTTTATGATCTGAAAAACATTATATTAGAGCTGAGTTACACATGCAGTAAAGGGTATGAATGAATGTTGTTGGGAAGGTAATTTCTTTGCCTCCAACGAGCATCATTTGAAGCTATTTTTTAAATGTTTTTGAGACTGTTGGCAAAATTAGTTGATTATTTTTCTTTAAAATAAGTTGGTTCTCTTAAAGTTATGTATGTAATATACACAAAATATGTAATTCCGGAGAAAATCTACGACGAAATTTGATGAAAAACACGTTTTTGAGGTTAATGAATTTTTGAAAAGTGCAAAAGTTCAACATTTGATACCGATAAAAAGACATGAAGGTGTACAAGAAAGGATTCGCACTACACAATTGAGGATGTGCATAGCCAGTTTTCACACTTTGCGTGGTAAATAACTTCGAGCACTACTAATTACAAAATGTTTGACGTGAAGAAAAACGGAAGATTTGGAAGTATTTCTGCAGTTCATTGTTAGCTATTATACTACTACTCTTCCCGTATTTATTAGAGCGGTATCCGTTGTGGTTAGACCGGGAGACAAGGTCGATCGGCGCCACAGAGGTGGCAGTGCGTGCGTGGGCGCCAGGGATTTCGGGGCTTCCAGGGGCTTCCCGAAGGCCACGTGGCATTTCCCCGGATCTCTCTCGCTTCAGCCACTCTCTGTACTGCGATTTTTCTAACTTTGCCCCTGAAGGCCCGTCTTCAGGATGGAATATGTCACGGTATTTCGCGACGTTCTCAGTCGTACCACCAGGTATCGCGTGATCGCGACCGTATCAAGCAGTGCTTGCGATCATGCGACTTCTAGCGGCACAACGGAGAAAGACGCCAAATGTCGTGTGATATTCCATCATGGCCACAGAGGCTTGAAGGGGAGAGTTAGAAAAATCGCACTATATAGCCTGCGTGCCGGTGGCGCCGTTCAGAGTTCTACGAACGCATCCAGAGCTCATTAGTTCTCTGGTCAAACACGCAATAATAGCTGCCATCATAACAACAAATACAATAACAGTAATATTAATAATTGTATAGATGTTTGTATGCATTTGGTATTTTAGGGTCGGATTAATCCTACTTTTGTCTTAGCGGTGTTCCGGACAGGACAGGTCTCGAAGCATGAATCCCTCTGGACTAAATATGCCAAAAAATTGGTTTATTGATGTCGCTAACGTCAGTGACAAAAACAAGTTGACAAGACAAAAATAAAGTAATACAGTAAACTTGTTTCTGCTGCGAAACAATTGTGTGTCATAGAAATGAAAGTTGTCTTTCAGCAGCTTGAATCGGATAAAAAAGTCTCGTGAGATCGTTCTACGAACTAGTTATGGAGAATAGTACTAACAATGTTCAGTCATCACAAGATTGTGCTCACGGACAATATCGTTCATGAGAGGTCAGTGGGATTTTCAACGTTTTAATTAATTGTTAAAACTAAGTACTAATTGTGAAAAATATATAATTTATTTTAATTTATATTTATTTTATATTAACATAAAACAAAGAACTCTTGCTCTACTTTGATGCTATTACCTATGAGGTTGCTTTATAAAACCAGACAGCTTGTGATTCATGTTCACACAAACAAGAAGAAAATGCATCATTTGTGTTAAAACAATGTACATACCTTCAATGGCAAGCACGTAAAACTTTATTTACTTCGATAAAACCAATCGATAATATACTTATATTGAAACGGGCCTGGGTTTTATCCCTCTCAAATTTTAATAATACCAATCTTATATATTATATTCGCCTCTACTTTAGGCGTGCCACAAAAAATTCTTAACTTCTTATTATTTCATAACAAGCATGAACACGTGACGTAAAACCCTGAACCGTCCGTAGAAATTTGTAAAGTCGTGGGGTGCGAAACAGCCTCTACTGGATACGAAATTTATCATTTATTGCAGGATATTTGTATGTAGCCCCCTTCCCGACTTCCCAAATGAATAAGAAATAAAATGAAAAGTTTCAAATATCAAAGCCACCATCAAAACCACCATTGTGGTTTATTCCTAAACTTTACTTGGCGTCATGGCTGCCTCTCGCTGCTACATTGCTAACACAACACATAAAATTTGAGGATCCTTGAAAAACATGAAAACAAGCAACAACACAATACATTTACATCACTCTCACACTTAACTACGTATTTCTGAATGTTAATTCACACTTGACACAAGCGCGCATTTTCTTTTGTCACGGCCATTACATTTACTTTAAAAATGCCATTTCTTACCATTTCAAAAAAACATAACTTGGCCTTCCTACAAGAGTTCATGACGACAGCCAATCAAAAATCAGAACTAAGCACTTCCCTTCTCGAAGTCTCAGCAACGCTGGGCGTGAACCAACACCATTCCAGCCAGTTTCAATTATCTTGTTATCTACATCACCATTATTGTCAGTGATTTCCTCAGATATGGATCTCCATTATTCTCCTTCAATATGCACTAATGAATTCCATTCGATTAGACCTCGACACGGTCTGCCTCCATCCGAGTCTCAACATCTTCTGTTTAACTTCCTTCATCTACCACGAAAGTTCGGAAAACAAAACTCTTTCCATCTTTTGTTACATGTAATATTTTATGATGAATATTATGTTTTCCTCTTGATTCCAACTTGCATTTACTTGCATTTTCTATATAAATTAATAATACAATTTTTTCTAAATGTTCCATCTCTTTAAATACTGCAAAACTTTTCTTATTTCGTTATTTTTATCTTAACTTACACTCTTACTTACGTAAAGTCTAGGCCATTCACTTGTCTTATGACACCAAAAACAATACCAGGGGATTTACTCATCCAGGTATCTCCCACCAGCGGAACACCGCCCCAATGCTCTAAGCTCCCGACAGGCCTCCTGGCACATTTGGTAGTATAGTGTGTGTGTTGTGTGTGTTGTGTGTGTACGTAAGGGGTGAAGATAGGACAAAGAAGAGGAAGGAAAGATCGCGTGAGACCCATGGCCCGTTTGTTAGGGTACTGCTCCGGCATTTGCTTGTTGTTGATCGGAGAAACCACGGAAAACTACCGATCAGAGAAACCGGCCGCTAGAATTCTCCTCCGAGATAGCGCCTAATTTCGATCTGCGTAGCTAGTGTCGAAAATCCTGCCACGGTCGGGACCTCCTGGTCTGAAGTTTTGCAATGTATTGCTGCCCTGTTCCACCTGTGCTGGTATGTGACCATTAAAGGGACTTTAATAAGTGACTGTAATATGTTCTTCATACAATTTAATTCAAATCTCCTTATCAATATAAAATGTACTAGTAAGTTATTTTGGATATATTCTTACATTGTTGAGTTTTAATGGAGCTGATGTCAAAAGAATCATGATATAACCTGGGCTTATAATGCGATGGAGGTCGATCTTTCCATTTGAGACAGAGAAAATACCTGCAACAATGTCAATCGTTTGCGAATCATTTAAAATGATGAACGCAAAATTTAGTTTTATCATTTACACTGAAGCCATCACAATAAGTACCTCTAAACCGCTCTTCTCTTACCCTTAGAAAATGTAAATGCTGTGATTTGCGATGCATTGTCGAAATTGTTCTACAGATCAGAAACAACGCACTTTATATTTATAAAATGATTCCAACAAATGCGCTCGCATAGTCACTACATAAGTATGAAACTACGAAGACAAAAATACCACACTATATTATTCTTTCAATATTCTACACCTGATTATATTCATCTAACTTCATATTCAAAGCCTGGTACGAGTACTATAGTTCCAACGTAGCGATCTCTAAAAATATGAGTGGGATGTTTACAGAAACTTTTCGAAGATGACAATGAGTTTTATCATTAGCAGGTTAGATTTGAAATGCATCGTGTCTTTTCGTTAATTGCAAACTGCTTCTTCATAACTTTTCTTTCTAAATATGGTTTTGCAAATATAAAATGACTTTTGGGTGTACCTTTGTACAGATTTTTATGATAAATATGATTTCTGCACAAGCCTTCGCGGTCATTTCAACATTTGATAACTTTCGCGCAAGAATTTAAGGTGCCATATTTTAACCCGTGATGATCTTTTGTTCCGTATTTCTTGAAATACCTGTAAAAGTGGAATGTTCGTTCCTCGATGAGATCTGAAATTTGTCTCCTCTTGCAGTCGAGAATTCTGTGAAATTTCTCCCTCATTACCCCTCGCTCTCTTGCGACAAACTTCGCTCAATTGCGGTCAGAATCTTCGTCGGCCTACTTTCCACTAATTTAACGTGGGAAATTCGGGCTAACTAAAATTCCTGGAACCAGGCCTTTTAACACCCCCTAAATCTGGAATTTACTAACAGATGCCATTCTCGCGAGTTAATAAAATGAGATGAAGTGCTGTGAAATAACCAGAAATTATCCGAATTGCCCGAGAAAATGGGCACATCAAACTGTAGATTACAAAGAGGTATTTTCGTGAACTTGTTCTATATAATTGGATATTGTAGATTTTATCAATTGCTAAAAATGAGAATTGTGATCAAACACTGAAAAAATTAGTAATTGTATGTTTCACGATCGGAACAGAACATTTCGGAAGGTTTTCAATCTCCGGAACGTGGAATTGATCACAAAAGGCGAAAAACCCTGCAAAGTTCGGAAGGGTCGTGAATCTGCGATATAATTGCTAAATTGCTTTTTATGTTTTCCTTCGTGTTCGTTCTCTAACTAGGGATGTGGCATGCGACAATGGCCACGTTTATTAATTTATTGAGATTTAACTGACAAAATAAAGTAAATAATAATAATAGTAATAACAATTAAAAAACATGATCCTGAAAGCCTGAAAGCTCAGGGTCATCTCAAGGGGTCGCTGCTTCCGCAATTCGCTGTCCGGTGAGGGTAACGGGAAGAAATGTTCTAAGCCTACGGCGTACGCGCAATATTAGAGAAAATGCATTTGCTGACTGGTTACAAATTCTGTGGTGATGCAAAGTTTTCCAAGTTTTACCCAAGCAGATGCAATAATGGTCATCTAGCAACAATGTAGAAGCTGAATAATTTTTCAGTCAATATAGTTTAATTATTACTTATAGAAGAAATAGGTTAAAGGAATACAACATTGAAATATGTTATCACTTTATTTTCTACTGGTTGTTTTATATATTGATAAAAGGTATTTATATACATAGATTTTATTTGAAAAAATACATGACTTTTTAAAATCATGTTGTGTTATTTTAATAAGTATTTACAAATTGGACTTTCACACAATTGACTGTTTCCTCTGCTTAGAATAGTTTTATTCATAAAACTAGATCTATACGAGACAGGAATCATTCTTTGAATTTAAAATTACTTTTATAAATATTTTATTGGCTTTCATGCATGGCGAGTTTAGTTTCCTTTATTTCGTGATTTTAATGCGAAATTCTAAAAAGTGTAATTTTTTTATCTCAAAGAGTCTTCTCTTAATAATAATTTTGTCAACGAATGCTACAAAATGCGATTTTTAAAATTTTAAGTGCTAAATTCTACCATCACTATACATAATTCATATCAAAAAGAGATACAAGGGAGATATAATATCTTTTTCAACATAAATTAATATTTTCATTTTAAATTTTTGTATGATTAGGAGTAGAATCTAGCTATATTATGTTACTTACGTTCGTTTCGGGCCGTATTATTTGCTTGTGATTTTGCCTCTACAAAAAAGTCATGAAATCCTTTGTCTTTTAAGCCTGGTTTACACGGTCATTTTTTCTGTTATGTTCACAAAGCAAAGAAAGCACGCCAACTTGATGACATTTTATTTAATCCTTCATCTTCGTTATTCACATTAAAAAAGAAAGTAAACGGGAGTTGCTCTCTTCCGGCTGACATTAACCGCATCTTTCTCGCCCGCATCTTTCTCGTGCGTCACTTGGCACGACTCCTGTCCCTCACGCCTCACGGTGCGGCTCCATCACGTGCGACTCCGGCGCGCATTCTCTCCGTGCATCACTGATACTGCGATTTTCGTAAATTTTTCCCTGACAGGAATCAACTGTTTCGCTGACATCCAATCAGGAGCTTATATTTCGCGACAGTGACGTCACTATGGTGACATTCAATCTCCCGATTGGATGAAACCATGAACAGCTGATTTCTGTCACGAAAAAAGTTACGAAAATCGCAGTATAGCACGGCCTCTGAGCTGCCCGGCGCGGTTCAATCACGTGCGACCCAGCACGTATCCTCCAATGTCTCTGTTCTGCCCTCACTGCCCCAGCCGGCGCCCGCTCCCGCTTAAGTAGGGGAGGCGCGGCCCAAGATAGCCTCGCCTCGAGGCTTTCCTTCTCGCTGGTCAGTATTCCGTGCCATCGAGCTCCGTGACGCGCGGCGTATAACCGCGGGCGCGCCAGCTTTAAAATGATGACCACCGCATTTTCATCATTTTTCTGTTCAGAAAGTGGATGGAAAAAGGACGTTCGTTTTTACGCGTTATGTTTTGGTGCCGAAACTGGATGAACGTGATTCCAGCGTTTTACATTTCTGCTCTGTGCATAATCGTGATGAAAATACTTCCTCCGAACTCCACAAAAAGCGCTGAAGATCGAACATTTGAAAATAGCAACTATGGTATCAAATTAAGATAGGTTATACTAGGAGTGAACACGGAACGCGACAGCATTCGAACACAGTACATAATTTATTTCTCACTACATTATCATTTCACATTACATTTAAACATATCAGAGCGCTCTCAAAACTGTACAAAAGGGAAAAATCGCACTACACTCATAACAAACCAGAGAAAATTCCGAAAAGTGGCGGCAGGAGAGCGGGAGTCAAATTGTATAATTTTTTGCACCGAAAATAAAGCATGCTTTATTTTTTCGTACAAATTACATCCCATCTGGTCATCCCCTGGTATGTACCAGCGAAAAATGAAAAAATGATAGTGTAAAACGGGCTTAACCCATTAAGTACCAGCGTTCTCATTTGAGGACAGTGATTTTTTTCATTATTTCATTACATTATAAATTGTGTTCACCACCACATTGTTGGTTGGCAATACCGCAAAGGTTCATTCAACAGATATAAACGTTTGTTATCGCTGAGAATTATATTCTTGTAGTTTTTTTAGCTTCCTAAGTTGGTGCATTTAATTCTTTGTGTTGATAAAAAATTTGATTATATCTACTCTTCTAAATTTCGGTGAGTTGCTAAACTCATTACGTAGTGTTAGTTTGTGCTCATACTTTACGAAGAATATAAAATTGTGCAGTTATATGATTCAATGTTTTCGAGACATTGATATTTTAGTGCCGTCCTCATATGAGGACGCTGGGACTTTATGTTATACAATTTTGTCGTGAAGTGAAAAACTTGTGAAAGAGTTGGAATTTCATTTCATGTTTTTTTTTCGAGGAATGATCGTGCCGCTAGATGTCGCATGATTTAGCATGCGACTGCTTGATCATGCACTGTTTGGTCATGCGACATCTACCGGCACGACAGAGAAAGACGCGACCTCTCCAGGCCCGTCTTCAAGATGAAAACATCGCGGCATTTCGCTGTTTTCTCGGTCGTTCTGCTAGATGTCGCATGATCGCTACTGTATCAAGCACTGCTTGATCATGCAACATCTAGCGGCATGGCTGAGAAAGACGCGAAATGCCGGGATAGTTTTCATCGTGAAGACGGGCCTTGAGAGGCATCTGCATTGCGTTTTGCTATTTACGTTTTGCTCTTTGCAATGTGATCCGAGGGACATCTCTGGATTTGGATGGGACAGTAACTGAACGAACCGCTCCGAGTTACGCATAATCGGCGGATCAGGTACAGTGTACTACGAGTCGTGAATTGGGGAAACCTGTTGATTTCTTCGTGGTGTAATTCAGAATCCTCATTTTTTGCCTTAAATCTGTTTAATGAAGTGTAAGGAATATTTTTACACTTAAGTAGTGATAGCATATTTCGGGCTATTGCGTCCATGAATAATTACAAATCAAAACTAAAGGTAGATGTTTGCCAAGTAATTGAAATTTTCTGAACATTGTACTAGCTCGTGAGATGTGAGACTCCACATGTTCGTCTTTCACGAATTAGAACTTAACCGCATTTTAAATTTTTGTGTAATATTTCTAATATTTTGAATTAATTTCCTCAGCTAACAGTATTGATCATCTGACTGGACTTCATTCCTCAACCCACTCATACGCTCTCTTCTGTTCGACAATTCACACTAATTGCTTTCTTCTTGGAACACTCCCTTCATTCCTTCTCTTTTTTTAATTAGCGATTTTTCCTTCCATTCCGCGTAGTTCGTTTGGGCTCCATTAAAGACCGTTTCACGTCGAGTTACGTAGTTGGTCGACCTCACATAATTTCGCGATAAACGTCTGCGACTGCAGCAGGGAATACCAGGAAGAGGCGGGCACCTCGGCCACAGGAACTCGATATATCGAGTCGACATTCCTCTCTGTCGGCCGAATACCCTCCCGTGGTCGCGGTGTAATCACCAAACCGACATCCCCGCGAGACCTTCATACCGCTCGTGGAAACTGTGATTCGTTCGCGCTATAGTTTTGCACGGACGAGGGACAAATTTTAAATTTTATCGAATTCGATTTGAATCCTAAGAGACACCAATTTAATAAAATGATTGGTTTTAAATATTATCGGTAGTATATACATTGACAATACATTGACACAAAAATGTACAAAAAGAAAGCTGAGAATAATACTAGTGTTGCTACTGCAGCACATACTTTTTGGAATATTAGTAAAAATTAATTGGGAGATCCGGAGCTTTCCGGACTTGTGAGCCAAATGCAGTATCAAATTCAGCAAAATGCTGTTGCTAGTGCTACTGCTACTGTTACTGTTACGGTTACTACAACTACTAATAATGATAATAATAACATAGTGATGATAATAATAAAATAATAATATTAGTAATAAAAATAATATTCATAATATTAATAATAAGTTAAAAATTCTAAGTTTAATGGATTAGTATATTCACTATATTTACGTACATGAAATGATTACCACCAACGCTGTGATATGCGTATGATAGCTCAAAATAAATTTTAAAGTTTAAGCGGCAGTAGCGTGGGTGGCGTCGGCGGTGGCGGCGAACGATAGCGCGGGATTGCCAACGAGCAATGTGACTTTCTCGTACTAGTTAGTTTCCTTATTTTTCAGTCTAAGATATCTATCCTTCTAAGCTACCATCTATTGGAACCCAATTTTTTTCCATTTCTTCACGTTTTCAGATTCCTAATAGTAGAATGGATATATGACTTTGCGGATATTATTTATTTTACATAGGTAAGTACCCCCCCCCCAAATTTAAAGAACGTTTTTCACAAATCGCAGAGCTTTGGGTCGGGCCAGATTGACTAGGGAATATTTATTTTGGAAAAAATACTATGAATAGTTTAGGCTCTAGTGTTGTTCACAGATGGACGGACGGTTTGAGAAAAAAACTAACACATTTTGGGTACCAGGGAACCCCAAAACGTGTATTTCCGTTGAAATCTCGAAATTGATTTTACGCAGAATTACATAACTTTCACTGTATTATGTACATTACTCTGTATAAACGTACGTAGACGAGAGAGAAAAAAATGGATGGAAATGTAATATAATAATTATTAAATATAATTTAGAAATATTGCTAAGAATTGCTGGTTCTACCACGTTCAGGTTGTACTCCTTTGAAAATGCAATTCTTTCGTACATTCCCCGTTCCTTTTTAAGCTCCCGACAATTGTCTTAAACAAACTTTATATGGAAAAAATATATATGAAATAATTTAACGATCCAGCATTTCAAAATCTATTGTGTCAAGAAAGTAATATCTAGTATGAATATTGAAGGTTAGAACATGCTCGAACTAACATGAATTTTGACATATTATAAATAAAATTAAGAAGAGTAATATTTCGTGAAAATAAAATGTCTCACAAGATTTAAAGACCTACTATTGACAAATAGATTGCATTAAGATAGAAATTTCCAGCTTCAATATTGAAGGCATACTACAAGTTTAAAAAAATAATTTGTCACCAGAAAATTTAAAATACGCAAAAACTACGTCATTTAAATGATTTTAGGATGAAAACTGCGTAATATGAAGTGATTTTAAGATGAAACTTTCAACAATGCGCCGCGTTGTATAGAAAATATCTAAACCGAAGATTGATGGTGAATAAGTAGTTTAAAATGGCCTTTTTCAATTTTCAAAATCCTCAAAAAGGATGTTTCCTGTCGAGTAATTGCTGTTTTTTCCACAGTATTACAATACTTTCTCTACACTACAAAAGAAATATTCGAGAATGTGACCATTGGTGCTTCAGAGTAGGCAAACTATGTCGGTCTAGTAAGTTTATCTAGAGTCTTTAATTCTAATCTGATTAATACTCTCAATTTTAAAAATTTAATGTGAGAAAAGTTTATAATCCCAAGACATTGTGCAGTGAATGGCAGGATTAAAATACAATTTGTAATAATGTTGCGTGAATATAGTTAATATATTAAATATATAATCAATTTTAATAGATAATGTTAAAATTTAATGGATAATATTGTTAATAATTTAATGCGTATATATATGTATATACATTTAATCATTACTTTAATTTATGAAATTAAACAACCTTTATTTTTGTGAATTAACAAAGATAACTTAAACTTAAATTAGGGAGTGTCGGTGAGTATTTGTTGATCTTTAACGACTGATGGGTTGGGCAAAAAGTATAGATATATGGCACACCACATATGGCGTGCTCCAACAGAAGGTAGTTGCTGGAACAGCGTTGCTATAAACTTCGAGCTGCATTCTAATTGTTAGTTTCATTTAAACACGAATTTGTCAATTTTAGGGAAGTTGAGGACCATTTCAAAATTAATTTCTAAAATATTAAGTTAAGAAAGAAAACGGATGGTTAAAAATGCATGCCACTATTAATATTTACTCATTATTTCTATGCCATAATTTTCGATCATATTCAAACATTTTCCATCAAGCTTCTAGGGAACGCTTATTGTAGTGTCCATTCAAAATTGGTTCCTACTTCAAATATTTTTTGAGAGCAATCTCTACACTTTCCTTAGCATTGCGTTGCTTCTAGATTAGTTTATGAATTTCATTTACGAAGTTGGAATTTTATTTTCGGAGATATCTGATTACTATACTCATATTTCCATACGCGTGAACATATTTTATACTTATGTCTGGAAGCATTATGAATCTATAAATTAATATACAACTTTCACAGTGCATATCTATGAAAAATAATATCCAAACGAGATCGTAACAGCTCTTTTCTATTAGAAGCAACTTCATGGCCTTCCAAACCACAAAAGATGAGAAGGACAGGTCGAGGAAGCCGTGAATTACCTGCTTCCTCATCGTCGTGTCCGTCCGACCGATCCCCCTTAATTCCTCTCTGATTTCGCCTCCTCATCTTCGCCGCCACTTTTCTTCCCTTCATCCCCACTCCACCCAGCGTGATAAATGTAGCGGAGTGATTTATATCACCTGATCCCTCTCTGACGCGTCCCCACGCCGCATCGGTGTGGCCGCCTCCGCTTCTCCGCGCGCGCCGAGGCAGCAACAGTGTCCGCCCTCGCGTCCTCTCCCACGACGCCCCGTCCTCCTCCCTCCCCCACCCAGCCAGCCAGCCAGCCAGCCAGCCAGCCAGCCAGCCGCCCTCGCGTGGCGCAGCGGGGCGGTAAATAAGATATGAAATTTTGGGCCACTTCCCTTAGGAGCTTCAGTGGGAAGCGCCTTTTTTGGTTTTTTATTCGGTTCAATTTTCACTGCTCTGTTTCGGGACGTCTGGTTTGCCGTATTGGAGTCGTTTTGTATCGAGAGGAGGTAGCCGTCCGGGGAGGTGCCTCGTGAAGTGAGGTGAGGTTCGGCGTTTGAATGGGGTCGCTCCCCAGGGCGGCGCGCATGCAGGTGGGTTGCTCGCAATGGCCGGGGCGGCCTGCAAGGAGCAGACGGGTCCCAGGGGAGCGCGGGGAGCAAAAGACTGCGTTAAGACGGTGCGCGTTTATTTCCTCTTTACCGCTAGGGGCTTGGAAAGGGGAACATTCGGGGAGGGTGCAACTACTTTTGAAGAATACAAAAACATAGTATGAAAGTATTAAATGAACTAAACTACATTTTATTATTAGTTTTTCGGTATCTTGAAATTTTAAGAACACTTTATTTTTAGCAACTAATTTTTTGATTTAAGTAATTAATTTTCGCAATTAACTTTTTAAATAAATTTTAGAATATTTAACATTTAAATCACACTTTATTTTTAGCAATTAAAAATAAGGTTTTCATGTAATTAAATTTACATCATATTCTAATATTGTATCGAAGGGAGGTAGCCGTCCGGTGCCTCGTGAGGTGAGGTGTTTGAATGGGTTGCTTCCCAGGGCAGGGGCGTGCAGGTGGGTGGCTCGCAATGACCGGGGCGGTCTGCAAGAAGCAAACGTGTCCCCAAGGAGCATGGGGAGCAAAAGACTGCGTTAAGACGGTGCGAGTTTTTTCCTTCTCTAACGCTAGTGGCCTGGAAAGGGGAACATTCGGGAAGAGACCAACTACTTTCGAAGCATCCAAAAACATGCATTATATGAAATAAACTACACTTCATTTTAAGCAATTAAAGAAATGAGATCAATGTAATTAAATTTACTTCATATTCTAATATTTAGAATGATAATAAAATCCATTGAGGAATACATGTTTTATAAATGTACACATACATTTATATTACGTTAAGTAAACATTATACTTTATTCAGAAATATTCATTATCATATTTACAGTTAGCTGTGGGCTTTTTATACCAATAAAAAATGAAAATATGGAGCCAATTGAAAACAGCCATTCTCCAATTTTGATGACAAACAATTTTGTAAATTTTGGTTAAGTTGGACAGTACTATAGTTAGAAGATAATTATTGATACCTTATTGTAATCAAACATGCGCCACTTCATTTGTGCAAGAATAAATATAATGAGTAATCATTTTATCATGTATCAGTATAACATTATCTCCTTCAGTTCAAGAATTAGTCATTTGACTATTCTGGAATCACACAACTTCTCTCGATCTCTTTCTTGGCTTTTTTAAATCTCTTGAACGTCTTGGCGTATTTTCAAGGCTAATGGATAAACGTAAGTTATCAATTCTTTGTTATGATATAGCCCCTTTCGGTCTTTTTCCATTGTTTATTGAGACCATCCAATTTTAGTTCTCTTATATCGTTTCTAAGTTTCTATCTTATCTTGCACAAAATTTTGTTCTTCTTAGAAATTTCACTTCTGGGATCTGTACTAATTGTGTTAGAATTCTCTGTATAGGAATCCAGTTCTCACTTTCTTAGACAAGGACGTGAATGATCATTGCTTCTACAATTATTTTATTGTTTCATTCCATGTTTTATTGTCGAATGTCCTGCAAATTGTAGAATTTATTAATTCAAATTTTAATTGTTTTTTAGTGGTAGATTTGCCACGCCCTACTTCATTCAAATGGTCACGTGGTGTAATTCGTGTTCCTTATTACTATAAGCTTCCAATTTTGGAATATGCCATTTAAAACGTATTAAAAAGCGTGACAAACACCGGTAACAACCGTCGCACTTCTTTATTGATAAATATTTTTTGTTTTTCTTACAATTTTTATTATTAAAATAATTATACGAATATTATTAGCTTTTTGTGGTCAATGTCTTTGGAATATGTCGTGTATTGCGAAAATTCATGTTTCCAGTACCAGAAAATAATAATGGAATGAGAATAACACGACTCGCAACTTTTACATTAAATCTTTTCGTCCAACAGGTCCTTCTGCAATACAAGAATGGTACTGAAGATGGCAGAAACGTGGTGCATTAAGGCAGGTGAATGGCTGCCGGTGACTACAACACAGCGAGGCGATGGCTGGGGTAGAATTCACAGAATGCATTTTCCGGGTCTTTCCCGTTCTCCCAAGCTTCCAGGAAAGACTCCATTAACATAGATTACGCAGATATCCGCCCTTTAAATGCATAACACATACCGGGAGTCTCGCGAAAGGCTGCTGGCGCGGACGCAAAGTGGCTGCATTGCGAATTCCTTCTTCGACTTGAAAGTAAAATCGAGAGTCTTTTGCGGACTCGTTATAAATTGGATTTAAGACTACTCGTCTCAGTAAAATTTCCTTGGAATTTTCGTCCCAAGGTCTCACCAAATATGGAGGCTTAGAAATGCCAGAAAGCTTATTTTGTGAACGTCATTCAAGAGAGGTCTTTGTGTGTGCTTGACAAAAGAAAGACGTATATTTTGTAAGAGGCTGGTGATATTGAAAATTAATTTCAGGTTTTCTTTATGCAAATTGGTCTGTGGGAGCCTTGCATAATTCATCCTTGACCTTTTGATTCATTTCTCAAACCAAATATGTGGAGAGTAAGGATTTGTAATAATGTCTTATACAAATCAAATCAAGTAACTCGACTGATTACTTTGAAGGACTAATTATTGCCGGATGTTACAAATTTTGAGGTGATTCTATCAGGCCGTTTTAAAATACGTTCCAAAATTTAGGTTTTTAAACTTCCTCATCTCTCTATATCAACTCGTTGTTTGACAGATTGATAGTGATACCGGGCGCGTGAACTACTGAGGTTATTATTCCGTATGTGTAGTGCATGTTTTTATTTCATCGGGAGGTGGCGGTGATCTTCCACCTGCTAGATAGCGAGATCCGGCGTCGACCTACCGTCGACTAGCGGGGTTTTCCCCTAACCCACCAGCAGGGCGCCACCCCAGCCGGAACAAGTTCTAAAACCCCGCCGGTCTCCCAGCATGTGTGGTAGTGTAGTTCATGTAAGTGTAAGTGTGTGTGTAAGGGGTGAGGTTTGGACAAGGAAGAGGAAGGAAAGATCGCGCGCGTGCCGTGGCCCATTTTATGACTTTTAACAATAGGAATCACTTAAATGCACTTCTGGAGTTGTTTTCATAGATTTTCATTTTGCATAGTTTAGCAAATTTTAGCGTATGATGCCTATTTTTTTGTACTTTGTCTTATTTTACCTTTTTTCTTTTACGTCATTATTTGCCTTGACTTCTTCTGATACCGATCTCGATCAATATGGAGACATTGTTGCAAGTCTGCGCAACACGAAGGCATCGTCATGTTTTGTCTTTGTGTGGAAGCGGAGGCTCAAAGGTCAGGAAGTAATAAAAATCCAAATTAGCACAAAGTTTATAACTGTAAAAATTTGTGATTTTTTGATGCCGTCTAGCCTTGTGCACTCACGAGAAATACCTTCCTACGTTTGAGTATGGTCTCCGATCTCTTTTGAGGACAGAGCTATCTGTATGTGATGTACTCTTCTCGGTGCTGGAAGTTACACAAGTCCTAAAGAGTGAAAACAATTGTTCCATTTTCACGGACGCCATTTCAAGATTCAAAAGGGAATTCACAATAACATTTCGTAGAGACAGCGTCACGAGTCAAACAAATTCTTAGGCATCTTACCGGTTGGTCATGTGCAATCAATATTACAAAGAAATTGTTGTTTCCTTCTGCTTGAGTGCTAAAGTAAATTTTAAAGTAAAAATAGAAATGTGAATCATTTGAATAATTTTTAATTTATTACTATCATTCCTTGTAAATAATTGTATAAATACCTTTTTGTGCCCCTGCTTTAGCCAGCCAAATGCGTTTTTGCATGCTTTTTTAGTAAAAATATATGTTTTTTTGCCTGCCTATTTTAATAAATAATAAATGTCTGAACGTCTGGGCTCTATTAATGGCAGAAAACCTACAGTCGCTTCTTAGAAAATTGAGAAATTGTTTTAAGGATGTTCACAGCACTCACGGGAGGGTCAACTGTGTGAAATTGTTTTAAGGTCATTCACAGGATTGGACTGTACCCGTATACTGGTACGTACGTTCGTACGTACGTAGACGTATGTACCCGTATACGTATGGTGTGACGGTTAGCGTGCCGGACTGTCATACCCAAGTTTGCGGGTTCAAACCCGATCGAAGCCGTGGATTTTTTAAGGGCGAAAAAATCCTTCGTACGCCTTCCGCGGAGGGGAAGTAAAGCCGGCTGGCCCATGTTAGTAGATTTACTTGCATGTAAAAGATCCTCAAACCTAAATGACGCCTCTGAGCTTTTTCGTCGCCCGAGATAATACCTTCTTTCTCCGCTAGGTGAAAGGAGCGTAGCGAAATTTGCGTGGTCAGACGGAAGAGCGGGCCTGATGGCCCGAGTCTCGCCACGTAAAATAAGGCATTAACTGTAACTGTAACTATACTGGTCATTAGAGATTTTTAGAAAGTTATTTTACAGGATTATTAAAACCACTGACTTTCTCTGCAAAAAGTCTGAAAAGTCCTCTCTTCAATTGATTTTCAGAGGTTTTTATTATATTTTTTAGAGCAATTGAGATTTATTGAAAGTTTATAAAAATTATTATGGGACAAATTGGTCATATTATCGTACGCTTATCATAACTTTTTTTTGTTTGATATTCAAAAATCGCACATCATAACGATCGTAACATCGTAAATGAACGATCATTATTATCGGTATTATCGTCTGTCAACATTGCTTTCGATGGCTACCTGCGGAATCCCTGCGGTGATTGCCATTCTAAGTTAGTTACACATAGTTAATATTTTATTTAGTTATAATTTTTACTGATATTTGTAGTAACCAAAGACAAGCAATGTAGTAATGTACCTGTTAGAAAATTCTTTGCAGGTTTTCAAGGAATTTTCTAAAGAAGAACAGGTCATCATATCAAGAATAAGAACTGGTCATTGTAATTTTAGTCACAAGCACCTTCTAACCAGAGATCCCCCTCCCACCTGTGTGCCCTGCAATACCTCTCTCAACATCCATCATTTGCTATACTACTGTAATCTATTTCAGGACAACAGACGCGAGGAGAATATTGATGTGCATGAGGAAGAACTAATCCTAACATCTGAGGATTACCAAAAAAAGTACTACATTTCTGTAAATCATGTAATATTCTAAATGACATATAATCTTACCTAAATGTATTTCAAAACTGTTAAATTATTCTGTATAATTTTTCTGCACTTTTTATTTTATCATTGTTTTTATAACTGAAGAAAATGTTATGTAATGTATAAATATGTAGCTAATAACCATAGTTGTTGATGCGACTTAAAATAAACAAATTTAAAAAAAGACAAGCAATATTTAAATTGAATACAGGAATCATGCACTCACCATACAAGAATGTTCGAAGATGAACCAATATCATTTGCAATTCCATTTTACAAAAAATTACAATTCTTCAGCTCTTGCCATCTTGCAAATGCAAGATGCAAGGCGAATTGTACTAGGATTTTGTATTCGACGATGTTCTTTTAGGAGTATTTACAGGAGTATTTTACAAATAAAACACTTGCAAAAGCTCGTAAAAGTTTTGAAGTTATTTATTGCTGTATTTTCAAACAATACTCTCTTAAATTGCTTTCTAAGATTGATTTTAGCACAGTTTGCAATCAAATAAAAGAATATACGCATTTAATACTGGAATCAAATTAAATTCGATAATCATATTAATCATATTCGCTATAACGATGAAAGTACATTTCTGTCAAATATTCTATGATTTGATCTTTCAGCTTTATAGCGTGCGCCAAAAATGTCTCCCTGCACCGACCAGACTCAGGGCCTCCAGTTGCATTTATGCTGGTAGCAACCAGATCACTTGGAAATAAGTGAAAGGAACAAAAATTCCAGCATATGTGATAGTGGCGACAATTTACATTTTCATTTTTTCAAGCTGCAGTTCGCGCTACCCACATAATTTCTGTTGCTAGCACTTCCACCAGCAAGGTGCCACTGTGGAGAGACTTTCCTAATGCACTGCTTGTCCAGGCGCTACATTTGTGTTTGCTGTCCAAATCGCAGTGGTGCGGCGGCTAAGACCCAACTAGATCCGTGGCTGGGCGCTCTCAGGTTCTATAGAGGCGGCTTGCACAAGGACCCCAGCAACGCGCCCCACGACGGCCATGGCAGCCCTTCTGCGCCCCAGCAACGCGCCCCACCGGCTTCTAGTGAAAGACTTTCACTTTTGGGGCAAGTGACCGCTGCCTGAGCCCTCGGTGGGAGGGAAGTCCTGTGGCTCTTAAGGCGGAAATTTGTTGAATTATGTTGAACTGAAACGTGGAATAACGGCTGTAGTTTCTGGAGATGGGATGATTTGTATGTATACTATTATTTCAGAATAAATTGCTCGACAACTTTCACACATTTCACGGTCAATCTTTACTCCTGCAACTGATTTTGAAAATTTTTCTAATATAAATTATAAGAACAGAAAATTTAAACATTTTTTATTGTAACAATAAAACACACTTCATAAATTTAGTTCAGAAATATCTGATTGTAATACACTTGACCATACTTTTTTAAATGTTTATTTTACTTTTTGCTGTTACTTTTTCTCCGACACCATCTTCTGCATCACCAGACACGTTGTTGCTCCATTTCCCTCCGTCAATAAAAATTCGTGCTCGCACATAGCATTGAACCGACGATTCTCAGCAGTAAAGTGAAGAGACAGCTCGGCCGTCGGGGATTCTGCTAACTTTCCTGGTTCGCGTGGGGCGCCGTGGGGCGCGGGGCGCGGGCTTCCCGGCGCCCCAAGAAGGGGCTCAAATGGGGCGCTTGTGCACCTCTGCTACAGAGGGGTTACTCTAAAAAGGGACAATTTTGAGAGGTTGGGAAGCAAGAGAAAGTCATGCAGGGCGTTGACATTTCAAGAGATACTGATGACCCCTTTTACAAAAGAGCAAACTGCAAACAAATGCACTGAGAAAATGAGTGCATGGACATATCCTAAGTTATGTTGCCGGTTTCGACCAAGCGGAAGCTGTCACGGCTGTCCATTCTTGTAATAATCTCTCTATACCTAGATGCATAGATGGTACGATTTAAATTGTATTGACTATAAAGGATGAATCAATGTTAATCCAGGAATTAAAACTTTAGCATTAAATACATTTATTATTGGCTCAACGTTTCTCACATTTAGCATGTGCCTTGACAAGAGCAGTACAATTATTGCAACGGTTGACAATGGTATGCAAATTGATATAAAAACAGTGGAATACAAAATTATTGAAATAAATATTTACATTTGGCTTAAAATCAGAGCATAACGTATCAAAAAATGTTGAAGGCTTGTCAAATCTAGTGGTTACAATTCGTCAATTGTGCAGGGCAGCAAACTTAGATAAGTTAAGGAATGATACCAATTATAAAGATTTCAAATAATTGAATGAACAGTGGGATTGGCAAAATAAATATACAATTACGGAAGTTGGTTCAATATTAACGTCTTATAAATTTGATAAGTTTTTGTACGTCACTTTTGGTGTCTCTCTGTACCTCCGCTTTTATTAGAGAGAGAGAAGTTAATCCAGCGATGGGCTTACGAATTGCGCTCCCCGCCCGAATGTTGCCAGAACTATCACCGGCAAGGTGCGTTTCTGAGAGGCTCTCCTAGGGCACTGTACGTCCAGACGCTGCACGTGTGTGTGCTGTCCAAATCGCTGCTAAGTCCCAACTTGATCTGTGTGGCTGGGTGTTCGCACGATCTACCTGCCGCTGTTAGTCGAGCGAGAGAAGTTATTCCAGCGATGGGCTTACGAATTCCGCGCCGGGCCCGCCTGTCTGTGCCCCGAAGTGTCTCCCGGCGCTCTCCCACGCGCCGATGCCCTCGCCCAGCCAAAGGTCAGAGGTCGAAGGGGAGGCGCGGCGGGTCATTCGGACGCGCCTGGGTGTGAAGCCCTCGCTGACTCCGCGAACCAAGGGCGCCCTCTCCCCTTGCCCCTTTCTCCGCCCTCGCGAACATCTGCGTCGGTAGTCACGGCTGTGCCTGGCGCGCTACTCTGCCACCGACGCTCCCTGTCATTCTCTTCGGTGTGTTTTTCGTCCCTTCCTTCACCCTTATTTCTCGCTTACCTCGACTTTTTCTACCACTCTGTTTTGTTCGTTTGACCTCTGCATTCAGTTCTCTCCTCGCTCATTATCCTCTTGCCAATCTTTGTGCACTTCGCTGTAGTGAGGGCGCTCTCCCCTGTGCCTCTTTCACCGCCCTCGCGAGCATCTGCGTCGGTAGTCACGGCTGTGCCTGGCGCGCTACTCTGCCACCCATGCTCCCTATCATTCTCTTCGGTGTGTTTTTCGTCCCTTCCTTCACCCTTATTTCTCGCTTACCTCGACTTTTTCTACCACTCTGTTTTGTTCGTTTGACCTCTGCATTCAGTTCTCTCCTCGCTCATTATCCTCTTGCCAATCTTTGTGCACTTCGCTGTAGTGAGGGCGCTCTCCCCTGTGCCTCTTTCACCGCCCTCGCGAGCATCTGCGTCGGTAGTCACGGCTGTGCCTGGCGCGCTACTCTGCCACCCATGCTCCCTATCATTCTCTTCGGTGTGTTTTTCGTCCCTTCCTTCACCCTTATTTCTCGCTTACCTCGACTTTTTCTACCACTCTGTTTTGTTCGTTTGACCTCTGCATTCAGTTCTCTCCTCGCTCATTATCCTCTTGCCAATCTTTGTGCACTTCGCTGTAGCGAGGGCGCCCTCCCCTGTGCCTCTTTCACCGCCCTCGCGAGCATCTGCGTCGGTAGTCACGGCTGTGCCTGGCGCGCTACTCTGCCACCGACGCTCCCTGTTCGGTGTCCCGGTGTTCGGGCTCCCTGTCCGCTCCCTCTTCGGTGTGTTCTTCGTCCCTTCCTTTATCCTTCTTTCTCGCTTACCTCGGCTTTTTCTTTCTCTCTGTTTTGTTCGTTTGCCCTTTGCATTCATTTCCCTCCTTTTCGAACTTTATTCTATTACTTATCCTTCTGCTCATCGCTGTTGTGGCCCTTCTCTTCGCAGTAGCACAGCCTTCATTACTCCCGCCTCAACCTTCCCTCGTCTATGCCGTCTACTTACAGATCCGCATTCAAACGTGGATGCCACCGACGCTCCCTCTCATTATCTTTGTTCTTTTCTTCGTTCCTTCCTTTATTCCCCTTGCATTCTTCGTCTTTATAACAACTTTGTTTAATTCGTTTGCTCTCCGCATTCATCTCTCTCCTTCTCGCCCTTTACCCTCTTAGCGATACGTCTGCTCATCGCTCTTGCGGCCCTTCTCTTCGCAGTAGCACAATCTACATTACTCCCGCCTCACCCTTCCCTTGTCTCTGTGATTACCACCACTAACAGCGATCTCTACACTAACTGGATGACTGACTCTCATTCTTCAGCATAGGAGAAAATCGTGGCGGTCAACGAGTTAGAATATATTATATAGAGTGGCTGAGGCGCCGTCAACAAGACAACGCAACAAATTGACGCCATATTTTTGCAGTCAGAGCAGCGCCCTCTGGAGTAACAGTATTCTAGTATTCCGTTTGGCGCTTGTTAAGGCCGAGTGGGTACGGGCCGCGCGTAGTACAAATCATCTTACTCTGTCTTCAAGGACATAAATCATTTAAAAACGAAATCACAATATGTAGGGAGAGCGAATTGAGAATCTTCGTTGCTTCCTTCATCGGTTATTATAATAACAATGGAAGCTGTTGAAATATTTGAAGCTATCATAATGCCTGAGAGTGAATATTATTGCTATAAGAGGCAAACAAACATCACAAATAAGACGGCAAACTTGAAAAATGATATGTTTATGGTTTGATTACTTCTATTTTTATAGTTATATGCCGAATGTACTGAAGGCATTGTGAATATTATTATTATTATAATCACTAATGTAATTTAAGTTCAGTTAAACAAAAAGACAACAATATAGAAATAAGATCTGATGGAAACAAGTCGATTCAGTACATCAGTTCTACAGGGGCTACCAAGTCTTGACTGCAGAAAACATGGCAGCTCCTAGTTCAGCGAGTGTCCATCAAGAGCACTGAAATCATAGGGCCAGCTCCTCTATGTAGTATGTATCTACAATCGCGCAACTTTTCTTCAACGATGGCCTTGCTTCCTCCTCTCTGGCACAATAAACTGTTGAAGGTAAAAGCATACCGCGAGCATTGATGACAACGTTCCAAACACATATTCACTAGCGCGAAATAGGAACTATTTTCTGTTGAAGACGAGAACTCCTGTCCGTGATTTTCTCCAAAAAATCTAAAGAAACAACAAATGCAAGTGAAGATCCAACATAGGAGATTCCTAGAAATCCTGAGACAGAACGCAAATTATTGAGAAAGTTGCAAAGGCATTACTGATTCTCCAGAGAGAGGCAATGCTTCATAAAATCTAGTGGCTGATTTCGTAACTAATACTCCCACTGTACCCGCATTTATTCAATACATCGTTCAAGAAAACGTTGCGCGAGTAATATTCTAACTCATTGGTGCCGGTTCATGATGGCGTCGCCATATTGTAGTTGGGCAAGAAACTAATATTTTTCTGCGCAATGTGAGCTATGCTCTTGTGAGAAGTAAAATAGTTCTGTTCAAACTTCAAGTATTGTTTTTAAAATTGTACAGCAGACTGAACAAATGTTCAAGTTACTTGTGGTGAATGGTAGGAAGAAACAAAATAATATTTTAGAGAAAAATTACATTCTCTGTTTCGTAACTGGTTTCTAATTTGCCCATACTACAACTTCCCCATGATTTTTATTACTAATTTGGTCTCTCAGAAGATCTACATGAAACACTAGTGAAAACAATTTCAAGCAAGTACAGTAGGTAAACATTGTACCTCAAAAACTAGGTAAAAGATTCTCTCTAAAACATTGAAAGGGGGGGCAAACTAGTGTTAGACAGTATCTCAATAAAATTGTTCTCTTTAGGAATGTATAAAATGATTTTTATGTGACTATTTTATGATTTATTATGTATCTTTCATTTCACATACTCATCCCTTCACACATTGGTATGATTTTTTTAATTGACACATTTATTACCTCTATGAATTTCTTTCATTTGTTCCCAAAATCTTCTTAATATCCCTTAACAGGTACATTCCACGTCTTGCGTGCAGTTTAGAAAGGCCTCAGAATTTTTTCATGCATCCAAATACTAATCATTAGCTGTAATTTAATTTCCTTGGTCACAAGTTACGATGATTGCAGATTTTTTACGCCAGAAAATGTTAATGCTCTTGCAATAAGTGTACTGACCTCTATAAGTATCGCTAGTCTTGTGTCTTGTCCAATCGCAATATGGCGCCCGTAGCTGGTCAAAGGCACGGTTTACTTGGTGGAATACCTCAGCTATTTAGCACACAGATCACTGACTACTAGCGTCCGATCCAAACTTTGATATCAACGTTTCCAAAACATCGTTGTATTTAACATCGATATTTTGAAGCTTATGCATTATTGTCAATGTGTAGTGCTTAGGGTCTGTTTTTCAGGTTTTTAATTTTTAATTGTTTATTTTTTAATTACAAAGAAATTCAGGTATCCATACACTGAACGGTCTTCAAACAAAGTGATCAAAGATAAAACTTAAATTTATGATACTTTTCGCTGATTAATTAAATGAATTATTTTTGCATTCTGTAATCAAATAGTCACATTTTTGTTCCTTCTTATGATATTTTTTGACGAGGTTTTGTCGTTTAAATATCAATGACAAATTAATAAGTCGGTCAACTATCAAATAAAATCTTCCTCGCACAAACATTAAGTTTTATTTACTGAAACGTAAGTATTTACTTCAAAAGATTATAATATAAGCTCTTACTTTTTATTCGCACCACCCATTTTCTCGCTGCGTCGGTGGAGCAGTTGCCTTCATGCTCCCCAGCACATCTACCTAATCTAGCAGAGTAAGTGATTGGAACACAAATTAACTGCCAATCGTCTCTGCTCTCACTTCCTGCCTTCACTAGCAGCATTGAAGTAGACGCTAGAGCTTTTCTTCAGCCAACTCTATCCGTAAACCCCATTTACACCCCAATCTTTAAATGGATCTGCGCGTGCACACAGTCCTAATGCATTCTCCGGAGTCAATGTATACATTGATGGTAACAATATCAACATGCCTGACAATTTCTTAAATTAATTCAGTCCAATCTGAGCAAATCTGTATGTAATTAATATTCATTTGTGTTATTATTGACGCAACAAAATAATCCATATTAAGAATATCTTAAGGCATGCATTGCTTAAAAATCTCGCTCAGAATATTACTGATGATTGATTTTTAATGATTTCGGGCGCGAAAATGGCTAAGGTCATTAGTCCCGGAAATGTGGTGCATGTTTTCCTTGGGGGAGACGGCGGTGACCATCTCCCGCTGGATGGCGAGTTCCCTCGCCGACCTACTGTCGGCTAGCCGGGTTTTCCCCAACAGGTATATTCCACCCGCAAGGCACCGTCCCGGCGGGGACAAACTAAGCTCCAGATCGGTCTCCCGGTATTGTGGTAGTGTGGTGCGTGTTAGTGCATGTGTGTGTAAGTAAGGGATGTGGACAAGCAAGGAAGCGGAAGGAAAGATTGCGCGCGGTCCGTGAACCGTTTCTTAGGGTAGTGCTCCTGCATTCGCCGGGTGTTGATTGGAGAAACCAAGGAAAACTACCATCAGAGCAGTCGGCCGCTGGAATTCTTCTTCAGAGAGCGACAACTCGACCTAGCTATCTAGCTATTGTCGAAAATCCAGCCACTCGGAACTCGAACCGAGGATCTTCCGGTCAGAAGCACTGTGTGATATCAGTTGATGCCCTAAGCCACCTCTCCCGATCAGCATATTCGTCACTGGTACGCTAACTGAATGGACTGATGACAGTGATTCAGTGGGTTGTATGTGAAGAGAAAGAAAACATTTACGGAAATTAGTGATAACAATTAAGATAAAAATCTACGATTACAGATGAATATTTGGATAAAGTCATTAAAGTAAATAAAGAAGGTGAAAATAGGAAACTCAAGGGCGAAGGCATTTGAAGGTATGAAGTTATTGTTTATTTTAAAAATATAAATGGTCATAAAATAATATGATTTAGAGAATGAACGTCATGAATTTTGCAAAATACTGACTGTTAAAGATTGATCATTGTGAGATTTGTTTTAGGTAATACCAACACCACCTAGGCTTACAAGGCCTGAGCAGTCATTCAAGATGGCCGCCTAAGAAGGCCATACAAACTGAAATGCGATGTAAAATTGTGGTTACCAGACGAATATTGTGATATACCAGAATATTATAGATTTTATTTAATGATATTAGCTGTACATGGGGTGGATAAATGGGTATACAATATGGCGGTATACGGCCTTAGCAACGACAGCGCAGAGGTTGGCAAGGTCAACAAACTGTACACAGGCCTTGAAGATGTCAGGACGCTGGCTAGATAGCTAAAGAAGATAAGATGTGATTGGTTCAAAACGAATGACTGACGGAGGTCGCGGATACTTGGGTTCGTAAGAGACGCACGGGTTGGCTAGTGAAGATTAGACAGTCTAATTTTGCCGCTGTGTTTTGAAAAAATAGAATGAGGGACGCTTACCGAACCATAAAGGGTTAAAGAACACATTGAACAGAACATTCTGATTCTGGGTGTCGGGGAGTGAAGATCGCGGATTTTGATAGTAGACGACGTGGTGTAAAGATCGTTTGCGGACATTATATTAGGAAAGTGGGACTTGTATATTTTTTTGTGAGAGAAGTAATAGTTTTTTCGGACTCTGAGAATTATTTGCCAAAAGTGAATTCGCGGAGGACTTGCACAGTTTTTCGGATATTGCAGTTGAACTTTAATGTTTTACATAACCAGTGGGAAAGATTAGGAACCGGGAGCATCGGATAAGAACCGATAAATAGTTTATGCAGTGTGGACTGGACGTGTCAGCAGCAGCGCAAGACCGGCAGAAAGAAGCGAAACTTGGAACCAACAACGGTCAAGTGAGAAGCGACTACGGAGCGTCAGCAAGCAAAACGGTAAAGAAATACTGCAGTACAAAAGAGATAACTTATTTAAAAGGTCATGACCATAAAATTAATTGTTAAAACTTAACGTTAAATAAATTATTGAATTTTGTTCTTTGGAAATGAAAGGAGTTTTCATTTGTCAATCATAATCTTTAATTAGTTGGAAGCATATAATTATTACATTTCAGATTCCACGCCATACTGTATAGTTGGCAGATCAGGTAATCGGCTATCGAGGCGATAGCGAGTATTTGTATCCGGACCCATCGACCCAAGCTAGCTGGATGTTTATACAATTTTGTTTAAATTAGATGGGAAAACTTTGGTAGTAATTAATGTAACCTGTTTCTGGCGCCCAAATCTTAATATAAATTTGGAACAGGCCATAATTACAACCACAGTCTTGATGAGACGATGATAAAGGTATATTTCAATATATATCATAAAATACACTACTGAATAAGAAAAAAAATGGTCTAGTTTCTTCAGCTGGAAGATTTACATCCATATAAGTTATTTTTCAGACGAAGAAAGCTCCATACATTTTGACCAAAGCTCCAGTACATAAAATCCTATCTGTTCGAATCCCAATACCCTTCTTTTTAAAAATATTTTGCAAATCCTGATTTTAAATGTATCTGCTCCATCATTAGAGTCACTAATTTATCATCACTATCACTTAATTTCATAAGTATTTGTTTCTTTCATGCTATAAAAAAATGTCAATTTGTTTCATTTGAGGTTCTAAACAAAATAAAGAACACCATGTCCTAATTTCAGTAGGTTGAGGAAACGTTATTGACAAAAAATGTTTGAAATATTTATAAGAATATTGCTATATGGTAAATAGCATACAAGACAAAATGAACTAGTGGTTCTACAGAATGGCACAGACTTTCCCGTATTAGTTTTCTATTTTCTTGGGTCTTCGCTAGCTATTTGGAATTGCCACATACTCTTTCTTGCAGGCTACCATCTATCATCGCCAAAAGTACTTTTTTTTTGGTCATTTTCTTAATGTTTCGGTTTCCTATTGGTAGAACAGAAACATTAATTTTAGAATATTAAAGAAAACAAAAACCTAGCCGTAAATGGCAATTTCTTTTAAAAATTATGTGCCGTTTAAGAGAAAATGGCGTTTTAGCACTACTAAAAATGCGAAATTTGAAGCTCATTTTCACAAAAAATTTTTGAGTTTTCAAAATTCTTTATTTGAAGTTATTTGAAGCACTTACACTCACAAATATAATAATCTTTACAAATTGCTAGTAATGAGCATATTAAAGATGTGAGAGATCTTTCAAAAAATTTACATTTATATAATTTTTGAAAAAACAAAAAAATAACTCAAAATAAACTATACGCTCTACTAAAGAGTGTAATTAGCACTATCCGTTACAAAAGTTTCAAGAAAAAAATTGCAGCCATATACGAGAAAATGGCGTTTGAGCGTTTCTGCAAATGCCGAAATTTGAGCTACTTTTCACAGAAAACGGTAGTGTTTTCGAGAAACTTTACTTGACATTATTTAAAGCATATATACTCGTAAATATAATAATGAGAAAAACTCGCCGATAGTGTAAATATTAACGACCTGAGAGACAAGTAAAAAAAATTTACATTTTTGTAATTTTTGACAAAACCAACCGATAAACCAAAATGGCTTTCAAGTCATTGATAGAGTACATTTACCACTATCCCCACCAAAAGTTTAAAGAAAAAATTTGGAGCGGTTTTTGAGAAAATCTTGTTTTTGTAATTTTTTAAAATTGCACATATTTCACGCAATATTGCACGAAAACTACCAAAATTTTGAAAAACATTTACTTGACCTTTATTAAAGAACTTAATATGCAGAACAAATTTTATTTGAAGAAAAAATCTCTATCTTCAATTTTGTAGTTGGAGAAAGACGCCGAAAAAAATTCAAACTTTCAAAATTTTCGAAAATTCAGAGCTGTACGTGAAAATCGGACCTGTGCCATGTTAAAAAGTGCATTTTCCTCTATTCATACAAGAAATTTAAAGAAAAAATTTGGAGCCGTTTCTGAGAAAATGTTGAAAATCCCCGGGGGGCTTGTTTAAAAGTACTCCCAAATTTTGAAGAATCTTTTTCAAAATCTCAAAGCATCGTCTAGAATCAGATCGATCGGGGAATGTCCTTTTTGGAAGAAATCGTACGTATGGTTTAGGCGCTAGCAGTGTTAACAGACGGACAGACGGACGTTTTCCTTTGAATTGGGTTTTCGGTATCAAGGACATAGAAAACAGGGTTTCTGGCTACACCACGTGTTAGAGGATTTTTTTTCTTTATTTAGCAACTGGTTTTATCCACTTATTCGTTTTCACGGCCCGGCAATTAATTTTTTTCCGCCGAAAATTGGCCATTTTTTCGCACAGCATTACATAACTTTCCCTATACTACGTATACCACTCCGTGTATACGTACGTATACGGGAAAGTAAAAACTATGAACTTCTGAACTTCTTTCTTAGTAAGGAGTTTTATTTGTTTCAGCATAAAAGCAACAGACTACTCAAATTGTATATTCGGGGTATTGATTTGAAGTAAGAGGTCTGAAATTGAAGCAAAACCATCATGAACGCTGTTACTACTACTTCTATTAAAATATAACTTAACCTTACCTTTTCTAAAACATTACTAATTTAATTTGTATTTCATAGACCATCTGATATTGTAGTGCCTCCAATTTTTAATACCAAAACTCTATTGATAATTTTAGGGGCATAATTACAATCAACGTGTTGAAAAATAATAATGTCTTCCTTATTAATAATCGACTAATAATCGTCCACAATAAGCAATTCCAGTTCGCTTTTTACTACAATTGTACTGAAAGATATTTCATTTAATCTTGCAATGTTTTCTTTTGCACTTTCTTCAATAGCAACAAACGGATACTCGTTTTCTAAATGCAATTTCTTTTCTTGAGGACTTTCTCCGCATGAAGTGCTTGGACGTTTCAAGTAAACAGCACAATTAGGTAACAAAGAAGACATAGCTCCACGAGACAGTAGTGTATGTTTTAAAGGAACACTGATTTTTAGTCCATTATCGCAATAGAACACTGAATTCTTCTCAATTTTCCACGTTCTCAAATGCAATTCACAAAGCTGAAAGTAAACACTGAATTTAGCAACTTACTCTTTTCACTTTTTGTTTTAATTCCCTCATCCAGGGACACAGCCCTTATTCACCATGATTCTCACTGTTATCAACAACAGACCACAAACACATATACGTAACTCGAAAGCTTCCCGTGCTATTCAACGTATATAACTGGATCGCCTCAACTCGAACAAGTCAGCCTTTTCTAGCCGCCATATTGGCTTTGAAAAACTGTACTGCGCAGGCCTTGTATCTAGATGGTGTTGGTAATACCTTACCTGATTTGTTTCTTTAAAAAATTGCAATGTAATTGCAAATAACTTCAAAGCCCGTTTATTATTATATAGTCTTAATAGTGTGACGATACCGAATATTTGATAGGAAAATTGATTTAAAACATACGTCAAAGTAGCCTGTCGCGGGCCTACCCAGAACCTCTTTCTTTGTGCGCGCTCGGTCGGGCCGATTCGCGATGCACATGTGCAGGCAGAGGTCCCTCGCGCCCCTTGTCCGGCAGGGCCAGCGTGTACAAGAATTATGACCCGACCGGCGTCCCTCTGGCGCCGCCACCCCCCAGGCGACCCGCGGCTCCACCCGACGTTAGAGTGAGAGGGTTGAGCGAAATTTTTCCATCGACTACGGTCAGAAAACGCTTCCGGACATTGGTCGATATTAACCTAAGACGCAGTAGCCTTTTGCCAATAGAGAGGAACATTTCAACATTTAAACCGAAATCATTCCAGAATTTTCGACGAAGGAGTAAGGAGAGGGGGTTACAGAGGCTTCGCGAGAAGTGACCAAGTGAAAATCAAAAAAGAAGGGAGGAGACGGTCTTGAGAGAGGGTTCGGGGAGGAGCGAGGAACGCGCACCTCGGCGGTGCGTCGTTCGGGGAGCAAACGCCGCTGGCGTGGACGCCTCCGCAGTGTGAGAGACAGAACTGTTATATTTTTTTGGTGCGCTGTGTGTGATGCGGAACGCGGAATTGCTCCTGACGGATGTTCGCTATCACGCGTGTGGGGCTTTGAATTATTAAAGGACTATTATTGTGGCTAGTGCGCCGTTACTTTCGTCTGGCGCAAAGCAATCTCGTTCGGTCGCCTGAAAGAGACAATCGCTGCTTGTGCGGAGCAATCTTGTGCCGCGCGCGAATCAAAAATATTCAATTCAGCTTACGCCACTATGCCCGCGACCGCCGCAGAGCTATATTTCGTACTGGAGTCTCCGTCCACCTCACCTCGCCGGCTTCGAGTACGAGTGCCTGCCTCCCGCCCCCCGGCGAGGACCCTGCCCCTTCAGCTGTGACCCACTGCTGGCACGGTTTTCACCGCCGAAGAAGAAGGAGCTCTGGTGACGTCCCGCGAAGGTCGGGCATCGACCCTGCGAAGTCTCCTAAAATACGGTCTGTTGTCCCCTAGACTCTTGTGAATGGCCCGGATTACAGACCTGTGCCCCATCATAAGCGAGCCGCGCTGTGGCTTTTTTTGAAAAAAAACTTCCTAAATTGTATTTTGCTTCTTCCTCTGTAAATTGTATCTTAATTGTATTGTCTTCTAGTAAGTAAGAAAGTTATTTAAGTAAAAGGGGAATCTGGGAAAGGGGGGCGTAAATTCAAGCTGTTTTTTGGGAGTTGCGGGATAAATAAGAAAGAGGGGAGGGATGTCTTTGGGTTTAAGAGGGAAGGGTTATTAGTAATAGGATTTATTTTATATTTCTTTTATTTTAGCTCATTTAATTTTTATTTTTTTTTAAAAACTCAATGTATTTCATTTTGGCAACCAAGTAGCGTCCATCCATAGGCCCCCATTTCTCGTAGAGAATCACTGCTCCTGAGTTAGCCCGGCAACTACCCAGGTGAGTGAAAGAAAGGGGGGAATCTCGATCGCCCGATCGAGCCCCGACGTCACACGCGAGGGCCCGCGCGGCTTGACAATAGTTTTGTTTACAGAATAAGTAAACAATATATTATTGTAAATAATTTTATTTCTTTGAAAGTGAGTACCCAATTTATAATGGAATAAATATAAAAAAAGTCAGATTTGGTGGGGCATTATGGTGACAACCATGTCAATGGGTAGAAAAGCGACTGACCAGTCAGGCCGATGGAAACTTCCAGAGCCTCAAGTTCGTTCAGATCGATTTGGAAAAATCAGTTTTGTTGAAAATCAGTTGAATGGTTTAGGTGCTAGCGCTGACCTCAGACGGACAAACAGACAGACGGACTTTTTCCCATTAATCGATTTTTCGCTATCAAGGACTCACAAAATATGGATTCTGGCTACACCACGTCTTAGAGGAGTAATTTTCTATACCAGAAAAAACAGGATTTATCCCCTTTTTTACCAGAGCCCGCAATAAGAGTACTTCTACCGAAAAATTCTGTTTTTCTCCACACGATTATATAACTTACACTTCTTACGAATAAGTACAAGAAAGTAAAAATAGTTGCTGTTTCATAATGTATCACATGAATAGCGAATATTGAATAGCGGACGGCCTCTTGCTTAAAGCCTTGCTTCCGCATGACGTCAGCTGTATCGTAGTAGTGACGCTCTGAGCTTGATAATTCAGTGGGTATGCACAGCATGATACGAGTAGGTGAAATAACACGAGAAAATATTTGCATTTCTCAGTCAAAATCGAAACTGTGCCATTGTTTTGGAATTTCCCCCCAACATGCTGGATATATAACAGAGCCCTAAAACCCTTAATGCCGTAAGTCTGCATAGTTTTTTTCAACTTCTGTGCTTATTGGATATTAGTAATATATATTTCTGATTGAGTATAAAATGAGAGTAAAAGATTTTTAATTCAAAGTTTAAAATCACAATGTGGATGCAGGAAAGCCTTTTAGTTCACCAGGCTGATAATTAAAATTTGAGAGGAAAAATATTTTTTGAACATATTGACAAGTATTTCCAAACACAGGCAACTTATCTTTTTAATTTTATCATCACAGTTTTCGATCTCCGAGAATGTCTGTAGATTCGCTCATGGATTTCCGTGAAATCAATTAACATAGGAGATATATTGGAGCTCTGAATATTGAAAATGCATGGGCGCGATTCCTGCTCTGATCCCAAACGTATTACGTGAAGCGGCTATTTCATATCGATCGAACTGGTGTACGCAGCTGTTCTGTATGCGGCTGGACTGACCGACTGCAAACTCAGTCCCAGCATTTACCGCTTTACTTAGTTCTACCATGCAAAGAATTGTATTGACTCTGTAATTGAATTGACGAAGCCCAGATACGCGGGGCTTTATGTGGTTGAACTGTAAATAGTGAACGAAAAATCAGCATTCTCTTCTGCTCGTATTGTTGATACATTTGTTAATTCATTTATTATGGTGTATGTACAGTGAAATTACTGTTTTACGTAAATCCGGAAGCCGGATTCTCCACTCTTTGGTATGATTTCCCGTCCGTCTCTTGGTTGCCCCAATGACTGGCATCGCCGCGGTAACTGGTAACGCACCCAATAACCAGCAAATATTGCGCTTCATTATGCAGGAGTTAAATATGCTCACGTAAAGTTTCATTAATCGCAACGAACCTCATTACAATTTGCCCATTTACTCACGTGAATAGCGCATAAAGTGTGTTTAATCGAGGCCTGTGGATGTGCTAATTTAACAGCGCTGCCAACTACGCGTGAAGAACGAGCGTGATGGTATCGCCGAAATTCAGAATTATGTTTCTGTTTGGTAATATAATTTCTTTCCCTTCCTTAAATAGTATAATTCTTTCTCGCTACGGAGTTGAGATAAAATTATGTAATGCTGCGCCAAAAAACGGCGACTTTTCGGCCGAATGACTAAAAATCCTCTACCAAGTGGCACAGACAGATTCTATGTTTTGTGGGTCCTTGAAACATAACAATTGAATGACAGCAAAACGTCAGTCCGTCCGTCCGTCTGTGAACAACGCTAGCGGCTAAATCGTTCAGCCGATTTTCTCCAAAATTGATATTCCCCGATTGATCTGGATGATGTTGCGGTTCCGTGAAATTAAAATGGATTTTTATTTTGGGAGATACCTTACATGAAGTCCCCGCGACATTTCTTAAATTAAAAAAAACTTTTTCGTTTTTGTTTAAATTTTTTTGTTAGAAAGTGTGAAGGACGTTTAAAAAATAGGCGCAGGTCTTATGTTCATTAAAAACCCAGATTTTTCCAAAATTGTAAAAGTTCAAAATGATTTCGACATCTTCCTACAAGAAAAGTATTAAAGACAGAAACATTTTCCCTTAATGACATCTGTTTCTTAAAGACAGATTTTGAAATAAGATTATGCACAATATTTTAAAAAATTGAGTACTTTTGCGCAATTTTGCGTAAAGATAAGGAAGAGAAAGTACGTGCTGTTTTAGCTCCACTATTTTTGTAAGTTAAAATTGTCAGCGAGGAGTAGAATAATGAAAGATGATAATAATTTCAGTTTTGGAAGAGAGAATAATTAGAGGATAACGAGATGAAATAGAAGACTTACAAAAACACATTACGTCTCACTCGTAATGAGATGAATGATTATCGCTAAAGATATACCTCTAAGGAATATTATGTTTAACATACTAAAGAAACGTTTTTGAAAAGCCCTCCTATTGGTTAAGGATCTTTAATAGTACTAATAATAAAAAATGCTTTGTCAATATTACTTACGAATGTGAAAGAAAACAGCAATACATACATTATTCAGCGATGTAAATTTTCTGGAAGTATTTAATCACTAAATCGTTTCTGAAACAACTTGTCACAGAAACACAATTCAGAATACCTATTACTAGAAGTATAATGGTCCACGAACATATTTTCCTTGTGCCGATATGCAAGCGAGCTAGCCTGATATTTTCGTATTTTAACGTCGCCGAGGCAACTCCTCTGACGTTCTAACGTTTGCACCAATTACCTGCTGCTCCAGCAAATCCCTCGCATTCATCGAGTTAATCCGCTCTTTGGAAGCGGATGCTGCGATACTGTTAACATTGTGATGCACGCACAAGCTCTTGGTAGCCTGTCTGGTGTGATGTGAATGGTGGATTCTCCATGCGCTCTCCCTACCATTTTAGTAAACCGTATTTACTGTAGTCGAATTCGGATACTCTAGATTCTCAAATAAGCACGGGATGTCAATAAGTGTGGGGACCTAGCATGCATTGTAGTGTAATTAAATGAACGTCAGAATTTAAAAAGAGGCAAAAAATACACGCGATACTTGAAGCACACCAACAAAAGTTATCTGATACAAAAATTTAAAACTGATACAAAAGCGACTCACCAAATACCTCATAGAAATAAGGGCATTACAAGACGAGCAGTTCGGGTTTAGGCAAAATTATAGTACAACTCATCAGCTCAACCGCATAGTAGAACAAATTGCAAACGGTTTCCATAACAAACAGCATGCAATTGGATGATCTTAGACGTAGAGAAAGCATTTGATAAAGTTTGGCATACTGGTTTACTATTCAAACTGAAACATCTGGGAGTACGTTTGTATTTACAGGACATTATAAATAATTTTATTACAGACCAAACGTACAGAGTTAAAGTAAACTGCGCATTTTAACAAACTAGAACAATAAGAGCAGGAATACCTCAAGGTTCCGCACTATCGCTGCTCCTCTTCAATGTTTATTTTTCAGACATTCCCAAATTAGGAGACTCAAATCTTGTATTATTCGCAGACAATACTGCAGTATGCACAACGCATGCTGATATAAATGTAGCGAAGGATAACATCGAGGCAGATATCTCATGCTTCCTAAAGTGGGCTCAAAAGTGGAGAATAAAAATAAACCCAACCAAAACACAGGCCAAAATCTTTACTCTTTGTAAACCAAAGTTACCTCGCCCACTAGTAGTAAACAATACTATCATTCCTTGGCTAGAATCTGATACACCAGTAAAATATCTTGGGGTCCACATTGACAGCAGGTTAACTTGGAAAAAGCATATTCAAGTAATAATCAATGTAACATGGGCTAAAATATCGAGATTGTATCCATTAATTAACTTTCGCTCAGTCTTAAATTTGGAATGTGCTATTTTAATATTTAAATCTATTATTAGGCCATCGCTCACATATGCCTGCACAGTCTAACAGAATAACACAGCTAAAAGAAGCATTGAAAACATTCAGATAATACAGAATAATTTTTTAAGAAAATGTGCAAAAGCTCCTTGGTTCATCTCGAATACACAAATTCAAAGGGAACTTCAAGTAGAGCCCCTAATCGAGCACATAAGAAAGAACTGTGACAAATTCTTTACACTTCTTCCGTCCTCTCCTTGCAGTATAAAATTCACAATAGGAAAAACATTAAACAATCCCAAGAGATTACGCTCACGATACCCGAAAGATATGTTAAAACCCCTATGAAAATAAGTATTCACTAAAATATTGTATGTTAAAAAAATGTTATGAACTGAAATTCTAAGTACTGAATGTTATGTACTGAAAATAAAAATGTACAAACCTCTGAAAGGCAAAACTGCCTAACAGGTAGAAAATAAATTTAAAAAAAGTTATCGTTCAGTTACATTCCGCTGCACAAGGCAGAATGAATTATAAGTACGTACACATATATTATCAGTTGGTGGAAAGTCAATAGAAAAGAAGCCAGATAATTACACGGATGTATAAAGTAAATCTTATTTAGATGAAATATTCATTTGTGCAAGGGGATTTAATTCTACAAAACGTATTTAAAATAAGGTAAATGGGTGAATATAATTATATTTTTCTTCTTGTTAGCAAATAACGATGGTACACAAGTTATAATACCAGAGAAAAATTAATTTTTCCCATCTTGACGTTTGCTTGCTTCTTTAACAGTTTCACTCCAGAATCGAATCAAATACCATGGAAGAATTTGTGCAGGATTCGGTGAGAGAATGCTTCATAGGTGGAGTTTCCAGCGGCAGTAGGTCGCTTTCAGGTATTTCCATTCTTTATCTCTCCTTGCAAACAATGTGTGATATCACGATCTAACCGATCTAACGTTTGGAATGTTAGGTGTAGATAATCATAAATTTGTGAAGTTCGAGATAAAAGACCTAGTTATCTCTCGACAGGAAATTCTTCAAAGATGACGTCAATCACTATCTGATATTCAGTAATGATATCGCTAAGAACTGTCTTAATGTTTGTCCATCTCATCTTTAAAGAGTGTGGGTGTATTCGTTTTGATTCATTACTTACATTACTTCTTAAAGTTATTTCAATTTCAAATAAGGTATTCAAGTCAAACAAATATCACGTACTAACATTATCAATGCATGCAAAGAAACATAACAGGAACAAAAACATCAATATTAGAGAGTTTTTAATATCAAACAGAAATTGTGATATTTGATGTTAACAATTTTATCGATAACATGACGTTGAACGAAACGAAAAGTAAAAATATGACATTCCAATTAAGAATAAATCGTTTAATTAATTTTTTACCGCATTTCTTTTTTAACACTGAAATGTCGTTTGTTTACGACGTGACATTTCTGTATTTTTTACATATTACAAAAAAAATACAGCACTAATTTTTTCAATTTTTCTGTTAGTCATTTCTGTACTTTCAACACAAATACACCTTTAATTTTTTACTGGGTAAATGAATGTATACGAGTAGTAGCTTGCAGCTGACGAAGTGCTGCTGAACAAAACCATACAAAATAGTTTCCAAAAAGTAGCAAGAAAACTGATCAAAAACAAATAAAAGAACTCGTATAACACCACAACAAATAAAACGAATGGAGCTACAGAATGGCACAGGCTTTCTCGTACGGGCTGGATTTCCAATTTTTTTGGTCTGGGCTAGCTTTACGGCGTTCCCCCATTCTCTTGCCAGTTCCCATCTATCGCCACCCAAACTATATTTTTTAACATTTTCTCACTTTTTCCGTTTCCTAATGATAGAAGTGAAACATGACTTTAAGTACGTTGTAGAAGAGTAAACATTGTCCTAAAGAACTGATATTTTTGTTGAAAATTTTATAGTCGTTTTTTAAGAAAATGTCGTTTAAGCGTTTCTGTAAGTGCGAAATTTGAAATTCTTTCATAGAAAAGCACTGAGTTTTCGAAAATCTTCATTGAAAGTTATTTGAAGCACTTGTACTCACAAATGCTATAATGTATACAAATCATTGGAAATGTACATATTAAAGGAATGAGAGATATTAAAAAATACATTTACGTAATTTTAAAAAAGAAACAAAATAATCAGCAAAGTGGTTTTAAAGTCATCTTATACAAGGGGTACAAGATTCCGTGACAAATACAGGGGTACAATCAATACAAGGGGTTTTCACTACAAGCACAAACAATTTGAAGGAAAAAAATTGAAGCTGTTTTTGAGAAAATGATGTTTGAGTGTTTCTGAAAATGCGGATTTTGAGCTCATTTTTTCAGAAAAGTTTTGAGTTTTCTAGAAACTTTATAAGACACCATTTGAAGCACTTGTTTTCCAAATTCAATAACGTATTCATCATTCGCAATAAAACATTCTAGGATCCGGCCTATGGGGCATCTTATTAATTGTACAATTAATGGAAGATGAAATCTGATTTTGTAATCAGCTATTAATGGTAGCAAACTCTACATACGTATTCACTTTGAAGTCCTTCAAGATGCACTATTTTTTCGACAAATTAGGCTATTTGCTCTTCGAAAAGGTTGTGATTACCAAACAAGAGTGAAGAATTTGTGCATTTTCACAAAAATATTTATTCTGTATAAAATGTGAGAGTTGTATGAGAAATGTGAGAGTATGAAATGTGAGAGAATACAATTGCACATTTTAATTAGGATAAATAATGAGAGTTAAGAAATAATCAACCACAACAAAAACAGTTTTAATATTGATTAAAAATTCCAAACTCAACTTTCGGGACACAATTTTTCCATTTTAAGTGGGTCTATAACATGGAAAAGGAAATATAATACATGTATTGTTGAAAGTGTTATTGATAATTAACTTACATTATTGAGTACACCACCTGCTACCACCAATGACTTGAGTGATGAATAGCGTTGTTCTTATTAGTGCGAATTTCCAAGCTGTTTGGAGATGATTGAGCCCTAACTAAAATTGTTCTGAAGACGCAATTATACCCGCAGTCACGGAAGCTTGTTTGTGTATTTGTTGTATTCTGAGCGCCTGAAGTCTTCAAGACAGTGTCGGTGGCGCCACGGGCGCGATAAATGCCCGGGCGACCACCAGAAAGCAGCAGCGTCGGTCGCCAGGCCAGCCTGCCTCGGGCGGGCGAGTTCTCCCCTCCAGCCAAAAGGGAAACAGCGACCGCTTTTTCCTTCGGGGACATCTGATAAAGAGCCGATATGACGCCGTCAGCCCACTTATTGTTTGGTATTCAGTTTGCGACATTCATTGAGGTTCTGTAAGACGCTGTTGGCGTTGATTTCTGACTTTCATTTGGGTTGTAGATTTCTATATTATAATGTAACTGAGTTTGATCATTGCTCTCCTGGTTATTGTCATCTTGGCTACGTACACGGTTTATTCTTTCATATTTGTGGAAATGAAATTGTTTTGGAACTTTGTTCTCGGACTATTAATTTACGTAGTATACAACACGGATCTCCTTGCCGGAGAGGTTTGCTATGTCAGCGTTTCCCCCTCCCCCCCTTCTCGCATCTCACCCACTGCTCCGCTCGCTGGGCGCTCTTTGGCCCAACTTGTGCATTAATAAAGTCAATATCCCAGGCCGCGAGTTGCTTGACGTCAGCATGACCGACGACCGCTTCCAAACACTCCGCGCGCGATTCCTCTGACGGAATGCCAGCGACGGCAGATGCAGTCCTAGTTGGGAGACTCGTTCATGGGGCATGCACATTAGGGAAATGCACATCAGGATACCCACGTCGGTAGAAATTCAGCTTTTCAAATGAAAATGCACAGTATCTCGCGTGATTTTTTAAAATTCACCGAAAGAATGGGATGCATTCGCGGAATTCATTTCATTTGGTGAGGCGCACGTAAGTACCTCTGAAGGCAGAAATTAGAAATTTTATAAGATTCTTTATCTTCGTTTACAAAGTTTTTTGTTCATTTGGGATACAAATGGGTTTCGTGGCACTGATATCATTGGAAAAGGCACAAAATGTGATCTTATTCACTGTACTATTAATAATATAGTAGTGGTATAGTAGTAGCATATACTAATTTCTCGGTAGTGAAGTATACACTAAATGTAGATTTTAACTTTACAGCGTGTGTAACAAAATTTGACAACATTTTTTACTGATTTTTTATTGGTTTTTGGACCATGTGTTAATGCTGATTATGAATATAAAAGTAGTTTTTATATAATACCAATGTTTTGGATATAATTGACAAATCTTCAAATTTTCTTTAAAAAATTCTAAAATAACTTGTTTAGGGAAGTTAACGAGTAGAAAAATTAACGTGTCATTCATTCAAATATTTTAATTGCAACAATACTGAATAAACATAAAAATGAAGACATCAAAATGGTGTAAATCAAAACTGTATATTATTCTCGACATTCGCGTTAAGAACTTCCGACGCACGAAATTTTATTACCCACCTACATTCGGTGAACAGTTTTTCGATAATTCGTTTTTGATCATTAATTTTATCAAACGTTTCAGTAATCAATAATTTTATCAACAATTTCAATAATTCGATCAATAGTTTTATAACCTGATACGAACGCTAGACGACGATGCAATTCACTAGCGTTTACTTTTCCAGCTGCTAAAACTTCAATCACTTGCAGGTTGTCTTAGAGGCGTTGACACAGTCGGCGTACTTTGCTCCATATCGGTTGCGTCAGGCGGAAAATTAGAGTGAGAGAACGATTGTTGGCATGTTTGTAGTACAAGAATGAGGCTACAAGATAGGAGCACGCACCAAACTACATTGTTTTGTTTTCCTGCTACATTTGCTCGTGCCTTACTTTTCAGTCTCGCATTCATCGTCTGAGAACTGAAAGAAGATAAAAAGCAAATGACAAAAACATGAAATATTTCCTTTCAGATTGTTAGATCACTGTAGAAGTTTAAGAAGACGAACTTACGATGAGTGCATTTTGTAGAGATGTTCCTTGTAGTGTGAATATTGGAGGACTGCCCTGAAAAAAAATCAACTCGTAGTACCGACTAGATGAATTGTTTTCCATCCAACATCACAAGATATAATTGGAGAGAAATATGGTTAATTGTGAAATAATTACTAATATACGATTAATATAAAAAATACTGCTATAAAAAGTACGTAAACATGACCCTCTGGTAAATTTTCATCACGATCAAATAAAAAGTAAAAATTTGCGCCTTTGGTCGCTTTGTTTGGGGGAATGTGTGTAGGATTAGGGTTCGACAGCCCCTTGTTTGGACCCCACTCACCCTGACGGAGGACGGTTTATGAAAAGCTCTTTGTGGCTATTGCGATGAGTACGTTTGTCAGACAAGTTGTACAAATAATTCATAAACATTATCTACATCACTAAACATACGTTACTGTAGCACATACGTTCTCCCCTTATTTAACGTATAATGATATAATACTCTTTGAACCCGCAATTTATTTCTAAAAAGCAATTTTTCTCACCCTGGGATGGTCAGCTACATAGATTTAGCACAGCTCTACCCACCAGCATCAGAGACAAAACATACTTTCTTACGCTTTAAAAATAAATAATGGAAACTTGTATTGCCAATTTGCAAAAATCCAGAGATTTTTTCAGTAATTATTTTAAGATATTTTGAAGAACAAGTTTCACAAAAAATCTCTATATTCAATACTGGACCTGCAGGAACAAGCAGAAATACTGTTGCAATTTTCAAAAATTCAGAGATTTCAAAGAATATTGGTCCGGTGTTATTTTTACAATATCCGTTTCAAATTGAGAAGGCCGCGATATCAGCCAGATCTCTCGGTAAAAAATAGTTTTGGTAAAAATCTTATTAATGACTTAGCATCTAGCCTTGTTCACACATAGTCGGACGGACCTTTATCCGTATACTAATCTCTCGCTACACAAAATGTAGATTTTAACTTTACAACAGATTAAGAGGAAGTAATTAATCATTTAAACGAGACATAATTACATTCTTTTTAGAAATCAGGGACTGAAAAAACTAGTTTTTTCCAGCAGCATTTTGTAACTTTCTCTACACATATCACGAAGTGGTATAACAGGAAGGAAAAAGGACATTGAAAGATAAAGTATTGTAATTATATAACGGGAAACTCCATTTTTGCAGAAAAATGGTACTTTTTAAGAAACTTCAATCAGACGCAGGTGTTATTGTTATCCGAAGAAGCTAAAAATTTTACATTCTCATTTTACCACAAATTTTCATCTTTTTTGGAGTTCACGCGAAAGAAATTTTGATTAATTTAAATTCTTGCGTTTACTATAATGTAGTTTGACGTTTTTGTTTGTTTAAAGAAATATATTCCATTGTAAATTATGTAACTGCTAATTGAAACAGAATTTCAATTACGTTACTTTCATTGATGATCTAATACATGTTCATTATAGTTTCATGAACAAAATTTGAGTAAAGACCTTGAAGATGTGACAAATAGTTACTAACAAAGTAATATTTAATCATGAATGATTTCAGTGAAAGCAATAATTGAGTGTATACCTCAGACGGAAAGTTTTCTTAGAATTTGGAGAATTAATTGTATTTAATTTTTCTTGGTTACATTTTATTTTGAAAGTTTGAGATTTTCCGTTTTCTTCTCCAACTAATTATAGTTGGTGTTAAGTGTTTGATATATTTCTTTTCAGTGGAAAACCTATGCAATGATTTTCTACGATAAACGTCTGCGTTTTTCTGGAAAATTCTCCACATTCTCCACAAATTCTCATCGAATCTCTGCATTCTGACAATCAATACAATTAAAAAGTACTTCGTTTTAAATATTGAAACAAACCCAAAGATCTGCTACAATATTTCTTTTAGTAAAACGACTAAATACAACTGTGAGAAAAAATTAGGCATTTAATCTGTACGGGACTCCCTACTAGGGCGGGCAATATAAATGGAAGGGTTGCAATAAACACCACAACATAGGGTGTTTCAGAAAAAGATCCACAATCTCAGAAAATAAGTTGAGGGGGCGGAGGAAACAATTTTCGTTAAAATTCTCTGAGACTAATAGAAAGCATTGGCCGTTAGGCGCCGTGGTGTGTCAAAAGGCGCTAGTATGCCCCTGCGTGGTCAGCACACCGCAGCACTTCGGAGACAATCGGGTAGTCGCTATTTCAGGCTGACCTGAAATCAGATTTTTTTCAACTGAATTGTGCTTACGAAACGTAGTTGGGCGCTGTGTCGAATCTTCCAAATCTAAACTGTAGGATGCGCTAGTTTGACATCTATTCAGCTTCAGTGCCTCCACTCGATATGCACCAATTGCTGTAACAGTACGACCCCCCTCTCATGGCCTCTTCTCGGAATATGACAAAGGAACACTTTTGATAGATTTTAATTACTTGATGGATTATTTCGTATTTTGGGCGAAGTACGAGTAGTGCATGCTTTTTCTTGCGAGGTGTCGGCGATTTCCTCCTAGCTGGATTGTAAGATTTGGCAATGACCTACACTTCGGTTAGTGAGGTTTTACTCAACAAGGTATCCCCCACCAGCCGAGGTATCGCCCCAGCCGAGACAAGCTCTAATCTCCCGACTGGTCTCCCGGGATGTGTGGTAGTGTAGTGCATGTAAGCGTGTGTAAGTAAGGAGCGAGGATAGGAGAACGAAGAGGAAAGAAAAATCTCGCGTAGCCCGTGGCCCATATCTTAGGGTACTGTTCTACCATTCGCCAATTGGTGGTCGGAGAAATCACAAAAAACTACCGATCAGAGCAGCTAATCACTAGACTTCTTCTCATGATAGCGGCTGCATTTGATTCAGCCGCTATATAAATAGTGTTGAAAGTCCTGCTACCGCAGGTCTTCCCGGTTAGAGACATTGCAGTGAATTCAGCTGATGCCCTGAGCCAACTAAGCCAATTCCTTTTTTGTTTAATTGGGTTAATGAGGAAGTATAGGAAGTATCTAGCAGTTAAGATTTGTCCTGTTAAAATATATGGTTCTTCTACTGGTCGGGCTCCGATTCATGTTAATAAGACAACAATTGAGGTGTAAGTTCAAAATAATAGTTGGTTAATGGGATAAAATTGTATGCTTCGGAATTTATTATTAGATGTAATTGGTAGGATGAATAGAATGGCGATTGATACAACTAAAGCGATCACTCCTCCTAATTTGTGAGGGATTGATCGTAAAATGGCGTATGCAAATAAAAAATATCATTCGGGTTGAATATGAACGGGAGTTACTAATGGATTAGCTGGGGTGAAATTATCAGGATCTCCTAATAAATAAGGATTTGTAAGCTAGGCGGCCAGACTACTCTGAAGATCGGATGCGAACACAATTCGCTCCGCTGTGATCAGAACAGTTAACAAAACGTGCAAAGACCAAATGCAGGAGCTTAAAGTTTACTACAATGATGAATCATAATATGTTAAGATTACAATGCCCAACCAATAATAAAGCCAACCAATAATAGGCCCAACCAAGGTTAACAGCAACAGAGCCCCGCTCATATCTAGCATAGGGCACAGAAACACAGGTGCACCTTCGAGACAATGTCAATCCAACGTTGAGTCAACCATAAGACGATCACGGTGGAAATTGAACGGTAGGGGGCTCTGATCTGCATTCATCAATAATTATTAACAATCACACGACAAACGCCCTACCGTTTTAAAGAAAAGGTTTTTGGTTCAACCATGTGTCGAACCCAGGACCACAGGAAGTTCGTATGCGCCAATGAGCCATCCAAAAGAAAAAAATGTTTTTGCATTTTATTTAAAGTTGTTATTGAAGAACAGGTTTCTTTAAAAATCTTTAATAATGTAGTTGTTAGAAGACTCCAAGAAAGTTTAAAATTTTGCAATTTTTTCGATAATTTAGAAGCTTCCAAGAAAATTGAATTTTCATGGTTACTCTTTGGAAAATCGTTTTTCAAAATGTATCACTCACGTAAGAAACGACAAGTAAAATACACTGCTTGATATAACACTGAAATAATAAAATATTTTAACAAAAACAATCCTCACTAATAACATAGTACAGTATACTTCACTGAAATATAGTATACTATATAGGATGTCGGGGGAGGAAACGTCGAAAATTGGAAAATAAGCTCTTAAGACAATTTTAAGCTTATTTTGTCTAATAAACGTTTTGGATATTTCGAATGGCTGAGCCGCAATAAGCACTCAAACTTGTTTGAAAAAATGCTTTCTAGACATTTGCACTTCAGAAGCGTAGAAACACTCCAGAAATCTGTAAATTGTTTATTATTTATAAAGAAATGAATACATTTATTCAAAAAGATAAATTAACCCATAAATAAAAAAACACCCAATTTACACACTTCCACTGCTTTTTTATTTCTCGGTTAAATTTTCTTTGTGAACAAATAATTATTTTGTAAACAATAGACAATTTACATCTTTTGGAGTGTTTCTATGCTTTTGCAATGAAACTTTTTGCCAAGGAAGCATTTTTTCACATCAACGTTTTACTTCTTATTGCGGCTCAGTTATTCAGAATGTAGAATAGAAGCCATTTCCACTCCCGCTATGTGAAGTCTGTCCTCTCCATAACACGCAGCTCTCAAGCAAATTTCTGGAATTGCGCGCCGGGATCGGCTCAGAGCGAATCACAGAGCAACTGAGTTGATCAGGCCTTCTCAAAATTAACCCGGCAGTAGGCACGCAGGGTGCCTCAGACACCCCAGCATTGTTTCGGAGATCACTGTAGTTTTAGTTTCATTTATAATCTTCGAGCTTTTCAGTACCTTTCGAGGAAAGCTTTGTGCACATATCTCGATTCTTCTCTTTCAACTGCTCCCTGTCGTTTCCTGCAAATTTCGTCGCAAAGGCGATGGCGCGCTGTTTGGGGGCCACCGAGTCACCTCGAGCAACCTTTGTTATCTCTTCGTGCCACGCTGTTCACAATCGTTCTCAGCAGGACTGCACAGAGAGGTTTGCTTTTTTTTCAAATATACACCATGGTAAGAGCTTTTGTTCCGCACTACAAGAAAACTACATCCTTATATTCAAAGTGTAATTTAAACATATGAATCAAACACAAGCAGCACATTTGTGAAAGTTGTTTGCAAAAAGAACATTCTTAAAAATTAAAATTTTATTTGTACTTCTTCCACTCTAAGTATAAATACTTTGAAATAAACACGTATTCATTAAAGAAACAAAACAGTTTGTTATTAATTGTTTTCTTGACTTTTTTACTGTGAGGAGTCTGAGGCACCCCGCGCGCCTCAATTTGGTACAAAACTTGGCGCGCTTACTTCCGAGTTAAACAAGGTATTGCATGTGAGTATTCTGGGGCAATATATACTGATATCTACGACCTATTTTAGAATCTAATTTTACACTAAATCACCCATTTAACACCTTTCCAGGCTAAAGTTGAACGCATTGTAGACAATATTGCTTTGCGAGCGCTGAAAACTAACATCCTTCTCCATCTTGCATGTTTGTGAATGATGCGCGGAGCGAAAAGTTGTATTTTAGTCAAACGCGAGTAATGTCTCGTATGCGACATTGTTGGTAAGGAAACTGTAGTTAATGTCAGAGTCATTGAGAAACTTACATTAAATGTTGCAGAACACATTACAAACAGAGTATGCATGAAAAAAGTTGTTATAGTTTTTTTTATTAGTCTTATTTATAAAATTATTTTCTTTCCTACAGTATCACGTTTACGGTCAATTGAGCCGTCCCCTTGAAACTGAGGCCTAGGCCAGGTTTGTCGAAGTACGTGTAAACACTACGGCTATGGGTTCGAAACCCTCGTATGGCATGGAAGTTTTCATTTGTTTTTGGGATGGGGGCATTTTAATCCATCGTTGTCACATCATTACCCTAATCCTTTCATAATCTCATGTCCTGATCGGTTACCGTGTGTTAGATTCCTGTACAATCAGTCTAGGTATATAATTGAATAAACAGATACCTGCACCCAGACAATTGTACAATCACCCAGATGGGGCTACGGGCTAACATGTGCATATGTAAAGGTTCAGGTTCAAGATGGGCTTAAGGCAGGCCTGCACACCATTTTGCACTTTCACTGACGTCAGGAGCTGCGAGCGAGGAGCTCGGGGGAAAATGCGAAAATCGAGGAAGGGTGGGGATGAGACTCATTCTAAGAGTGGGGACCACCAATGGGAAGGCGAGTTCGAACCATAGCGCTTAAATTGAAAGAGCAGTCGGTGAGAAACATGACTGTCACATACAGTTCAAAAATTTACAATATAATTCAAAGAGAAATATAACTTGTCGACATGTTGAAATATGAAACTACAACTAATTATACATATTTAATTTGGTCACCAAGTATTATAATTGCCAGTAAGGCTGATAATATAATTCGCTTTGCTACGATATATTCACAAATTTAGAATTTTTCTAAACATAAAATTATGATATTGAATTGTTTTTGTTTGATGACAGCAATAAACTATTTTTCATTAACTATGTTTAATTGAATAAGACTGTTCTATCAAAGCTAAACATTTTTTTATTCTTGAAAAAATCATGATTATTTTCTGCCCTAATTTCTGACAAGAGTACATTCTATATTTCTAACATCAAACCAACGAACACTATTCATCGTTTACATCGTATACAATATTAAGCGCTTTGTATTCTTTGTAACAAGACCCATGATAATCTCATGATTATCCGTAACATATCGTCACAGAGGATTGCTCGTTGATTTCTTTTATTCATTTTCATAATGGGAAAGAATGGTCACAAATATATGTTCTGTTAAACATGACCCTCCTTGGAACTGACACATATTTTACTTTTATGTCTATCTTGTCGCGAGATTGTTCTCAAAAGTTTCTTCATTTTGCTATGATTTGAAGATTATAACATTCCTGGTGCACAATCAATTTTTAAATTGTAATTTTTAGGCAGTTCGAAATAAATAATAAAGTTTTTAAAAATTCTACTGCTTTAATGTATTGCTTAAGAATTATAATGAGCATGTTAATTTTTTTAATTAAAAAAGGAAAATACATACAGTGATGGATACAAAGGTAAGGAAGAACGTAAAGAGTGAGTTGTGACCCTTGTAACTGGAAATACTAGACATTATAAATTTTAACAAGTGGGCATATAAATTTGCAGCATGGATAATTGTATTACACGCCCAGGCATTCAATTTACGCGTCGCGTCGTGCTACGTCAGACTTCTCCTCTCCCCGCCAAGCTTCCTACTGCCGACTACTTGCACTTCCGGCGCTGGCGGGCAGACGGTCGGCTCCTAAGTGCAGAATTCCCGCGGGAGCAGGCGTTGTGCAGGCCTGGCTTAAGGGGTACGTCGGTGTGGTAGTGTTTGTGTAGCAGGCACACCTCTTTACCGGCAATTGTTGCTAGGAGTACAGTTGTTACCGCGTGAGATTCTGGTGGGTCCTTTTAGGTGCCTATATGTAGCAGCTGGGAAGACGGGCTAAACTGTATATTTAGGACAGGCTGAATGGAATAGGAAAATAAGTGATACTATTGTGCTATTTTGTAACATAAATAGTTTTACTAAATTTTTTGGCTGATAACAGTTTACTTCCTATTGTATAACAACTTTTCTCCTCACCGTGGTGTTTAATCAGACCCATCGTTCACCCCCTGCACTACGGAAACAAGGTGTAACATGCTCGTGTAAGCTTGATGTGCATTCCTCACGAGATGGTGGCGTGCGCATGAATATAACTCGGAACCTTATTTCAAGAATAGACGGCTTTGCCGCGGGGGGCGCCCACGAACCGCAAGGATCTAGTGGGAAACCGTTGGTGGCGCGCGGGTGAGAAACGAGAGCATCGGTGAGGCAGGCGCAGGAGGGGCGGGGGACCGGTCCCCTTTGGGCCGCCCCAGACAACGGCTCCGTGTTGCGCAGATCCAGAACTCAATTTACGGGTGAATTAAACACGAACTCCCGGATTACCCGAGCAGCGGGGGCTGCGTCACGGGAACAAGTGAGTCGCACCGCGCGGCGCCGCACGGGACCCGCGCCGCCAACTTCTGTGCGCGGCGGCTGGAGATGGCGTTGGCGGGCTAAAAACAGTCGCTGCCGCTACCGTCTTCGCCACCACCTTCGCCTTCGCGGCCGCAGCTGCCTACGCCAGCGTCCTGCTTTGGTCTCCGCCTTCGTCTCCGCCTTCGTCTCCGCCTTCGTCTCCGCCTTCGTCTCCGCCTTCGTCTCCGCCTTCGTCTCCGCCTTCGTCTCCGCCTTCGTCTCCGCCTTCGTCTCCGCCTTCGTCTCCGCCTTCGTCTCCGCCTTCGTCTCCGCCTTCGTCTCCGCCTTCGTCTCCGCCTTCGTCTCCGCCTTCGTCTCCGCCTTCGTCTCCGCCTTCGTCTCCGCCTTCGTCTCCGCCTTCGTCTCCGCCTTCGTCTCCGCCTTCGTCTCCGCCTTCGTCTCCGCCTTCGTCTCCGCCTTCGTCTCCGCCTTCGTCTCCGCCTTCGTCTCCGCCTTCGTCTCCGCCTTCGTCTCCGCCTTCGTCTCCGCCTTCGTCTCCGCCTTCGTCTCCGCCTTCGTCTCCGCCTTCGTCTCCGCCTTCGTCTCCGCCTTCGTCTCCGCCTTCGTCTCCGCCTTCGTCTCCGCCTTCGTCTCCGCCTTCGCCTTCGCCTCCGCCTTCGTCTCCGCCTTCGTCTCCGCCTCCGCCTCCGTCTCCGCCTCCGCCTTCGTCTCCGCCTCCGCCTCCGTCTCCGCCTTCGTCTCCGCCTCCGCCTCCGTCTCCGCCTCCGCCTTCGTCTCCGCCTCCGCCTTCGTCTCCGCCTCCGCCTTCGTCTCCGCCTCCGCCTTCGTCTCCGCCTCCGCCTTCGTCTCCGCCTCCGCCTTCGTCTCCGCCTCCGCCTTCGTCTCCGCCTCCGCCTTCGTCTCCGCCTCCGCCTTCGTCTCCGCCTCCGCCTTCGTCTCCGCCTCCGCCTTCGTCTCCGCCTCCGCCTTCGTCTCCGCCTCCGCCTTCGTCTCCGCCTCCGCCTTCGTCTCCGCCTCCGCCTTCGTCTCCGCCTCCGCCTTCGTCTCCGCCTCCGCCTTCGTCTCCGCCTCCGCCTTCGTCTCCGCCTCCGCCTTCGTCTCCGCCTCCGCCTTCGTCTCCGCCTCCGCCTTCGTCTCCGCCTCCGCCTTCGTCTCCGCCTCCGCCTTCGTCTCCGCCTCCGCCTTCGTCTCCGCCTCCGCCTTCGTCTCCGCCTCCGCCTTCGTCTCCGCCTCCGCCTTCGTCTCCGCCTCCGCCTTCGTCTCCGCCTCCGCCTTCGTCTCCGCCTCCGCCTTCGTCTCCGCCTCCGCCTTCGTCTCCGCCTCCGCCTTCGTCTCCGCCTCCGCCTTCGTCTCCGCCTCCGCCTTCGTCTCCGCCTCCGCCTTCGTCTCCGCCTCCGCCTTCGTCTCCGCCTCCGCCTTCGTCTCCGCCTCCGCCTTCGTCTCCGCCTCCGCCTTCGTCTCCGCCTCCGCCTTCGTCTCCGCCTCCGCCTTCGTCTCCGCCTCCGCCTTCGTCTCCGCCTTCGTCTCCGCCTCCGCCTTCGTCTCCGCCTTCGCCTTCGTCTCCGCCTTCGTTTCCGCCACCGCCTTCGTCTCCGTCTCCTCCTCCGCTTCCGCATACCCACCACCGCAGTTACCGCCTTCGCCGCTCACGCCGCCGCCCGCAGAGGCGTCCTCCAACCGCTCGATCGTGCAACTCGGGCTAGCACTAACCTCACTGTAAATATAGCATGCAACTCCCTCCCTGGTGTGCGGTGGCGTATGATTAGGTTCGTGACGGAGAGGGAAAAACTCTACGGCCAACAGAGCAAGGAGAGGAGTGATGTTGTGAAGCAGAGTTGACATTCAGTAGTTCGTGTTTGATTGTATGAGAGTGAGAGAGGGAGAGAAAGAAAGTGCGAAGAAGAAAACGCGTAGAGAAGGAAGGAAGGACAGTTGCATGAAAGGGTGTGAGAAGACAAAGGAAGGGAATGATAGAGAACGAAGAATAAAAGCATTTTCAATTCGACGGAAACAATCATATAATATGAATAAAGATTATGGATATATTTTATATTGTATGACGTTAAAATTAATGTAAAGTATAATTGAGACTAACAGCATTTGAAGCATACTAAATAGTCGGGTTTATGTTAATTTACACGGAATATTTTACATGTGTAATGAGATGGGATGTGAACATTGACAATTGCAGTTTCATACACTATGATAATAATTTGCAATATTTAAAGCACGTAAACACAACGCTTTTTTGCTAATTTTTTGTTATTATTTTATCAACGAACAAAGTTCAACGTCCGAACATTGTCTAGAAAGAGATAAGAAGGTACTGTAAACAAAAACTTCCTGAGTTGCACCGGTCGAGAGGACAGTGAGTTTATTTTTCCTCGCCGGTCACTGGGACCGCACGGCATCAGTTAACAGTTAAAAGTATTTACTAACGGTAAAACAAGAGAAATAACTAGACAAAAATGTTTATTAATAAGATGTACCAAATATCATTTTTCCAACTTTTGTATTATAAAATACAATGCACAATTTCTCTCATTTGTTATTACGTAAATATTTATTTCTATTAATGAAACATTTCAGAACATTGTACATCTTTAGCACTGTGTTTCTCGCACATGAATTCTAATTTCTAGGAAAGTACATATGCTGGATACATGACGCTGCGCCCGAATTCTGCTTGGAATAAAAATCTGTGTTCTAGACCTAACCGTGTTCTTTTCTCTACCAAAGGGGGTGGAGGTGGATAGGTGAAAAGTTTTACGTTCCATTTCAAACAAAAGAACTTGGAAATTATGGATAATGTGAGACTACTCAACTAGTGAATCAAATAATAAGTAGGGGAGTAAAGTTCATTCATTCAAGAATAGGATTGCGTTAACTGAAATTAAAAGATCTTTATAGAGTAAATTAACAAACTCTCTTGGAGCTGTTGAATAAAAGGAGTTGGTAGAGATATCGTAATATCTTAATCGGGTTAATTACAACAAAAACCAAAAATGACTGTCGAAGCGAGAACAAATGCTAAATGCACCTAGCATTCCACCAGAGTTTTCGACTCCTCTAATGCTCATATTTGTTCAGCTTACGCCCGTCACTATGACGAATTCATCTTCCAGGGTCCCTCGTTCTTTGTCCTATCCACGAACTTTTTTCAGCTCCTGTCACTTGGCTACTCTTCGCCTTTCGTTCTCCGCCCTGCTCCCTTTCTCCGCGGAATTTCTTCCTACACTCGCCTCTCTCCCGCATCAGCATATCGCACCCTTTCCGTCCTTTGATTCTTCGCCCCACAACTCTCGCCGCTCATCCCCGCCGCCCGACTTCTCCCCTCCCCACTTCAGCCCGCCCCGACTACTTCCCGCCCCGACTACTTCCCGCCCCGACCACTTCCCGCCCCGACCACTTCCCGCCCCGACCACTTCCCACCCCGACCACTTCCCGCCCCGACCACTTCCCGCCCCGACCACTTCCCGCCCCGACCACTTCCCGCCCCGACCACTTCCCGCCCCGACCACTTCCCGCCCCGACCACTTCCCGCCCCGACCACTTCCCGCCCCGACCACTTCCCGCCCCGACCACTTCCCGCCCCGACCACTTCCCGCCCCGACCACTTCCCGCCCCGACCACTTCCCGCCCCGACCACTTCCCGCCCCGACCACTTCCCGCCCCGACCACTTCCCGCCCCGACCACTTCCCGCCCCGACCACTTCCCGCCCCGACCACTTCCCGCCCCGACCACTTCCCGCCCCGACCACTTCCCGCCCCGACTACTTCCCGCCCCGACCACTTCCCGCCCCGACTACTTCCCGCCCCGACTACTTCCCGCCCCGACTACTTCCCGCCCCGACTACTTCCCGCCCCGACTACTTCCCGCCCCGACTACTTCCCGCCCCGACTACTTCCCGCCCCGACTACTTCCCGCCCCGGCTACTTCCCGCCCCGACTACTTCCCGCCCCCACTACTTCCCGCCCCGACTACTTCCCGCCCCGACCTCTTCCCGCCCCGACCTCTTCCCGCCCCGACTACTTCCCGCCCCGACTACTTCCCGCCCCGACTACTTCCCGCCCCGACTACTTCCCGCCCCGACTACTTCCCGCCCCGACTACTTCCCGCCCCGACTACTTCCCGCCCCGACTACCCCACCCCGACTATTTCCCGCTCCGATTACTTCCCGCCCCGACTTCTTCCCGCCTCAACTACCCCACCCCGACTACTTCCCGCCCCGACTACTTCCCGCCCCGACTAATTCCCACCCCGACTATTTCCCACCTCGAATATCCCAACCCCGACTAGTTCCCGCCCCGACTACTTCCCACTCCGATTACTTCCCGCCCCGACTTCTTCCCGCCTCAACTACCCCACCCCGACTACTTCCCGCACCGCCACCTCCAGCAACGCTCGTACCGGGCTCGCTTCTCACCGCCCTGCTTTTCCGCGCCGCGCATTTGCCCCCGCGAATTTTTCCTGCTGCGCTCTTCGCCGCCCCGCTTCTCCTGTACCCTCGCCATACCTCTGAACTCCCACCTTCCTTTCCTTCCCCGGTCATGCGGGTGCGTGGAGCACCTTCCACACAATCGCCGGCCGCCTTCGTCTTCGCCGGCGCGCTTCAACGTGCGAGCCCTCGCTGCGTCGCCGCTCCTTTGTTTCTGCAGCGCCAGCAGCGGCGGTGGCGCCTCGAGGGCCTTCGGGCGGGGAGGGACCATGCGCTTTTCGCTGCCAGAAGCGGTCGACATGAAGTGACCCTAAAGTCCTGGAGATTCCGTTTGAATCTCCGTGTGAAGCTTGTGACCGAGTCAGCTTGCCAAAAAAAAAAAAAAAAAAAAAGTTATTGACATTTTGTCTGTAATTACCCTAAATAATCATTAAACCTTCCATCATTTTGTGAGGAAACGTTGAAAGACGGTATGAATGTCTGTTCATCTACTAAATAACTAAATTTTAGGACTTTACTTTCTGACCGGGTGAAATTTTTGAAATTTTTCTTTAAGGGCGAAATGTGATTGAATGATATGTACTCTGAAACTAAAATAAAAGTCGAACATTGGAGATGTCCTCTTGAAAATCTTGTGTCTTGTAATTAATTTTACTTTTGATAATTAGGAAAGCTGAGATCAATAATTTCCTAACTCTTCTAAGCGAACTGAAGCGAATAAAAACGGTGAAGAGACACATACGAGAGTCGACATTGCATTGTAGAAAGAAATAAACAATACAAAAGCTTAAGTAGATATTTTATTTTTTGCCGTATTGGTTATTTCGGAGATAAATGGTGATCTCTGTGACTATTGCGAATGTTAGTAGTTTGTAGGGATGTTAGATACATATGCTAGAACTATCTTCTTATAACAAATTTTTCTGGAACCCTACAATTGTATCATAAAGTTCGAGCAATTCGAGGAAGATAAGAAGCTGAGAATTTTTTATGTTATTTCTTATAGTGCAAGGATAGGGTGTCAAAAATATTATTTGGTTGGGACGTCTCCAGAAGCAATGAAAATGAAACTAGTGGAGCTAAAACAGTATTTTCTCGCCGGTACTTACACGCAAAATTACGCAAAAAGATTTTTAGATTGCTGTGCGACCCTTTTAAATGAAGTACAATAAGCAATTAGTCTACTTTTAGTAAAAAATTAGACAATTAAAATAGAGAATTGAGTTATTTCCATAAAAAATAAATATAAATACATTGGATAACGATAAACATAGAATCACGCAACAGAAACGCAATAGCTTATTGACTGATCACAAAATGCGAAGACATTGGGAATAAATGAAACTTACCATCGATTGATTGATTGATTCGTATTTCCGGGCGCGTCAACTACGTAGATCATTAGCCCCGTAAGTGTAGTGCGTGCTTGTTCTCGGGAGGTGGCGATGATCTTTTCCTCGTTGGATGGCGAGACCTTGCGCCGACCTACCGTCAACTAGCGGGGTTTTCCCCTCAACCAGGTATCCCTCAACACCAGCGGGGCTGCGCCCTAGCCGGGATAAGCTGTAAGCTCCCGACCGGTCTCCCGGCATGTGTGGTAGTGTACTGCATGTTAGTGTAAGTGTGTGTAAGAGGAGAGGATGGGACAAAGAAGGCGAAGGAAAGATCGCGCGCGGCCCGTGGCCCGTTTGTTAGGGTACTGCTCCGGCATTCGCCTGATGTTGAACGGAGAAACCACAGAAAACTACCGATCAGAGCAGCCGACCGCTAGAATTCTCCTCCAGACAGCGATTGAATTCGACCTAACTGACTTATCATCAATAATTTCCGTTTTTTTACCATTACCATTATCATCGATACACACGGCCGTTGTATTCTGAAAATGCAGTATACCTAAATGATTACAACAAATCTCAGAGGAACTAAAATGAGACATGACAACCAGTGGCAACCAGTGACAACAATAAAAGAAACTTTCACATAGTGGCACCTGCATGGTCTTCCTCAAACTGTTTTGCTGTTCCCTAACGATTCGCGGTTTGAAAAGCTAGTATTAATTATAAAAGAAATTTGCAAATGAAAATAAACTTAAATTTAGTATTAAAGAAACTAAATCGATCTCTGTTTATCATTAACACTCGAATGCAATCCTCAAAAAACTTACTGCTGTCATTGTATCTGTCTGATGCATTTCGTAAATTCCATAACGTATCCACGTTTTACATAAGTATTTGCGGGGAATGTGATAAATAATAAGCTTTTTGTTAGCAAAAACTTACAAAACGGCAAGTATACACTTGCGAAGGAGATATAAACAGACGTCTTGTGAAAAGGAACAATATAATGAAATTTAGTTAAATATGGTCTACAAAATACTATAGTACAAGGGCACAATTGGTCAGTCTTCTTCATTCTCTGAATGCCCTGTGTCACAACCATCAGTACAAATAAAAGCACAGTGTTGGAGACATAAGTACTGTCCATAAGTCCCGCACGTGTACTTTGTCAGCCTCGATGTTTTTGTAGCCCATCAAGGCTAGCAACGCTTTCTACTGCCACCTTCCGTGTTCAGAGAATTGGCTTTAAGGATGTTCGGTTGTTGTTTCCCAGGCAAAATTTTGTGAAGCCTCACAGAAATTAAGGGATGTTCGGGGTGCCAATGGAACCAAATAATAGTGAACCCGTATTGTACTTAATAATTAGAATAAGATATATGGTATATGGTGTGATAAAATAATGATGAATGATTTATTTTATCTAATTTAATTTGCTAGCTCAGTTCTTTGGTTCTCATGCTCTCTATACAGAGAAGCCTGGAAGTCTGAAATTATTTATATTCAGAAGGAATTACATACAACGTGGCACAACAATAATTTTGTTTATTAAGAATGGAATTTGAGATTAACAATATAAAAATTCTCTTACTTGATTTCATGCATTAGGTTCACGGTACCGAATTGTCTGGCGTTGTGAAACGATGGCCCCGCAGTTCGTAGCCCCTTGACTTCCGCGCCGAAAATCCGTCTTCGCGCCGGTCGTCACCGAAGTCGTCTGCTTCTTTCTTGCTGCTCACTTCTTGCACAATTGTTCCACAATTTGTCCTCCCTATTCGCGTCGATGTCCAACTTAAATAATTCAGCTTACATACCCGCCGCTACCACCAGGATGCCAGTCAACCACCACTCTCCCTAGTCCAGGGCCCCCTTCTCACCCGTCAACAACCTTCGTTACCTAGTAACCGCGACCGTCCAGATTAAAGCGCGGCGTTTGTTTTATAATATTTTGTATTACAGCTCCGTCCGTCCGGATCAAGGCGCGGCGTTTGTTCTGTAATATTTTGTATATTACAGTTCCCCACTTCCAGAGCGTTATTTATCTAATTACCTATTAATAAATAACAAGACTAACTCTCACAACTACAAAATCCTTTTCATTCTTCTTACCCTCTTGCACTGGTACACACACGACACAATTTCACAACACTAGGACTTGTCTCTTCAGGTCTTAAGCTAATTACAATCTCTGTTATTGAAACTCTTTGCCAACATAATCCCATTTCAAATGATCATTTTGTATTCGTATAATAAAATCAGTGGTTCCATCGACCACATATCTAGATGACATAGAACTATTAAATTATCTCAACAAAACAATAAAACATTACTATTTACAATATTTACATGCTCAATCATGAGTATCGTGCCGTAAATACGGCTTTATGCTGCGAAAATTATATGTTCCAACATGCTCCCCTTCTTCATTATGCAAAACAATCGCATTTTTATGTAACACTTTCCATTCCACATAATTCAGCGGTTCCGTCACTAAAGACGTTAACCAGTTTTGGGCCTTGGATGACATCTGTTCGACCAAGTTCAATTTTAAATGTTCCGGCACGTTATTCATAATAAAATAACTTTCTAACTTGTCAATAAATGACCATGGCTGCTCCCGAGTATCCGCATGAAATTTGATATGACTTGGCAATACTAATGCCGTAGCCGACGCAATGACGCTGCCGCTAAAACTAGTTGCGGCAATTTCTTTTTCTAACTCTTCGATCTTTCGTCTTAAATCAGCCGTTTCCGTTCCAATTCTGCTTTCTTCCGCCTTCGTCACGGATTTCACCTCCTGACGTATTCTATCCTGTATTACAGCATGCTTTTGTTCTATCCTGGCCTCGACCTTCCCGTTACGAACATTTTGTTGCTGAGATATCTCAAATACTTCCTCAACACGTGCTTCTACAACCGCCATTTTCCCGTGCTGTTGCATCACAACTTGATCAAAATTTTCAACATGTTCTTACAAATGTTTCACTTCTAATTGTACATTCTCTATCATTTCCTGCTGTTCCCACTGCCCACGTTGTGTCTTATCATCAAAATGTTCTAATTTACAATTCCTAAATTCTAAGGCAGTATCTGCTCGTAGCTGAGCCATTTCGTCCCTCTGTTGCTCTCTGGTGTTACGCAATTCCCGCGTTAATTTTTCATAATTCGCGTCTTGACTGTCAAATCTGGAATTCATTTCTGTCTTCATTTGCGCGAGCATCTGAAGTATACGGCTACTAGTATCCACATTTTCTACTGGTAAGTTCGGGACAACATCCTTCTGCTCTAATTGCACTTCTTCCTCTAAATTTCGTTCGACTTCAACTTCCGATACAATATTTATATTTGCAGCCACCCCGTCCTGCCCTTCGCCGCCATTTTCCCCTTCTGGGACTCCAGCACTTCTTCCACGAGTTTCCATGCTGACACAATGTACTTACAATATCTTAATTCAACACCAATTACACTCATTAAATAAATATTATGATATTTGAAATGGTTGGCATTTACTATTTTCTACTTTCAAATTATTGTTGTGCACATATTTCAGACTTCGTAAAGTTTAATAAAATTTCGTGTTTTAATCGTCTCACACGATTTTATACGAAGTTTTATTACTTCCAGCCCCACGTTGGGCACGCCACTGTGATAAAATAATGAATTATTCTACTTTTAATTTTAATTTACTTTACTTTGCTAGCTCAGTTCTTTGGTTCTCATGCTCTCTATACAGAGAAGCCTGGAAGTCTGAAATTATTTATATTCCGAAGGAATTACATACAACGTGCCACTACAATAATTTTGTTTATTAAGAATGGAATTTGAGATTAACAATATAAAAATTCTCTTGCTTGATTTCATGCATTAGGTTCACGGTACCGAATTGTCTGGCGTTGTGAAACGATGGCCCCGCAGTTCGTAGCCCCTTGACTTCCGCGCCGAAAATCCGTCTTCGCGCCGGTCGTCGCCGAAGTCGTCTGCTTCTTTCTTGCTGCTCACTTCTTGCACAATTGTTCCACAATTTGTCCTCCCTATTCGCGTCGATGTCCAACTTAAATAATTCAGCTTACATACCCGCCGCTACCACCAGGATGCCAGTCAACCTTCGTTACCTATTAACCGCGACCGTCCAGATTAATGCGCGGCGTTTGTTTTATAATATTTTGTATTACAGCTCCGTCCGTCCGGATCAAGGCGCGGCGTTTGTTCTGTAATATTTTGTATATTACAATGGAGAGATAAAAAATACGAATTATATGTCGTTTTATCTGAGTGATGCATTGACCGTTTATGACGACGACTGTCACTTCACAAAGCCTGGCTCCATACTGACAAATAGCTTCCCTTCGTATAGGAAGATATGTGGGGGAGGGTATCCACCCCCTACAACTGCGTCTGCAGTTAAGATAAAGAAGTCACTGAGTATCTGAGAGATCCAAGGACAGCATTTGAGTGTTAATATGAATGATTGATTTCGTTCCGTCGATTTTTAAACGCTATCTCTGGTAATGGTGTGAATATTTGATGGCTGGTCATATTGTATCTACATAAATATATCGCTATGAGTAAAAGGCAAGGCTCCGTTTTAAAGAAAACCTAAGGGGCTACGAATATGTCAACATTCGATTTCTAGCCTTTAAATTTGATTTCGAAATCCACCTTTAGTTTGTCATATGCAAATCAGCTACACACTATTTTCCGTCGTTTTACATCCTTTAAGGGTTTTATGAACAAACTTGGTGACGAGTACAGGGTGAAAGCGAGGCGAGAGGATTCCAGATGAGACAGACTGTGGAGGCAAGCGGAGCTTCGTGGATTCCATCACCCGCACAAGAACAAGAATGCTCTCACGTCCGGAATCACAGTCCCCAGGGTCCCGCGGGCGCTTTGGGGAGAGGGGGCGGGGAGTGGCGGGGCGAGGGGCCGGGAGGGACGAGGCGGGGCAAGGCGAGGTGGGGGCGGTCCGGGTTGGGGAACGTGGATATGCGGGGCTTCGGCTTTTCGCCTGGAACGGGCGTTCGGCATTTCTGAGTGCTGCTCTGAGAGGATTGCGGGGAACATCGTGTCTTTTCGAGCGGTTGCGTATGGAAAGAACGAGATTTACGGATTTCGCATTCCCAGAACTTGGCGGCCAGATTCGTAACACGAGTGAGAGCACGAAATGGTTGAATATTCCGGAGACAGAACTGAACTGGGAGGTGGAACTGGTGTGTTACGTAGCAATTTAACTGTAATGTACGCTTCTTGATTGCAGTGAATTGTTTTGATGTAAAAATATGATATTTTAGTATTTATTTTACAGAAATTTTCACAATAGTCTAAAGCATCACTTATTAATTTTGTTTTTATAGAAAATGCTAATGAATTATGTTGGTTTTATACCGTTTCAAAATAATCATCGACTCAAACCCTTGTAAGATTTTGGTGAATAGGGAATAATACTCCAGTTCTGCATCAAACGAACGGAAGATAAAAATAAGGAGTTTTGCAGAATAATGGTGTAAAGGATACAGAAGGTGCAAATCAAACCCAGAAAATGTTACCGCAATTTACGCTGCCGTTGTGCATAACTTGGTAACGATAGGTTCTAGACCTTTAAAATCAGGTTTTCGATTCCTAATAGGAACCTGAAAATTCTTACGCCATAATCTACAATATTAAAATATTTTTGGACAATTTTGGAACGTACATTCACTTCGTAGGAAGAGTTCCCAGAAACATTCGAAGTCAAGTTGTACCACGAAACTATCTTTATATGTAAGAAAGGTGTTTACGACGCAAGGAATGTTTGCACGGGTTTACCTAGTGTGCAAAATTACATTTTTGTTTCAATTGCAGATGCTCAAAGAAATATCTGAACAAGCAATACTAGAGTATGGCTAAATAATTCATGAAAAAATTCAAGTTTCAGTTTATTAACGCCATTTTTTACTCCAGTTAATTTACGACAACAGGAGAGAGAGGGAGAGAGAGAGAAAGAGAGAGAAAGAGAGAGGACAAATCATCTGATCGAACTTATTGCAGTTAAGTCTACTATGTTCTAGGTACGCACTTACAGCTTAAGTTTTTCTACCCTGTCCATGTGATTTTTTCTTCTTTACATTTATCCGGGCGGCTGAGGAAGCTCGTATACAACACGGACTGATCTGAATGGTAGTTTTCCGTGGTTTCTAAAAAACTGTTAAGAATCCTACCAGGTGAATGCTAGAGAAGAACCCCTAGAAACGTATCATGAACCGTACAGAATCTTTCTTCCTCTTTCCTTGTCAGAACTGCGTTTCTTACACATAGTTATACTTACATGCATTTTATTACCACACAAGACGTAATGGCAGTCGGGATCTTAGAGCATGCAGGCGGAGATGCCTCGTGGGGACAGAGGAGATATCTGGAAAGGAAATCCCGTGGCATGTAGATGGCGCCGGATCTCACCATTCACTGGCAGATAAACAACTACCTCGTCCACGGATATATATCACTAACCTAACGGGACTAATGACCGTAGTTGATTTGCAACGTCAACCAATTTCTTAATTTATGCAAAATTATTTTCACGAGAAGAGCAACCGGCGGTGATACAGATCGTGTAAATAAAACTGTATTTCATATTTCACAATATCTCCATTCCAGTTCTGCGAATTGGAATTCCATTTCTGCGAATAACATGTCTTCAGGTTTCACTTGAGAAAATGTAGTGTTTGAAAGACAAATCACGTGTGCCAGCATGACACACTTGGCATTTGACTCGTTTTCAGGTGTTCTTGCATTCCAAGCTGTTCTATTATTACATTTCATTTTTAAGTTCATCTCCTTTAGTACTAAACATTACTCGTTATTGATGAATTGCTTTATTGACAGTTTCAGGATTTTTGGACTTATGTTATTGGTACGAATAATTTGAGATGTTCGTGATAAGTTATCGTTCATAATAAGTTATCAAGAGATGAAAATATGAAATTGTCTTAGCAGTTGCTGTATATATTTAAAGAAAAATAGTAGAATTGGTCAATAGTATGTAATGGTGGAATATTAGTAATGAGTGACTTTAAAACTGCAGGGCGACCTAGCATTGAAAATGAAAGCATAAATTATGATATACTAATAAGATCATTCCAGATATTTAGTTTTCGCAATGTTAGGTAGGTTTCTTAGACTAAAAATGGGATGTTGGTGTCACGTCAAAATGTGAAGAAAACAATTTCAAAATGAAGTGTATTTTAAATTAAATCATACGATTGATTGATTAGTGATTTCGATTTATTAGTTAACTGATAAGTTCATTAGTCCCGTAAGTGCAATGCATATTTCCGCCGAGAGGTGGTGGTTGTGGTGGTGATCTTCATCCGCTGGATAGTGAGACCCCGTGCCGACCTACCGTTGGCTAGCGAGGTATCTCCCACCTATCCAGCCGGGACAAGCTTTAAGCTCCCGAACGGCCTCCCAGAATGTGTGGTAGTGTAATGCATGTAAGTGTGTGTGTGTAAGGGTTGAGGAAAGAACAATGAAGAGGAAGCAAAGATCGCGGGCGGTCCGTGGCCCGATTGTTGGGGTACTGCTCCGGCATTTGCCTGGCGTTGTTCTGTGAAACCACGGAAAACTACCGAACCGAGCAGCCGGCCGCTAGAATTCTCCTGCGACAGCGACTGAACTCGACGTAGCTATCTAGCTAGTGTCGAAAATCCTGCCAACACCGTCGGGATTGCAACACGGGTCCTCCCGGTTAGAGGCACTTCAATGGAATCAGTTGATGGCATGAAGCACCTCTCCCGATTTGAAGTCGTACGCATCAACACGGGATCCTCGTACCGAAATGTTAAGAACACGTGTTCTCAACATTCTTTCTTTCTTCGTTCTCCGAAATGTCTTCTACTTGCCCGAAGGACAGGTCGAGGTGAAGCAACTGAAGTGGGCGGGGCAGAGAAGCGGGCGGGACTTCGTGACACCTCGTGGGGGCCTCCGCCTGCGCTCTCCGCCGCACATAGGCGCCGTCAGCCGAGCGGAAGTCAACAGCGGGAGACGGCGGCGACGGGATATGAAGGCTGCGACACGCGGCAATATGAGCCCGGGGCGCTATCAGGCCCCGCAGCCGCACGCGTGGCCCTTGAGCCGTCGGATTTCATTAAGCTGCGCGCCGAAAGTTTGGCTCACCCGCGGCGCTGGGGCGGCGGTGGAACTGGTGGGCGTGGCAGGGACAATGGATGTAGGAGCCGTAGAAGAAGCGGCGGAGGTGTCGAGGCAGTGCAGGTGACGCAGATGGTAATAGGACTGGAAAATATTGCGAGGGTAACAAGTAGGGTAATGTTAATGTTTACTGGGGTTTCAGAATAAATGTTACACACGTCTAGAACACGGTTTGCAACGGGTGGCTCGCAGGATCTTTTTGTGCGGCCCGCGACCGCTTTAAAAATTCTATTATACCAATAAAATACAATACAATTGCAGAATTAATCTTATTTTTATTTAATTATATGCTAATTTTCTTGTTGCATGTACATAATTCATTAAGTATGTTGAATAAAAGTCGTATCTAATATATATTTGTTTCAGTATAATCTCAGTAGTTAGGGTAAAAAAAACTTATGTTACGGTCCGTCCCGCGTCTTAACTAGAATTTGATATGTAGCCCATAAGCCTTTCTAAGTTGGCCATCCCTGTTCTAGAGCATGAAGACGAGTATACGACGATCATCTTCTTGCCAATGAACGTGAGGTGAGAAGTCTCAGACAACAAATTTACACAAGCGCATTCCTTATATAGCGCGCCAGGGAAATCTCTCCGTGCCGATACGAGTCAGAGCTTGCTGTCGCCTCCGCTTCCGCCCTCAGCTTCCCTGCCGGGCTTAGTGCTGCCTGGTTCTCTTGATACCAACATAATTTCTGTTCCTACCACTCTCACCAGCATGATGACTTGACCTCGGATTTTAGGACAAATGCCTATTTAGTTCCTTAAGGATGTTGTGGAAAATAACTGCATATGTTTATGAATCACAAAAAAATAGATGTACTGACATCATCTAATAAGTGCCTAAAACGTCCTAAAAGGGAGATTGATGCCTATTTTAATTTTGTGCCTAAAACAAATAATTTTGCAGAATTATCATATTTTAATTACTAATTTTATAAATGTGTTATACCGGAACGCAAATACTCTCCAGAATTTCTCGAAATGCTAATATTCCTTGATCAAATAAGCAATCGACTACGCACCGAAATCTCTCACTTGCACACCACAAATAAGAGACTCTGTACGACAATATAAAGAGGATGTTTCACACTCGTCTCCGATCAGCAATCACCTCTTAGGCAATTGCATCATTCCCGTTGCAGCTGCGCTGTGGTCGCCTTGAGGCTTGTCACAGCGGCGCGGCGCCTATGCAATCAAAGAGTCCAATTTAATCCTTTCGTGATCAGTTTTGGATGCCAGAAACAACTTTTTATGTCTAATGTTTATTAAAAGCCTGGAATAATAATTTTGTAATCTATTTTAGGTGTCTAAAACGTAATTTTTTGTCTAAAAGTACCTAATTTCATAATTTTGTTACCGAATTTAAGTGCCTAAATTATCATTTTTTGTGCCCAAAATTCCGAGGTCTAGTGATGACACTGCGGACAGGTTTTCCTGGCGCGCTGTGTGTAGGCCACTCGTCGTACTCTGATGTTTAGCACGTAGACGAGCTCTCTCCCTTCAGTTCAATGATGCATTATTTTACGTAGCAAGAAACCAGCCATCTGTCCTGCCCTTCCGTCTGACTACGCAAATTTCTCTATGCTCCTTTCACCATCTAGTGGAGGAACACTACTAGAAGGTAATTCTTGGGCGACTAAAACAGCGATTTAAATTTAGCTTAAAGGCTTCTTTTAGGCCAGAGGATATTTTACATTCAGTAAATCTACAACATGGGACAGCCGGTTTCACTTCCCTCCGAAGGAAGGCGTTCGAAATATGGTTCATCCCGTAAAAATCCACGGCTTCGATCAGGTTTGAATATGCAAACTAGGACATATACAATAACCTCTACATCACCAAAGCCGCCATCTTCCCAATACCTGGGCCCAATACGCTAACCGTTATACCGTCAAAGAATTCACTTTCCCAATAACAAGTTCTTGCAAAACACATGTGTAGAATAAGTTGCCTGCCAATCAGGGATGCACTGACAAAAAAAGGAAGTGGAGTAATTTTGTTCCCCCCTTACACACTCTAGAAATTTGTAAAATTTATTCTGAACCATTCTAAAAATTCACATGTTATTAGCACAGGCAAAGAATGTTAAAGAAGTGCAGGAGCGTGCGTAGGCAGTGTCATTGAATGGAAGTGATACAGAAGTAGAAAGTGCAGCAGACACCGTGAGTGCGGCGCTCGTAACCTTGGTAGTGCAATGATCAACACTATAGTGACACATCTGTTACCGGTAACGGTGTTGGATACACATGTGGAGGGGAAGCGGTAGTGGCCCAAGCAATAGAGCTGCGGACGTTTAGATAACGCCATTACGTTCCGTGTGGATGTTTTGCTTTTATTTTACTCCCTTGTAAAAGGAGTGTTCTTCATTTTTTCATTAGTAAAATTATTTTCTTTTCAGTGTCCTTTTTCTTCTGTAAATTTCAATCAAATTATTTTGTTTATGAAGTCTATTCTTTCTTGCTTCTTTAAACTTTCCTTTTCTTCAATGTATTTTATATTCAGTGGAAGTCACTAGCACAATTTGTGACAAATATGTTTTAAATAAGTTTACATCTGAAATATCCCAACTGGAATTCCGGATGAAAGTAATTCTATCAGCGTTTGGCATTTCATCATCATCCTTAATTTAATGCATTTCATTATATAGTCTTAATATAAATATCTTATTATTCAATAGGTTGATGTGTAGTTACCCTCTCTGTTTTCTTTTACTCTCTTCTATATTTTGAATTCCGCCCAAGATTTTGTTTCTTATCTTTCTGTTTTTATTCTTTTAGTTTTTATGCAGATTTATCTCCTGTTCTTGTTAAATTTAATCTTCTTCCTTTCCGACTCATTTTTGTATGCTATTTTCTCTTTATCTCTGAATTTTGTACATCATTTTTCATTATTACTTCTTTTTTATTCTTTCTGTTCTGAATATCGCTACGGAGTAGGAAACTTGCTACGAAGTAGAGAGAAAGTTATGTAATGCTGCGCAAAAAAACAACAACAAAAAAACGACGAATTTTCGGCAGAAAAATTCTTATTGTCGGGCCCTGGTAACGAAAAATTGGATAAATACAGTTGCTAAATTTAGAAAAAAATCCTCTAACACGTGGTGAAACCAGAATTCATGTTTGCTGTGTCCTTGATGGCGAAAAATCGATTGACGGCAATACATCTGCCTGTCCGTCTGTGAACAACACTAGCGGCTAAACCGTCAGACCGCAAATTTACGGTACAACACCTGTCCATCTGTACGTCCATGAACAACGTTAGCGATTAAACCGTTGAACCGTTTTCTCCAAAACCGATATTTCCGAATAGATTGGGCAGACGTCACGGCCCCTTGAATTTGAAACCGTTATTTTAATTTTGAGGCTAGTATGTATGAAATCCCTGGGTAGGACATTTTTCCAAATTTTCGAAAAATAGCTCAAAATTTTTGATTAAATTTTGTAGTAAAGGACTGTTGAGAGAACGGTGTAGGTTTCATGTTCGTTGAAAACCCTGATTTTTCGAAAATTGTAAAAGTTCAACATTTGTTCGGCGTCTTCCTGCAGCTACAATTACAAAGATATATATTTATCCTCAATGAAATCTGTTCCTTAAAGATAGACTTTGGAGTAAGATCATGTTAATTTTTGAAAATGTGAGTACATTTCGCGTAATTTTACGTGAAAATAAGGGTGAGAAAAAGCGTGCTGTTTTAGCACCACTAGTTTGTCCTTGCATTCTTTTTGCTTTCAGCGTAGTTGCTGGATTTTAGACAAACGAAAACGAAAAGTTTCTGCAGTGACCCCAAAGTTTCTCTAAGCATACAATCCTTTATTGAATGAGTTTGAAAGGTGTACTGGTTTTGTGATAAGGCTTCGATAGTTGCTCGAAAACCGGCTATCTCTTTTTTATAAAATTGGGAAGTAGATAGAAAGTAATTCTATTCTGAGTCAAGAGTGGAGTGCTAATATCGATTAAGCAAGCATCGATAATCGGTGAGGGTAAAAACGTAAAGACTCGCAACTTCAACAGAAAGTATTGACGTCCCGAAAAGAGAAAAGTAAAGTAAATCTGATTAACGAATCTTCTCGGATTCTGCACCTAATGTGATTTACCTTACCATGAAGAAACGACATTGGCTCCATTAATTTTGCCAAGAAGACAATAATCTTGAGTGGCCATAATTCTATTGTTCTCTTTAGTAGTGTTAAAAACTAATTTGTATACTGAAAAAAATTGTGAGGATTGTAAAAACGTTTTGTATTGTAAATTTTAGTCATTTATATAAAAACTGCTAGCATTTCCAAGAATTTAATTGGATGCCTAATCTTTCAACCTATTAGAAATGCGATTGTCAATTTTTATCACTCATCATGTATAATCCTACATCATTGGTTAGAGTGCAGCTCCAGTCAGTTTACTGCCGGGACGGGAGGCATTAAATCAGGATTTGCGTTTAGTGGAGGGTGATGAAAAACTAATCAATGAACATGTGGATCTGTGTGAACTTCATTGCAGTAAGAATTATGTTTGGTATTCATTCGCGTGAATTAAGTTTCGGCCTTTCACACCATTTCCGCTTTTGGGTGAGTCCATTGGTTTTATGGTTACGTGAAAAAGGGCTTTATATACTCGAAATTTGTTCACTCGCTAATTTAGCTTTTAAGGGTACGTCGATCATGAAGCATGTTTTTAAATATTGCAAATAATGTTAAATTCAATGAAATCTGCGTGGAATCTTAAAAACCATGATATAATACTATGCATCTAATAAATGTTTTTAAAAAAGAATAACTACACATTGCTTTGTTTTGCTTCTCTTAATCAACATTTTGATGCTTTTCTCATTATTTCTGTTTCATTTTTATACTTGTCTTGAAAACAATAGTTTAAGTACACAACATTTTATTCAATTGAAATTAAGTTCACTCAATCCATTTTTGTATACTTAGGTTAATGTCTGGAATAATTTTCACGTTAAAATAGTACATTGTTTTTATCAAGTCCATAAACAACACTCTATACGTAGAAACGAGTATGAATTTCTAAATAAAAGAATGGAATATGTTCGATCTGTAACAAAGGTTTTCGTTTTTTTCCTCCAGCTGTCATTGACCTTCGTATAATCTTAGTTTTGGTTCAATTCACTTTAGAACGCATTTTTATATTATTAAGGGGAGAGGAAAATATTACTCTTCCAGCAGATTCTTGCCGATTAAATAGTGAAGAGGAAATGTGTTGTGAGGTAATTCACATTCGAACTATTTCTGCTTCAAATTCAAGTCCTTTTGTTCACATTGTAAAACTAAAGCACGAACCGTGAGAAAACTATTTACTCCGAAAAACTTTTTCTTTGGATACAGTCTTTGTGATACCAGGAAGTTATGTACGTTTAGAAATAAACATCCCAAAGACATTAAAAGTGGGCTAGGCATTGAATACATCGGTTAATGACATTTAATTAGATAAATGTATGATCGTTTAAATGATTCTCAGTGTTTCATTCGTATTTCTGTAAAGAAACATGGAAGCGAAAAAAATCCATAAAGCGAAGTACGATCTTTCCCTTTAATTTCGGCTTTAAAAATATCGAACGGTTCGCTAAAACAGCGAAGGAAAATAGCAGTTTCGGAAGGAAACGATACCATAAATAAGTAACGAAAGTGCGCGTAAACGTAAACTGTTTCTTTCGTGTATCGCCGCCGATTTGGCGCCGGCTGGTTCCGGGAACAGCGTAAATCCTTGCACGCCGCCAGGGGCTCTGCTGCGTGGTGGTGGCCTCCCTCTCCTGCTCCTCCCTCTCCTCCCCCACCCTCACCTCCTCCACCTCCTCTGCTACCTCCTGCTTCTCGTCCACCTCCTGCTCCTCCTCTTACTCCTTCTCTTCCACCTCCTGCTCCTCCTCTTCCTCCTTCTCGAACACCTTCTGCTACTCCTCCACCTACTTCTCCCTCTCCTCCTCCTCCTCCACCACCACCTCCACCTCCTCCTCCTCTTTCCTTTTCTCTTTCTCCTCCTCCCCCTCCTCCTCTTTCACTTCATTCTCTTCCACCTCCTCCTTCTCCTCCTCCTCTTTCACCTCCTCCATCTCTTCCTTCGTCCCGTCCTCATCGTCGCCGTCGTCGTCACCCGAAGCGCGGATGAGGACGCGTCGCGGCGTGCGCTTATCTGATTACTGCGGGGAAGCGCCGTGGGCGCGCTGCGAGCGGCCGGCTGCCCGAGCCGGCGAACGCCACGCGGGAATAGGTGCGCGGGAGAGTGGAAAATGGTCGATCAGCGAGGCACGGCGAGACGGAGTAAAATGAGATGGGGGCGGAGGCAGAGGAAGTGAGCTCGACACGAGATGAGGACAGATGGGCGAGACGCGGAAGAACACTTTCCAAACTTTACTTGGAACAAGAAAAGTAATGGTATCCGAAAGCACCGCTGGGGCGAACTGTTGTAACTAGTGTTTTTTTTGTATGAAAATAAGGGTTCATCTCACCATTACCCCCATTGATAGAACTCTCGTTGGGGAATCTAGATGTAAATTAGACCAAGGACTTCGGCTGGACGAGTGTTAAAGATAGGGCCCTTGGTATGAATGACATATATCGGAATGAGGAAATGGACTTGTGCAATGAGTTTGCGCACAGGATCTCATAGAATTAGGAAGTCGAGGACAAGTCATGGTAAACAAACATAAAATGAAAGATGGAAGTGATATTAATATTATGAACAACTTAATAAACGTGAAGAAAAAAATACATTCAAGGAATTATGTTGGTAGCTATGAAAATTATTTTCTGTTCTTAAATATTAAGTCGTAAGTAATTAAGTGAAGAACGAAATTAGAACTAGTGGTACTACAACAGCACATTCTTTCTCGCATTGTTTCTAAATTTAAAATATTCGAAAATTCAGAAAAAAATTTGAAGCCGATTTTGAGAAAAATAATTGTTTCAAAATTATCTACATTTCACGCAGAATTACTGGAAAACTACTCATATTTTCGAAAAAATGTACTTGACCTTATTTGAAGATCCGTCTGTCAACAACAGATTTAATTAAGGAAACCATCTTTAACATTAATATTGTAGTAGTAGGAAGAAGCCAAAAAATGATTTGAACTTTCGAAAATCAGGAGTCTGGAAATTCGAAAATCAGAAACACTGTCAGTTCCTAGAATATCTGACAAGGTTAAAAACATAATAATAGAAAGAAAGAAATAAGATGATGAAAATAGTGACGAAGGAGGGATTGGTAGACTGATATACAGAGATGATTACTCCTTAAATAACAAAAGTGAAACATCATATTGTCAACTACATTATTAATATGTAAATTATATTGCTTTGCATGGATATTTAGACAAGAGGAGACTCAACAATCGACGAAGATGGAATTAATTCATGATACGAAAGTGTGTTTTTCTTATAAAGAAAATCAAACGAGCGTAGAATGGTGAATGGCCATTTAACTGAAAGTACGAATCAATGAGTGTTGGAGAAGTAAAAACCTAAAGAAAGGAAAGATTCGATGAGCGTGAATCACCGGATGGAGGGAGGTGTACAGCTGATGAACGGAGTGGGGGGAGAGCCACGCGCTAGGGTCGGAACGGGTCGCGCCGTTCCTCACGCGCTCAGATAAAGGAGGGCTTATCGGCGATTCAGCGCCGCCGGCGATCCCCGGCTCTATTCCCAGTCCCATCTCCCTCCCCCTATCCACCCTGGCCTCTGCCCGCCGCCGCCCCGCTCCGTCCCCCCCACTTCGTCACCCCATCCCGCTTCGCTCCGTTCCGCCCCGCCTCGTCCACCCCTCCTGTCCCGTCCCGTCCCACACCGTGCTGCCCCACCCCGCCCCGCCCCCACCCCGCCCCGCCCCGCCCCCACCCCGCCCCCACCCCGCCCCCCGCGCCGTCCCGTCCCGCTCCACCCCGCCCCACCCGCCCTCCCCCGCCACGCTTGACCCCTCCCCGCCCCGCTTTTCCCCTTCTTCCCACCCCGCTACGCCCCACCCCGCCCCGCGTTCCCTACTAAGGCCTTGCCATCCGCCCTGCTTGCTCTCGCCGCGGCCTGCCCGCCTTCTGAGAAGCGTTCGCCTCGAAACCGGGAAACCTCGTCTCCATTCACCGCCTGACCGACTTTCGATATAGTGCGCATCCCGATGGGGGTGTTTGGCGCGAGAGGAAATCACGAGCGGCATCGGAAAATTTTCGTTTAAAATTCGTTTTCTTCTGGTTAAGCGCAGAAGATAACTAATCATTCATAAATGATAAATCACAAGAAGGTATAAGATACGTGTGAGTTCTGTCAGATATTGCAAAGCATTCTTATATATATGTATCATATCTCGAACTATTTAAATCATGCCAAGTATATCGAAAGTAATACGAGATCGAAGATGTAAGAAAACCAACGTTTTAGTCAAGAAAACTATGCATATATTTCTACAGACCGGCAAAGGTGGCTCAGAGCGTCAATTAATGTCATCGCAGTGCCTCAAACCGGGAGGCCCTAGGGCAGGAAGGCTAGGGTCTTAGGGAGGCCTCAGTCCTGTCGGGGGCAGGAACAAGCTTGTCAGCTAAGTCAGATTCAGCCGCTGTCTGGAGGAGAATTCTAGCGGCCGGCTGCTTTGCTCTGAACACTAGGCGAAGCGGAGCAGTACCCTAACAAATGGCCATGAACCACGAACGATCTTTCCTTCCTCCTCTTACTCAAACACATATACACTCATATCCACTACATATATAATTTGAAATAAAATGCATTTTAAATCAGTAAAATCTAGAGTAAGTAAATATTGTGCATTTTAAATGAAGATTATCATATGAACCCATTGCAGTCCCATTTTTAAACTTGCACCATCTGTTTGGAAATATACAAGGATTATTTTAGAATTTTTTCAATTTTTTTGAAGATGAGCATTTTGAAAAAACTCAAAATCAAAATTTTAAATTCAAATTTGAAAAACGTTTTGAACGCAACCCATATTCAGTTGATTATCTTATAAAAGTCCATAAAGAAAACTGCAAAATGACACCTGTTCCAGCTCTCTATCTTAATTTGGTGAGGTTCTACATCAATTTAAAAATTTTCGGGAACACAATTTTGCAAAATTTTACATGGCTGTATTTCAGAAACGGGTGGAAATATTTTACTCGAAATTTGTAGTTTTCTTATTCTCCATTCATACTACCTATGTGTCAAATTTTATCTGTATCTGAGATGGTGATGTAAAATGACTGTGTTGATTTAATATGGAATGACCCGTATGAGAATCGATGAATATTTTTTGTACAATGAAGTAAAACGTATTATAGATAAAGAAATAATTTTATTCATTAGATTAGATATGCTTATTGAATGCCAGTTTTATACTGTTTCAGTACGTACCATTTTATCTCCTACGGGTAGTAAAATTATTTTAACTACTCACCAGGGCACTTTGAGCGATGACGCAGCACACTTTATCTAACTAACATGATTTTATTTTCTAATAGTGAACCGGCAATGCTTCGTAATTGTAAAGTATTACATTTGACACGCTACAGATTACGTGATTGTTAATCACGTTTTAGGCTACGCACTGGACCATTTTTAATAGATGAAATATTTTCTCGTGTGGGTTTGTTCTGTCTTTGTCTGGACATAGTTGTCAAGCATCCTATTGTTAAAACGTTCTTCCTTAAATTTCGGCACTATCTTGGTGAAATTTGATTTACTAGTCCGAGATAACGTTGAAGTAATAATTTCGGACGATATTTCACAATCGCAGGGGCAGACTACGCAGCGAAGATTCCCTTGATACGTAAGAGTTCGGCGGGTTGCGTAGAGCTTCTTTCAGGGGTGCTTGAGTCAGCATAAACGCATAAAATCATCAAGGCATGTCTATGTGCAAAAGACATACTCACACACCCATTGTTATTTGTACTACGCCTATATTCTTCGCACAAATGCAAACACACGGTTGAGAAAGTTTTATCACAATGGGATGAACGGTACGGGAGCGAACGGTAAAAATACGAACAATCATTAATGCTTATATATTAGACTTTGCTAAATATTGTAATAAAATTTATAAAGAGAGAAATTTATTATATTAGACGATAAATTATCTTCATCGTATTTTAATATTTCATTTTATTTAATTATATATCGTAACTACAATTTAAAAATACACGAGATATCTTACGTACCTAGTAGTTAAAAGGAGGCATGCAATCAACTGCTAGCATTTAGATTTGCGCAACGACGCATTTTTTAGCCGTATTATAAACTACTTCAACCGCTAGTATCTGATTAGTCGGCAAGAGCGCGCATGTGCATAAGAGAAGAGATAAAAAATTTAAACACTGGTGATAAAGACATCCAGTAATAGCTTATGACTTACCATTAAGAAGATACTTTAACTTTTTGAATAAGATGATAGGCATTACTCCTACCATCTTACTCTTATCGTCGTTACTGAAGTAATATCTTTCTCTTTTAGATTAAGTATTTCTTTATCATATTGTATAACAAATGAGAACTTAATATTCATAATCATATGTGGGACTGGGTAATATATTTCTCTCGGTACGTTTAATAAATTATTATTTCCTATTAATATTCGTACTTTGCTTCTAAAAGTCAAGACATTTATGTACTAAACCATATCCTCAAATTTCATAGAAAAATATGAATCAAAAATATATTTTTACATACTTAAATTCAAATTTTGAGAAATATTTTATTTAATGCGGGAGGCATTTCATTGTTTCCTTCACGCCTACCTATCCGTAATACGTGAAAGGACGCTGTAAGAGAGTAGAAAAACTAATTATAATAAAAGTTCTCCAGTTCCAACGTCTACCGGCGACATGCCGTCCGAAACGTTGAGAGACGACCTCGTCTCCAACGACAAACGAGAATCATGAAAAATCGATATCGGCTCTGGGACAAAAGGCGGCGACGGCGGAGTCTGGGTTTGCCGGACCAATGCGCCTCCCCCTCCCCCCACGGAGCCTGTGGGAGCCACACGCATTGGGGAGACGGCTCTGAAAGAGACCGCGGTAGAAAGGACAGAAAAAGGGGGAAACAGGAAGAAATATGTTTTGAACAATGGGTTCAAAGGAGAGAGATAAGAAAGGGCGAGAGATACGTTCGCTACCACTCCCTGTATTCCACAGCTCTACGCGCTACGCTTTCTTATTAGTGCAATTATATAGGTAAAATTTCCATACAAAGATACTTCTTCCTACACAAAGAGGATCAGAGGATTCGAATTATTTATGAGATCCGTGGTGGCAGAACATGAAATAAAAACTACCGGTACTAGAACAGCATATACTTTCTCGAATTATTTGTAAATTGTGTGATTTTCTAACAATTACAGAGTTGGACGAAAATAACACCTACACAATTTTAAGCGTCCATACGAGAAAACATTAAAACAAGAAAGTTTCAAGTAATTTTGAAAAATGTTTGAAAATGTTAAAGCTTCATGAAAAGTATCCTCAAAATCCAAATATCCGTTTCACACTAGCAGGGGCTTGAGTTCCTTCAAATTGATCGGGGAATACAATTTGGAGAAAATCGTCTCAACTGTTTAGGTTTAAGCGTTGACGACATGCGGGCAGAGAGACGGACGGATGCGGATAGGCTGACAGACATCTTGCATGACAAGTCAACCTCCGTCCGCAAACTTGTAACAGAGAACAAAATGAATTATTGGCTCCTAATCAACTTGTGCATCTTCAACACAAGAAAATGATAATGGCATGAAATATAGTGGCTCCCAAGATAGGCGATACTCTGGCAAATCCATTTGCCAACAAATCCAGCAACAATAATTATGTATTTCCTTGATAACGACTGAATGAAAATCCAGACGAAACATTTTAAAAATAATGGCATTCCGGGAATGAGGAAAAGAGTAAAACTGTTTCACCAAAGAATATCGTGCGGATTTGAGCGAAAATATGTTACATTTTTAGTTTTACTAACAAACCTACACTAAAGACCCTAGTCCCTTTTATAAATCCCACCTAATTATAGGAGCCTTTAAATAAAGCTCTAGCGTCAGTTTTCTAGTAGAAGTAGGGTTACTTCCTTATGCAGCGTAAACTAAGAGTCTAAAAGTCGCCCACTTAACATTACATTACTAACACTAACCGTCCTTCAAATTTATTTCCATCCCCTTTAAAGAATCCTACCAATCAACTCTCTTGAAACATTCAAAACTAGAGAAAGAATACCACTTTACCAAAAAGAATTTAATCCCTCTCATCCTCTGGAGAAGTCATCATCTCGATTCCCATGGCAATTCTTTTAATCTGAGATTAACATGATGACTGCAGAGATTCCCAAACCCTTAGCATCTTGCAAAATTGTCAGACCTTTTCTAAATTCGTTGCTTCAGTATTAACCAGATTTTGGAAAAATAAATACTAATGGATAAAAGTACGAAATCAAAGAGAAATGTGCAATTACATTTTCTACCTCGATAAAATCATATTCAGATTACCAAATTATTTCTCCATCTTTCCTTGTGAATTCTGGGCCATTCTTAAAGCTAGAGATGCGGTATCCCTAAGTGGTGACAACCTCAAAATAGTTACACACTCATATTTTACGGAAATATTCAATGCAATTTTCAAAACATTGTCTAATAATCCCATTATCCAAGGGATTCAACAAAATAACTCTTATCTTTGTCTTAAAATTCTGGATTCCAGCACCTAAGAGATATTAAAAATTAAATAGCTGATAAAACTACTTAAGATGTTAATCACCAATAATGCAGAATAATGTAAAGGAATTTCTATCCCACTTCAAAATCATCCTTGGTTTGAAAAATGGCGTACAACTTACTTCAACCAGTAAGTAAAATCCTTCTTTAAACCCGCTTTCCCGAACCTTAAACTCTCTAGGATAACACAAGTTCAAATTGCAAGACTACGAATTGGACGTTTCAATGTATCCCGTATCCATTTAATTAAAGAAACAGACCTGATGCCTTGTTCCAAATGTGGAATCCAAATATCTGCATCACATAATATTTCAACGTCCAGATCTAGTCAGCCTAGATGAGTATTTAAATCTAAACGATACTTTATTGAAATCATTTTTCTTCTCAGAAGAATGTCAAAGAGCCCTACTATTATTATTAAAATCCTCACACCTTGACATCATAATATGAAAGATTCGTATTCATTTCAAAGGTCGCAAATATATTGTCTATGAAAATAAAAACAATGTATTCGTTCCATTACTCCATTGTACACGTGTTGTAAATGTAAATGTAATATATTTAATAATTATATATAAAATATTAATGAACATATTCATGTTAGACTTCTCGGAGTAAATTTTTCGACGTAAAATTTACCAAAGAAATACCAAATACAAAAAATGTTCTGCGTAAGAAACGTTCGGTTTCCACCCTCTAGTTCACACTAACGAGCCAACGACAAAAAATAATAAAAACCAACGAGCGACCGATATCTTCTCCGAGCAAAGGCAACTCATTTACAAAATCACAAAGTCGTTCCCCGGCGACAAGGACAGTAAACTACGTCTGCAAGAGAGAACTCCCAGTAAGCAGATACGGGTAGCGGAGACAGCACACCGAGATCCGTTAATTCTTAACTTCTCAGCAGCGCGGCGAGGGTTTTAACCCAATAATAATTACACCGCGCCTCGGGTAACGAATTGAAGGCAAACACGGGCGAGAGGTCACGCCGCGCCGCGGGGTTAAGTAAATCCCACGAGGTGTCGGCCACCAATTACCGCCGCTCTCTGGCAGCGTACGCGGGTCGAGGTGGTGGTGGGGGATGAGGGGGAGCGAAAGGGGGAAGAGGATGCTGCAGGCGACGCGGCCGCTGCAGAAACTCGACACCAAGCGGCCGCCGGTGCCGGCTGCGCGTGGGGCCTACTGCTGCAAATGGTTACGTGGCGTACTAGTGTATTGCGTGCTATCGCGTTTCACTAGTTTCTGTGGCGGAGGTAGGTCGGTCGGTCGGTCGGTCGGTCGGTCGGTCGGTCGGTCGGTCGGTTGTTACTGATTCCGGGCGCGTCAACCACTAGGGTGATGAGCCCCGTAAGTGGTAGTCTTCCACTAGTGGATGGCGACTAGTGAGGCGGTGCCCCACCAGCGGGGCACCGCCTCAGCCGGGACAAGCTTTACATTCCCGACCGGTCTCTCGCTCTCCCGACCGATCTTCCGGTAGTGCACGTTTGTGTGCGTGTAAAGGGAGAGGATAGGACAAAGAAGAGGTAGGAAAGATCGCGCGTGGTCCGTGGCCGGCCCTGCTCCGGCATTCGCCTGGTTGATCAGACAAAACCACGGAAAACTACCGATCAGAGCAGCCGACCGCTAGAATTCTCATCCAGACAGCGGCTGAATTCGACCTACTAACTATGTAGTTGGTGTTGTAAACCCTGCCGCCGTCGGAACTGGAACCTAGGACCTCCCGGTCAGCGGGACAGCAGTGACATCAGTTGATGCCCTGAGCCATCTCTCCCAGTCAGAGTTTGATTATAGCATATAGAGCAGCGGTGGTTATTTAAACGAAGAGGGCGGAAAGTGTAATCAAACAATGTGGTTGTTTTAATTGAGAAACAATTTCCCGAAATATTTTGAATATTTATTTATCCTAACGAATTTTATATTTTTTTTAAAAATGCAATGTTTTTGCATTCATCAAAATCCTTAGGGTGAATTGATGAAAACCGCTATATTTTTGGCGGAGAAGCGCTTACGTGTGATTGTGAAGATAATATATGATACAATGGTTGTCATCAGTGCTTGATTTATAAAATATTAACTCCCGAAACACGCCCCAAATTAATTATTAATTTATTAGAAATATTTATAAATGTGTAATAACATTTAGTAATTATTCCCGAGGTACCGGAATGCCTTGCCGTCGCGTTCCGTCAGAAATCAAGCCCTGGATGTCATAATAGACAATGAGTGATGATTAAGAGATGATATGGAGAAGTATGAATGGATATGTTAAATGGCGGGGTCATCCGTGTACAGTTGCAAAATAGAAACATCGATGTTTAACGCTTGAGATCTTCAAGGTTTATAATGGCCAGCAAACTAGGACAATGAACTCTGCGAATCACATGTGGTCTGCGACTGATTTAAGAACCCCCGTTTTGTTACTCGATTCCATGCCAATATACAATGCCCCTACCTGTTGCCGGGGGTCAGATATTTGACCTTTCTGAACTTCTTATGGCTCTTATAGATTTCATTCTATAAAAAATTGCAACCTTTAATTATTTGAACTCACTAAAGTATTGGACAAAGAGCAACTCATTGAATCTCCTCCGAAACGAAAAAATCTCTAAGAAGTATTGAACCAATATAAAATAATGAGGATTATGCCTACATCTTAATTTTTTAATTAATGATTCCAGGTGACTCAAGTGCTTTCCCGTATAAAAGACTTTATATTTAATAGTGAAATTGTATACAATCAACATGCTTATCAGTAAGTTCGCTCTTTAAAGACTTACAAAATCATAAAGAAATTGATTAACTATCCAATTGATTTACTTATGACATAAAAAAAAGTTCCGGAACTGTTACTGTGGAAATATTTTTCCAGTTTAGTATTCTAATTTACTTAACTTTTCAAATTCTCATTGGCAAAATACTCTAACTGAACTGGAGGATACTTAATATCATTCGATAACACAACATAGTACATTCATGAGTTATAACACAGATGCAACTCGAAAAATTTGAGCTTTGCTTTATAATATTATACTATTACATTTTATGATACTACTTATTAACAGAAATCATCTGAAGCCTATTAGAATGTTAAAAAAAATATTTTATGTTTGTAAGATTTTTACATAGTTAAGTTTTTTATTTATTTTTCATGTATTATTTGAAATGCCTCTAATATATTATATTAGGATGACTTACAACTCATAAATATCTTAAGCACAAAGTTTGACGTAATAATTGCGTATACAATAATTATACAATAATAATAAGTTTGACGTAATACAATATACTGAGCGTGCATGAAAAGGATATCTATGGGTTGCAATGGTCTATTTGATTTATTGAGGTTCTATGGAATTAAAGTAGATTTCGTTTATTATTAAGGTGTTGCTTTAAAGGATGATGATAATGAGCTTTGAAAATTGTTGAAAATATCGTGGTGATTCAGTTAATTGGTATGTTTATTACGTGTCTTGTGATGGAATTATTTAGTACGCAATGATTGGAGTGCATGTTATCGAAGTTTGTGTTGATTCTACTGGTATGTTGTTGAGTTAAAAAATTAATTTAGAATGGGTGTTGGAACTTTAGAACAAAGTGACCTTTTAAGGTAAATGCCACTGTTGGGACGTTTTTGGACGAAAAGTTAGAAAAATTAATGGGGTGCTAATCAGAATGAAATGCTACTGTTAAAGTTCTCTTCCTGAATCTTTAGATTGGGAGGTATGCATGTTTATTTTTTCGTAATAGGGACATTCCACTGAGCTTAGGTCTGCTGTACAATTTTGCCTGAGTGAAGGAGGGTTTTCGGAGTATGAAGTTTAACGAGTCTTTGGAGTAGTAAATACTAGATTTGCGTGACAATATTTAAAAAATTGCGCAGCGCAACGCTGACTCCTACAGACCGCCATACTTGCGTTTCCTTGTTCCTCACAACACTGGCTAACTTCTCAAACAATTTCAGCTTTGAGCTCATCATACGTCGATTTTCTTGCTGGCTCCCGGTCTATAAGGCGACGACGAAGTGACCGTTGTATCTGGCGAGGGCCGCATGGCAAATCCGCTCGGCAGCCTCGTGGGAGCTGGGGGGCGTGCCTGCGTGAGGATACGGCGCCGTGCATCCTCGGCGACCCACAGCGTGCGTCCAGCCTCCCAGATCCCCGCCGCGCCGCGCCGCTTCCCCGGGCAGGGCGCGCCTCGCGGGGAGGATGGGAAACATTGGCGGCGGCGGCGGCGGCGGCGGCAGGAGCGCGCCGCCCAGACCGCTGCGCCCCGTTATCGATCCTGGAGCCTCCGCCGGGAGCGACACCGCGCCGGGACGCGTGTGCTGCGGCGCGCGCGGGTACGCCAGGCGGAACCGACGCCACGCCGCCACGACCCACCGGGAGAGGTGGCTCAGGGCATCGACTGATGGCACTGCACCGGGAGCTCCTACGGTACAGATACGATGGCGGGAGCATGATGGGAGCACTCTAATGTCCGGTTTTAAATCATTTTATCACTATACGTAATTCTGTAAGCTCTCTTCTGGGAATCGATTTATTCTTCGCTCTTTCCTTTTCCAGAGCTGTCGAATCTTAACCCTCTTTATTAGCTACATAGCTGGATCGAATTCATTAGCTACATAGCTAGATCGAATTCAGTTACTGTTGGAAGAGATTTCTGCTACGATCAGTAGTTTTCCATGGTTTCTCCGATCAACACCAGGCGAATGCCGAGGCAACATACTAAGAAATGGGCCTCCGACCACGCACGATCTTTCCTTCCCATTCCTTTTTCTATCATCACCACTTACACACACACACTCACATGCGCTGCACTACCACAAAAATCCTGGGAGACCGGTCGGGAACTTCGGAAGCCGAAGTGTAGGAACATCGCCTCCTCTCGGCTGGACTACACTTATACTTCGGTTTTTCTTTCTTGGCGCGAGGGGGTGTGTCATCAAAATGGAATATCTCACGGTATTTCGCGTCGTTTTTGGTTGTGCCGCTAGGAGTCAAGTGATCGCCAACACTGCTCGATACAGTCGCGATCATGCGACTCCTGGATTTAAATCAATTTTTCACTATACACTCTTCTGTTACCTCTCTTCTGGGAAACGTTTTCTTTTTTTCTCTTCTCTTTTCCAGAGCTTCAAATATGAACCCTCTTTTTTAGTTTACTTTAGTTTACCCGTCACTCGTTCTGCAATTTCCATATTTGGCACCTGTGTTCCCATTCCCAGTTTCACCTTCAGTTTGTAAATTACAATATTTTCCTAATAGCTCCTGATCTTGAGATGCCACCGAGGCATTCCATGTCGGTAAGTGCAAAATAATTCTTTACCGGTTCTATTGACAAGAGGTAAACAGATGCATTGGGCTCAGCATGGAAATTTGTACACGTGTGTATAATGAATTTCCAATTCTTGTCTTTCATATTGAATTGACATTTTTTAGGGTTTCCCAATTTCTCTTCACAGATGCTTCATGGATGTTAAATATTTATAAAATCGTTCATTATTTCTGTGAGTAAGAGTGATTAAGTGAATCAGGTACAGAAAATCACAACAAATAAAAGTTTAATGGAGAGGGGCGCCCATATAGTCTATTATATAGCTTATCTTTTGTAATGGTTTAATGATCTTAATGAAAGAAACTTGATAATTTTATAACAGTTTATTTATTGTTATAGATGTCTTAACGTTTCGACCCTGTTTGGGGTCTTTTTAAAAATCTAGCGTCAAGAATTAGTAGACTTCATAGATAAAATGGTAGCATGTTAATAAAAAATTGTCACTATGGTATAAAAAATCGTCACTTCTTAAAATCTATTCGGACAACTTAAATACATGCCTTATAATTTAATACGCCATTCAGAGAAGTTAAAAAGGCAATCAAGAAGAATCCACATCTATTTAAAAGGTTTTCGTGTGTATTACGACTGGCACGGTAATCTTGAAAAAAATTGTCGTAATTTTCGTGAAGATTAAATATTAATCCGTTTCAAACCTCGCTGAATGTTAGCATTTAAAACAAGATTAGACTTCTTGAATAAGGCAAAATCATTGTTCTGATTGTATATTCAGCGGCTTTGGCTGTATGTAAGTGCCGCTTGATAGATAACCTAGACGCTCTCGCCTCGATGGAGAAACCGCCGCTCCGCGGGCCCCGGCGTTGGGGTTGTGACGTCGACAACAAAACAGTCGCGACGCGAAGCTGAGAATTGGATCAGGAGAGACGGCTTTGTGCTTCCAGTGTCAAGGCTATCTTCTCGGTATCGAATCGGAACTGTAACTTGGCAGAGATAGATAAAATGGAATAACAACTGATTACTACTGTGATAAGCCAGAAAACCTCATGGTATTTTTTACAGGAAATCAAGCGTGTATTTACGATGGGGTTGTATGTACACAGAACATTTAAACCTCAAAGAATATACGCTGTTAAGACAATCAATCCACAAGAATAGGATTCCATGCTACAGGTCAAAGCGTTATTCTTTTGCGGAGCACGCCCCCGGATACATTATCATGCGAGAGGTATGGAGAAGGCATTGAAAGCCGCGATTCTATGGTGTGACCGTTCGTGTAGGTCGGCCGTGGGGAAATTTCGTGGGTAATTTGGCTCTTGTTGAAATTTTGAAAAAAAAACACAAAGTTGAAAGCCACAAACATTAATATAATTGAATCTCAAAAAAAAAGAAACACAAATTGCAAAATTACCTAACATGTACAGATAAACAAATGAACAAAGAAAAATACAACAATGAACAGCGTAAAAAAAAAACTTTTTGAGGAAAAATCAACTGCAGAAATTATGAATTTCAAAGTTGACACAAACTAGCATCACAGCAACATCTTCTGTGACAAAAATAAATTGAAATCCAACAAATTGAATCAAAGATATCTCTGGGGAGATGAGTACACATAATAGTACATCAGAGGGTAGAGCACAGGCATTTCGGATGACAAAATGCCTCAGCACTTTCTGTTTACAAAAATTGCAATTAACCCTTCCTCAACATACACTGCATTAGCATACATAGTAGTTTCTTGCAAAACAATTCACTTCAATTACAAAGACATATGTTGTGTACAATTAAAATGAATAAACATAGTTTTGAAAACACAGAATATTCAAAAGAAATTGCAAAAAAAACTAAACATGTGTGTTTACACCATAAATGTGAAACATTTATTACAACCTACACCTTTGGTTGAAATTAAAAAAATATGTTGTATTTTTACTCAACAGGCATCCAAATTTCAATAAATATTTCAAGATATTTAAGTTCACTTAAATTCAACAGTTCATAGCAAATATACTTTTATAACCTTTTAATTGTTCATAAATAACCCAAATTGTTTCTAACTTGATTTGGATTTTACACTATCATCAAAATGTTCTTTTTGATTTAAAGACAGAAACTGCACTTGTAGTGTATTAACATGACAAGATTCTATCATAAATAAGTGATGTTCTCCCCTTAGAAAGACACACTACTTCAAATATCTTTTGAAAATAGTCCACAATGATTATGGAAATACCAATGATCGGGTATATCATACATTATGCAAGAGTGTTAATGGCCAAAAAAATATTAAACAATCTGACAGTGAACTACAGGAACAACACTTCAACCTGCATTCTACAGTCAATTGCTTCCAAATTCTCATTACTTTTTATAGTATCACATACAAAATTGTTTTGTCTTTAACACCGACCTTATTTCGATGACAGTGGCGTTCGCCACCAGCGCACAACTCACAGCGAACTAATGCGGCTGCCGACGCTCTGTCTTGGGCCTAAGCACGGGTTCTCTCTGCAACCACGTCTTACTGCAAGACCAGATGCCTTCGTCGAACGCGCATCTGCGGTGTGAATTTAGCCACCACTGGGCCAAACCTCTTTCTCGCTAACTGGAGCTCGCGGCCCCACAGCATCAGCTTCCAAATTCACGCTGCTACCTCACGCTGCCGCTTCTCGAAACATTCTGCGCACTCTCCTGACACCGCCGTTACAACCCCTTCTTTTCCGCATAGGGGAGGGAACAACTGTCTTCCCCCCGCCACCCCTCCAGCGACCGCTGATAAGGCGACGGGTTACGTAATCGCGCGGCGAAGCACGCAGACAAGGTCTTTCTTATCGCCAAATAGTGACTGAGCGAGCTCAGGATCGCTACATAGCCCCCCAATGAATAAGATTTTTTTTTCGCATCATCAACGTCTTGAAATGGTAAGAAAAATAATCTTGAAATTCAACGCCCTTCTTCCTTGCTGATGGTTTTTTCTTCAATTTTGTTAATCGTATCTTCATGGATGTTAATAAGTTAGTAGAAGTAACACAGTTGATGTGAAGATCCATGCACTGCTCGTCGTCTTCTGGATTACAGTTTACAGTGTTGTCCAACGGGAATTGTATAGCATTCCTAGATAGGTCAATCACCACTCCGTAGTCGTGCAGAAAATCCATCCCTAATATGAGTGGATACAGCAATTCCTTTGCTACTATGCAGACAACATCATACATCTTTAAGCCAATTGTCAACTGCAATAGGACCTGTCGAGATATTGGACGCGACCTCTTTTTGTTCGCTCCAACAATATATGATTTGTGCATAGGGAATTGCGGTATATTCGGATTCAATTTAGAGATTTCATTTAACAGATCTTCTACAATCACAGAGCATGTGCACCCTGTATCAACCAATGCTGAGATTTCTTTTCCTTCGCATATTATGTTGATCATCGGGCACCTACGTCTGGTTGCGTTGACACTGGTAAACGGCATCCTTTCAGATTCTGAGTATGGTTGCAAACACGTCACAGACTGTATCGTCACCTCTTCTACTTCCTTGATTTCTTGGTTTGTTTCGGGGTGACCACACGAGACAAACCTCATTAGTTTAACCCTCGTCCAGGATCTTTTGAAGTAGATGGTGTTGGATTATCCTTGCCCATTTTCTGCTTTCCCTTTTCTGCGTTGTACAGTTGTGCAGCTGCTTCAGGTTGATAATAAGCCGATTTAGCAACTTTCGACGGAGTAGAAGTGTCTTCATGATCTCCTGATATCTCGTGTTTCTTTCCCTTTTTCTTCACATTTCCATTTTCCATATTAGTGCCAGAAGTTTGTATGATGGCTGCTGATGAAATGCTTGTCGGTTTTGTTGTATCCTGCTTACCCGACATCTCATAAGTTGCATCATACAGACCTAACTGCGTCACTAACTTTTCTGCTGTCATGGGCAGTTGACTTTTTAGCAAATTCTGAATGCCTATTGGAAAATGTCTAATTATAAGGCAAACGGTTTCACTTTCTGGAATCGTGGGAGAGCATAATCTGAAGCCTGCTAGCTTTTCCGTAGCGTAGTCTTGCATGCTCTGACCTTTTTTCCAGGTACTACACATAAGCTTCAACCGAAAATTAACCTGGGTTTCGTGATTCCAGTACCTCATGAAGAACTTTTCTTTAAATCCCTCCATTGAAGTCGGTAATGGATCCAGAGTGTCCGCCCAAATTTTCGCATTACTCACTAGCATCTGATAAACCAATCTGACTTTCTTGCTTTCAGGCAGATTATACAATGTAAAAAAATTTTCTACTGCCTTTATGAATGCGCAGGGGTTCTCCTTCCCATGGGCTCCAAAAGTTAAACCTTGCGGTAAGCTAACCATCATAGGATGTGTAGTCATAGGGCCCGCAGGTAAACCATCAATCTTCTCTTGGAGGTCGTTTACCTTAGCTTCTAATTCCCGTTTCCTTGAGTCTAATTGCGACAAAATTTTGTGCTCGTTGTCTACTATTTCTGCCCTTATATCAGAAACGTTTTTGTCGACTTCTGTTTTGACCTTATCAACTTTTGTTTCAAAATTAATATTCAAACGTAACATCTGTTCCTCCAGCTTTTCTTCTAATTCAGTTCTAATTTGAGAGGTCGTATCGGTTAACTTTTGTTCCAATTGTGAAGTTTTGTCCGAAAGATCTCTTGACAACTGTTCCGTCCTATCTTGAAAATTCTTTTCCATCTGTACTATATTTTCAGATAGTTGTTTTGTTTCTAATGAAAGTTGCGAAGTCTTTTCTATTATGGCTTGTTCTAAGTGAACTAGTCTTGCATTAAAACTAGCAGTTAATCTATCTTCCAACTGAGTAGATTGTTCCGCAAATTTTTCATTTAACTGAGCGGATAGACTGTCTTTTAATTGATTAGATTGATCCGCTAATTTATCATTTAATTGACAGGACTGTTCAGCTAATTTATCATTTAATTGAGAAGATAAACTGTCTTTTAATTGATTAGATTGATCCGCTAATTTATCATTTAATTGACAGGACTGTTCAGCTAATTTATCATTTAATTGAGAAGATAAACTGTCTTTTAATTCCGAATTCGAGGATCTAAGTTTCTCATCTATCTGAATCATAAACTGCGACATTAATCTTATCATCATATTATTCGCCCTGTCAATGTCAATTTCTGATGTCGTTGGATCTTGAGGAGATGCAGATTCAGTTCCCGACGTACCAAGAGTAGCATATTCTTCGGTAGCAACCGGTGATTCTACCTGTTGAACTATTTCCCTGACTGTAGTCTCCCCATCATCCTCATTTGAAGAAAGATCTCCCAAATCCCTAGCTTGGTTGTATTTATCAGCCATTTTATCTAACAAAATGAACCAGTCTTAATTTGAGTTCAAATTGACAAAAAATTAATATTAACTATTCAGTGAGTATTTTACCACCTACAATATCTATAGAAATGCATATCTTTAACAAACACAACACAACCTTGTCAAACATCAAAGATACTAAAAAAACACTGCTGGAACCACCAATAGCTTTGGCTATAGTGTAAATTTCTCAAAATTTCAAGCCAGCCAGTTGGGCGCCATTTATGTGACCGTTCGTGTAGGTCGGCCGTGGGGAAATTTCGTGGGTAATTTGGCTCTTGTTGAAATTTTGAAAAAAAAACACAAAGTTGAAAGCCACAAACATTAATATAATTGAATCTCAAAAAAAAAAGAAACACAAATTGCAAAATTACCTAACATGTACAGATAAACAAATGAACAAAGAAAAATACAACAATGAACAGCGTAAAAAAAAAACTTTTTGAGGAAAAATCAACTGCAGAAATTATGAATTTCAAAGTTGACACAAACTAGCATCACAGCAACATCTTCTGTGACAAAAATAAATTGAAATCCAACAAATTGAATCAAAGATATCTCTGGGGAGATGAGTACACATAATAGTACATCAGAGGGTAGAGCACAGGCATTTCGGATGACAAAATGCCTCAGCACTTTCTGTTTACAAAAATTGCAATTAACCCTTCCTCAACATACACTGCATTAGCATACATAGTAGTTTCTTGCAAAACAATTCACTTCAATTACAAAGACATATGTTGTGTACAATTAAAATGAATAAACATAGTTTTGAAAACACAGAATATTCAAAAGAAATTGCAAAAAAAACTAAACATGTGTGTTTACACCATAAATGTGAAACATTTATTACAACCTACACCTTTGGTTGAAATTAAAAAAATATGTTGTATTTTTACTCAACAGGCATCCAAATTTCAATAAATATTTCAAGATATTTAAGTTCACTTAAATTCAACAGTTCATAGCAAATATACTTTTATAACCTTTTAATTGTTCATAAATAACCCAAATTGTTTCTAACTTGATTTGGATTTTACACTATCATCAAAATGTTCTTTTTGATTTAAAGACAGAAACTGCACTTGTAGTGTATTAACATGACAAGATTCTATCATAAATAAGTGATGTTCTCCCCTTAGAAAGACACACTACTTCAAATATCTTTTGAAAATAGTCCACAATGATTATGGAAATACCAATGATCGGGTATATCATACATTATGCAAGAGTGTTAATGGCCAAAAAAATATTAAACAATCTGACAGTGAACTACAGGAACAACACTTCAACCTGCATTCTACAGTCAATTGCTTCCAAATTCTCATTACTTTTTATAGTATCACATACAAAATTGTTTTGTCTTTAACACCGACCTTATTTCGATGACAGTGGCGTTCGCCACCAGCGCACAACTCACAGCGAACTAATGCGGCTGCCGACGCTCTGTCTTGGGCCTAAGCACGGGTTCTCTCTGCAACCACGTCTTACTGCAAGACCAGATGCCTTCGTCGAACGCGCATCTGCGGTGTGAATTTAGCCACCACTGGGCCAAACCTCTTTCTCGCTAACTGGAGCTCGCGGCCCCACAGCATCAGCTTCCAAATTCACGCTGCTACCTCACGCTGCCGCTTCTCGAAACATTCTGCGCACTCTCCTGACACCGCCGTTACAACCCCTTCTTTTCCGCATAGGGGAGGGAACAACTGTCTTCCCCCCGCCACCCCTCCAGCGACCGCTGATAAGGCGACGGGTTACGTAATCGCGCGGCGAAGCACGCAGACAAGGTCTTTCTTATCGCCAAATAGTGACTGAGCGAGCTCAGGATCGCTACAATGGGAAGATTGAAATAGCCACTCTTTCGACCGGAACACACGTAAGAAATCGGTGCGGTATGAATGTTTGTTTCAGTATAGACTGGGGTATTAGTAAATTATAGTGTGTCGGATAACTGATAATTAGTTTTGATAGTTTAATATTGTGCAGAGTAAAAGTTCGAAGGTATTATTTACATTGAGTTATAATTGTGATATTTATTAATGTAATTTGGGATTTGAATTCAAACAGACTCTGTATTTCGACGGGATTTATATTAGGATAGCTCTGTAGATGGGGTGGAATTGTTAACAAGTCGGCTGGAAATAGGAAGTCGCACGTAGGTGTTTCATCCGAAGCCCAGCGAGGGCCAGTCGCGTCCGAATTTAATAGAAACTGTTGGATCCTATGAAGTATCAAATAGTCAAGGACACTTCGGGAACATTTGTAATTTATTTTAGCGATAGGCAAGAGCGGGGGCATCAAAGACATTCCATGGACAACATCGAGCCCGAAGACCTTCGAGAAGAACATCTGAGAAGTCATTGTATAGACCTACAACTTAGAAAAAAAACGTGGACTGCGCATGCGGGAACAGTGGCGGAAAGAAGGTTTCCCTCTCTCCGCTGCCCAAGTTCCCAACCTGAGAAGCCGCCGCCGCCTCGGCTCGGGCGGGCGGGGTCAAGATAGCCTGACCATGACGCGACGGTCCCGAATCTTGAGGGGTGAAGGCTCGTATCTGTGTTTGAGCATGAGAACGAAGCGGGAGAACGAATCAGTTATCATTGCAGTTATCATTGAGTTCAACTAAGCTCGCCCTCGTGATTAGAGGGGGATGGCTTCACCGTGGTTCCTGAGGTAAGCGACGTCATGGGCCGTGAGCTACATGCCCTATGCTTTGCTCCAAGAATTACCATTCTGCAGTTAATACGTGGAAATGGTGAACTTTCTATATCATTATGTACTGTGAACTGCAATGTGCTAAGCTGATGCTAATAACAAAACTGTATGTGTTATGCTTCCAGCATGAACAATCATTTCGTTGTGTGTCGTACGTAGCAACAACTCTATCTCATTGTGCAACATCATATCCGCTTGCGCGGTATTCTGAAGTAAAATTGGGTTCTTGCCAATCATGACGTGCGTTGCTCCGTAACTTCAACTTGTGTTGCTCCGTAACTGTGAATCATTGCAACGTATCGCGTAGTGGTTCCAATCAAGCATTCATTGAAACAGTGTGCCTGGCAATAATTTCTAACTGTGATTAGTGCAGCTTGCTAATTCAATCACTGCACCGGCATATGTTACGAATGACAGTGATGGTCATCCATTGAACGCTCCAGTATTGGAAAGCGCCATGCCCTCTGCTGTCGTTACATGTTAGAAGCGACAACTCGGGGCTTTGCTGACCATTCGCCCACATGCTACCTTCCTTTTCCCTACCTCTACTCTTCAGGCGGATAACGTCGCGCGTCTCCAGCATGCAGACGCCCGCAAAGCGCCCACAGTGGACATCAGGGATTCCTCTGAACACAGTGGACCATGCTTTTTTTTATTTTCAGCACTACTGTAACATGCTGTGTTGTGTTTTAAATTTTATTCTGTTTTATGCTAAATGTCAATTGCAATGACTTCAATCAGTTTTCAACTGCACATGCCTTTAGCTATTACTATTATTTAAGCATTTTGAAGAGAAAATTCAGTTGTATAGTTTCAACTAGATGTATTCCATAGTTAACTTTAATTATATGTTTTTATTTCCACTCAATTCATGTCTACTGAATTCTACCAAAGTGATAGTGGCATCCTCTGTAGATATTAACATTTACTGTCAATGCGTCCGCGTCACGTTTTTGAACGTGGTGGTCCTCCGAGTTTACAACAATCCTGGCAAAGGTAAGTGGAAGGGGTAGGAGTTAATTCAGCACTCCGCCTCATCAGTCCACGGCCTCTCAGTCACCACCACCAATAATATTATTTTATCTTTGAGATAATTTATGAGCACAGCAGGGTAACGAAAGAAATAATATTATTGATAATATCAGAGGAATACATACCATCTGTGTACCATGATCTGAACACCAACTTGTAACCAGCAAAGACAGAAGGACTTGTGGAAAAAAGAGGAAGAACATGTTTAAAAGCTCTATTACTTTGTAAAAACAAAATGGCTGTTGCATTATATACACATAATGCAGTTTTCATTTCAACCAGACATAAATGCATAGTTCTGTTATAGTGCTTGTGTAGTCTAAAACAAAACCATCGTGACTGAAATCTTGTTTTGTTGACATCAACAACTAAACTTCCATTAAGCACTTATTTGTATAAAATAATAACAATTTTTTCAATTACCCTGTTAATATTTGAAAGCAAATAAGCCATTGATAAATAAAAATAAACATACTTTATGTATTTTGTACTTCGCCTAATAAAATGTCATTTTTCTCAAAACTATATGTTTGTGGCATAGACACTTTTCACCCTCAGGCACTCAATTAAGGACAAGAAATTAAAAATCCTGTGTTAAATGTTTGTCAGTCAGATCAAGAAATAAAATCAGTTCATGAACCTGTCAATCAACGCAAAGTATTTACATGAATAAGTAGTGTTTTCAATTGAGTTACATGAAATTACACATCAATATGTTTCGAAATATAAACGTATAATTAGTAATGATTGTAATAAAGAATAATTATGCCTAAATTTTGCCAGAATAATTATGAAACCAGTGGTGCTACAGAATGGCACAGACTTTCCCGTATTAGTTTTCTATTTTCTTGGGTCTTCGCTATCTATTCGGAATTGCCACATACTCTTTCTTGCCAGCTACCATCTATTACTACCAGAAGTACATTTTTTTGTCATTTTCTTAATTTTTCGTTTTCCTATGGGTAGAACGAAAATATTAATTTTAGAATATTAAAGAACACAAAAACCTAGCCGTAAATTGCAATTTTCTTTTAAAAATTACGTGCCATTTAAGAGAAAATGGCGTTTTAGCACTACTAAAAATGCAAAATTTGAAGCTCATTTTCACAGAAAATTTTTGAGTTTTCAAAATACTATATTTGAAGTTATTTGAAGCACTTACACTCAAAAATATAATAATCTTTACAAATTGCGGATAATGTGCATATTAAAGCTGTGAGAGATCATTAAAAAATTTACATTTATATAATTTTTGAAAAAACAAAAAAAAAAAAACTCAAAATAAACTTTACGTCATATTAAAGAGTGTAATTATTACTATCCATTAGAAAAGTTTAAAAAAAAATTAGCAGCCATATATGAGAAAATATTTCAGTATTGTACAGTATTTCAATAAGGCAGTTATAACATTGTAGATTTGTATAAAAAAACCTTCTTTATATTATGGAAAATATTTGTCTGAAAGATAAACATTTATTCCCGACGAAATACTCTTCCTTTCAGGTAAATCCCAAACAAAATCGGTTTAGCCAATCCCAAGATTAGTTACACTAAAATTGTAAACTATTAACTGCTTTTACTTTCTCGCCCTTACTTCGTAAGAAGGAAGAAAGGGGGATCGAGGGATCGTACAGAGAAAGGTGATTTTTTTTGTGTCATGTAAATAATCTTATTGGGTTATAAAAAGGTATTTTGGTTTCGAAGGCAGAAACTTCAATTTTACTAATATAGACAAAAGTCTGGGCTATCGTTTAGGTATGCTCCTAAGGATATATTCGTAACATTATTGAATTTTACTGGATAATAACGCGGATCGTTCCATTTCCAGGGTGATGGCAAAAGATTGTTTTATCATTCACTCTGGAGCTGTCAAGAAATACATTGTGTATATATGTGGTTTAATTTTCCATTTTCATTTGTTTTTTTTTTTGTAACAGAAAGAGAGAAATGAAGTAGCTTTGCTCAGGAAACAAGTGGTGCTACAGGATGGCACAGACTTTCCCGTATTAGTTTTCCTTGGGTCTTCGCTAGCTATTCGGAATTGCCACATACTCTTTCTTGCCAGCTACAATCTATCAACGCCAAAAGTACATTTTTTTGTCATTTTCTTAATTTTTCGATTTCCGAATGGTAGAACGAAAATATTAATTTTAGAATATTAAAGAACACAGAAACCTAGCCGTAATTGGGAATTTTCTTTTAAAAATTATGTGCCGTTTAAGAGAAAATGGCATTTTAGCTCTACTAAAAAAGCGAAATTTCAAGCTCATTTTCACAGAAAATTTTTGAGTTTTCAAAATACTTTATTTGAAGTTATTTGAAGCACTTACACTCACAAATATAAAAATGTTTACAAATTGCTGGTAATGTGCATATTAAAGATGTGAGAGATCTTTCAAAAAATTTACATTTATATAATTTTTGAAAAAAAAACAACAAAAAATAACTCAATATAAACTTTACGTCATATTAAAGAGTGTAATTATCACTATCTGTTACACAAGTTTCAAGAAAAAAATTACAGCCATAAATGAGAAAATGGCGTTTGAGCATTTCTGAAAATGCCGAAATTTGAGCTACTTTTCACAGAAAACGGTAGTGTTTTCGAGAAACTTTACTTGACATTATTTAAAGCATTTATACTCGTAAATATAATAATGTGAAAAAATCGCCACTAATGTAAATATTAACGACGTGAGAGACAAGTAAAAAAAAATTACATTTTTGTAATTTTTGAAAAAACCAACCGATAGACCAATATGGCTTTTATGTAATCTGATAGAGTAAATTTACACTTGCATATTGCAACGCAATATTGCACGAAAACGACTAAAATTTTGAGAAATATTTACATGACCTTTATTAAAGAACTCAATATGCAGAACAAATTTTATTTGAAGAAAAAATCTCTATCTTCAATTTTGTAGATGAGAAAGACGCCGAAAAAAATTCAAACTTTCAAAATTTTCAAAAATTCAGAGTTATCCGTGAAAATTGGACATATGCCATGTTAATAAGTGTATTTTACTCTATTCATACAAGAAATTTAAAGAAAAAAATTTGGAGCCGTTTTTGAGAAAATTTTGAAAATCCCCGGGGGGCTTCATATAAAGTACTCCCAAATTTCGAAGAATCTTTTTCAAAATCTCAAAGCTGCGACTAGAATCAGATCGACCGGGGAATATCCATTTTGGAAGAAATCGTACGTATGGTTAGGCGCTAGCAGTGTTCACAGACGGACAGACGGACGTTTTCCTTTCAATTGGGTTTTCGGTATCAAGGACCTAGATAACAGGGTTTCTGGCTGCAGCACGTGTTAGGGGATATTTTTCTTAATTTAGCAACCTCTTTTATCCACTTATTCGTTTTCACGGCCCGGCAAATAATTTTTTTCCGCCGAAAATTGGCCATTTTTTCGCGCAGCATTACATAACTTTCCCTATACTACGTATATCACTCCGTGTATACGTACGTATACGGGAAAGTAAAAGGCGACGTTCAGGTTGCATTGTAACAGCCATTCTGCCGGTGCTTTGCACGCTATTTTGTGTATAGTGTATATATTAGTTTACTGGCTTGGTTTTTTACCTGTAGTTGAATTGTCTGAAGATGAGGACAAATATAATCCTCAAAACGTCGCTCTTTTAATTTTCATTTTTGTATCTGGATATCGAAAAAAGAACTTTTCGTCTTTTCTAAACAATCTGTAGCCAGATTCATTTAAAAAGTTATGAATACAGACTAACAGACAGACAATTTTCTTTGAAGCGCACATCTATTTACTTTTCCTCCTTATTCTACAGTATATGGGGAAAAGTACTTGAATCACATCAAGAATACGATATCGAAGTTTTGGTAGCATAATTCGTAATTTAGGTTCTTTTTGAACTGCTGCTTCGCACATGCGCCAAAACTAAGTTCAATTAGTGCTGTTCCAAATTTGGTGCAGGTGGCAAGGAGGTAAACACACTTTTGCACCCGAAAATCCGAATGGCTATCTGTAGTCTGTCTGTATATTTGTGTGTTTCTGTCTGTATGTTTGTCTGTCTGTATGTTTGTATGTAACTCTGTCAGGTAAGAAAATTTTGAATTGGAACTAGGTAAATTCGCCAGGTGTAAGATTAGTTGTGCCGTTCCTGGATAATTAAGACATTTTCATTTTAAGGGTACTTTACATTAAGCTTCGGTGCAATTTTAAAAATTGTCTTAAAAATGGCTTCACATTTTTTATTAATTTTTTTTCGTGATTTTAATGAACGTGCATTTCTAAGTAAGGCATCGTTCTGATTTTCATCAAAACCTTTCAAAATGTAAATATTTTTCGAACATATAATTTACTTCTAATGTTAGTGACAAAGATTTTTCTCTCAATTCAAATTATCCTTTTATTTTAGATATTTAAATGACGTTTTATAATATGGGAAGATGTTAAGTATTAACATTAAGACTGGTAAAAGTTTCGGCACGCCGCGCTCACTCACGAGTTTACTTATACATGTATTTTGTAGGCTTCTGTTGTGAGTGGGACTGTTATTTTAAACTTTGTTTCTCACATTTGCATTGTGGAAAGTGGTACAAGCATTGTATATTATTCTAGCACTTCTAAGCTCCGTTCTGAGAAAATATTTCCCCTAGTAGTTACACCAACGTTCAAAAGGGCGCCAGGTTGATGCAAGGACGAAATTTGGTGTCATATCATTCCCCACACGTACACAACTTTACCTATCTCCGTCGCAGAGTCTCAAGCGTGTGCTTTATGGGCATATTTCCGGAAACTTTAAAGCAAATCACACGTCCGTCGCGTGACTGATGTCGTAACTGGAAGTTTCAACCACTACTTTTGTTCTTCACGCGAGGTCTGAAAGAGCAAGATGCTGCTCGGAATATTTATGAGCAAAATTTCGAAGCTGAGAAACGGTGCATTCTGACTCTTTTTGAACGAACCTCGTGAGCTTGATTTCCGCGACGTGCGGAAAGGGAATATTCTTGCTCTTCTGCTCGCATACATTGCATTTCCGTTCGCATCTTTCTTCCCAAGAGCGAATCTTTTGATCTCCACGTGTGTGCAACCGCCGAGTTTACGGGTGGAAACACAAGCACGCAACACGAAATGAAGTCGCGGGGCTTCTCGCAACGATTTCGCCGGTTTGGAAGGATGGGGGCGAGGATGTTGCCGAGCGGAGCGAGTTGTGTGGGATGACGCGGCGCGGCGCGGAGAGGGGTGGGAGGCGGGGTGGAGTGCGCTGAATACGCAGATCGTTTGGCGGGGAGATGGCGAGAAACCCCTGGGGAACGTCTGTTGCCGAGAAGCCCGGCGGCAGTTTTGCCTGTCGGCCGTTGAGGTCGCTGCGCCGCCCACGCATCAGCCCCGGCTGCGGCCTCAGCTGTTTCCCTACAACTCGCACAACGGCGAGGCGAACCGGAAAATGACCATCCTCTCCTACATTATTTCAATAGTACAGATTCATATTACGGCTCTCGCACGCGACCAATCATTATAAATTAGGTGTCTCAAGAAAGAGAATTTCACGGAAACTTTACCAATGGGTCTTTAACTTTAATAATATGAAGGATTTGTTGAAAAATACGCATCTAAATATTTATGTCAATTACAACCCGCAACACTCGGGTAGCGTTATTGAAATCTATATAGCTGCATAATTCCCAAACGAAGCGTTCTCAGGTCTTAAAACCTGCAATTTTGTGATCAAAGGCTCCAAAGAAACGTCCCTCACGGCGTACTCTACGGTATATCTTCTTAGATATTCCATTACATTTTTGCTGGTTTGATGCTTCTCGATTTTACCCCACCTGTTCAGAGACAAGCAGAATTTACAATTGTAAGTCAAATTAAACTAATTACATGATATTCTAAGTGATTGAATTGCACGGTGTAACTCTCTGTTTGGTAATAAACTTAAATAATAATAACTTGTCTTAACAAGAGTGTATTTTACTGTTATGTAAAATAATGGGGGAGAATGAGGCAGGTGGGAGAACTTGCCTCAGGCCTCGACTTAATTGCGACCCTGAACGTTATTTGATTCAAAAGGAATCAAAAATATTTATTTCTCAAATCCAAATTTAACGCTATTTCTGATGCATGGAGAAATGAATTCTGTTTATGAATTGGGAAGGAGATAATTTTTTGTTCGAAATAAGAGGCTCCCTTGAGTGAAATACCCCAGGTCCCTGGTTTTCTCAAGGCATTCCTGCTTAACATCCGTAAAAATTCAACTGGCACGTTCCGGCAGACCTACTTCAGGGAAGACAAACATTCTAGACTCAGCTGTAAAGAACCATTGCCCCCTTATCAAAATTAATAACGCATTAAAATTTTCAGAAAAGGACAGAAGCGCGGAATTCATAGCAAATGATGATGCAACATCCGAGTAAGGTGAACGCGATCTAAAATTACATTAATGTGATTGCACCCAAAAAAATTCGCGAGTACTTTGGGTGGGATGTTTCGTGGGGGAACGAAAGTCTAGAGGGACGAACACCCCAAGGAACAGAGCAGACGATGATCGACGCAGACCGTGATCATGTGCAGACCTTTCATAAGACTGACGATGACAGATCGTGATCAAGTGCAGATCGCCCATGAAAACGACGCTTAAAGTCTGAACTGACGTTCAAAATTGAGCTAACAAATTTGTCAGCAATAATTGTAGCAAGTGGAAAAATGTTGAAGATATCAATGCACGCGGCTCAAAAGCCTTGTCTGCCGCGTATAAGAGAATGCTAATATAGAGGAGTTACTCTAAGAAGAGATCACTTTGACAGGTGAGTTAAAAAATGAACGTCGTACAGAGCGATGACAATGCAAGAGGTAGTGATGAACTCATTTACATATGAGCTAACTGTAAAGGAACGCACTGAAAAAGTGAATGCATGGAAAATTATGTTGCCAACAGTAGCCGTCAAACAGTAGCTGTCAAACCGGTCCCTTCTTATAGTTATCTCTCTATATCGCTGTTTCCGCGAGCGTGGAACCGCGACCTTCGGCCGAAAACGAGAACGAAGCACGCCTCCGCCGCTGCTGCGGCTCCCGTCGTCACCTCTCTGAAGCCAGCTAGCCACCCCTAACGGACAACACACTACATGCCATAATTGAATACTAATTAATTACTCATTAAATATAATAATTTTTAATTTATTATGCCAGCCATTTTCAAAAAAATCGAGGGTCAGCTAGCTTCAGACTGAAGTTAGCTAGCCACGTAACAAAACAGGCAAAAAATATAACAAGAAAGTATAAATTATTTAGCATTGAATTACTCCATTTTAACAAAATTATAACAATTAATTGTTTACAAAAATTAGTTCATCATTTTGCACAACAATCACACTTCATCGACAAAATTTTTAAAAAACGTAGAATTTATTCTTATCGGCAGACTAGAATTAATAAAACTATTTTTTAACTACTTTATATTTATCAATAAAAGGGCTTCAGAATTAATAACTGCTTTAAATTTTTTATAAACAGCCCTAAACATCCACAGAGAAAATGATTATCTTGTTTAAAAAAAATCACACAAAAAGAACAAAACGGCGGAATACAGAAATGTTTGCACGAGTTCCTACATTAGACATATACATAAACTCTATTTGTTTAAATTAATTACTCTTCTCACTTGGTCTTATATTCGCCCAAAAATTTGCATAAAAATTATTCCTCGGACACAATTTAAAAAATCCTGGAATTTATTATTACCGACGGAGCACACACTTACACTATTTTGTTAGAAATTTATATTTATGAATAAAAGGCCCCAGAATTAATTACTATTTGCAATTCTTCATAAATAATCCTTAACCTTCACGGATAAAAGAAATAACCACAAAAAAAAACTAATCGGCGAAATAAAAGGAAATGTTTGCACAAGTTATTACATTAGACATCTATTGTATTAAAATTAATTTGTTTAAATTAATTACTCCTCCAAGTTGCTTTTAAATTCTTCCAAACAATTAGACCAAAAACGCAATTTACCGACAAAATTTTAAAAAATCCTGGAATTTATTCTTAACTGTGGAACACAAAATGGCTAAAACTATTTTATAACAAATACTTCATATTTATAGATTAAACTGCTCCAGCATTAATTACTGCTTCCAAATGATTACGAAAGGCCTTTAACCTTCAGAGGGAATATCAAACTTCTATGTATAATACAACAATATCACACAAAAATAACTAATCGGCGGAATGCAGAAATGTTTGTGCAAATTAATTTCCGCCGGTCCGCCGGTAAGAATAAATGCTAGGTTTTTTAAAAAAATTATGGGTGAAGTGTGGTTGTTGTGCAAAATGCAGTGCTAATTTTTGAAAACAATTAATTGTTATAATTATGTGAAAATGGAGAAATTAAATGGTAACTAATTTATACTTTCTTGTTAGATTTTTCTGATATTTTTACTGCATTTTGTTACTTGGCTAGCTAGCTTCAGTCTGAAGCTAGCTGATCCTCGATTTTTTAGGAAATGGATGGCGTAATAAATGCCAAATTATGATAATTAATGAGTAATTAATTAGTAATAATTTATGGCATGTAGCTTGTGGTCTATGGGTGGATAGCCAGCTTCAGAAAGGTCTCATCGTCACTGCCCGGCGCGTACTGCAGGGTACACCCCAGTCACGACTGCCACCTCGCGCCACATTCACGCGCGTAAAAAGCCACCTCTTATTATCTCCAGATAAGTTTGCGTCTTCTAGAAATTGTAAGGAGAATAGACAAAGTTCAAAATGTGTGTGTTATGGAAAATAAATTGTAAGGTGAGAAAGCAAAAGTTAAAGATATCTTATAGATATTACTAATTTCAAGAATAGAAGAGAGAAAAGGTTGTTGTGCGTGCAAAAATAAAAATTCTATGTAACGTAATTTCAGAGTAATCTGTTGATGTATGAGAAATTTTTCATTTCAAAAGAATTTATAAACAAGAAGTGGTGTCCTCTCAGGAACCACATGCTTAAATAATCATCATAAACTCTTGAAGTCGCGGTCGGAGTCATGTGGGTTCTTTCGTAGGGCAGGAGCCCTGAGGGCCTGAGGCCCGTCCTCAGGGCAGCAGCCCTGAGGAAGTCTACGATAAGATGGTTGAAACGTCGGCAACACAGCCTTCGACGCGGCATCACCCGGACAGCCAAGATCATTCATCATAAACTTGTTAAAACATGCACACACATATCCAATAAATCACCCCTTGCCAAGCTAACACAGAGAGTCGACACCCTGAGGATTCTCCGAGCTTTCCCTCCGGGCGGATAATTTCGCCATTATCGGTAACCCGACCTCGCGCCCTACATCCGGCAATATGTGACGCATGGGGGTATTACAAAATGTTAATTGTTTTACTTTCTCCTGTGGGAGTGAAGAAACGTCGTAGTGTTGTTCGATAGTGCTGTTTGTATCACCTTGGAGGTAGAACGGCTGCATACCTGATTAACTGTAGCATTCTTCATCAGCGCAGATGTGAAAATTTTTCAGTGTAGCTGCTATGTTGCCCCAAAATGGCCTCTTTCATTGTCCATTGTTCAGCTTACTTTCTTCAGTACACAGTTAAGCACTTTACAGAAGCTTACACTTTTTCACTGACAAAGAAAGAAACTTCATCCGCTTCTACCCTGTGGAGCACGCCCGTGCTCCGGCCGCAACGAAGTGACCGCTTTGGATGTTTAATAAGCACTGCACTGACTATTAGCTACTGAACTACGGGTATACGAATACTGGAGCGCGGAGCCCTCGCAGATCGAGAGTGCACCGCGCACAAATACTCCTTGAGCGGCTTGGGCTTTCTGAGCAGCAAGCGATTGGCACAACTGTTCACCACGGATGCCCTGAGCTATCTGTAATGTTTATAGAAATTGTCTACTGTCATAGACTGTCATAGACTGGTTATAGACTACTGTCAGAAATTCTAATTGTACACCCAAATTAATACTAATAATGCTCTTATACTTTACAAATGCCGATTAATTCATCTAGAATGTGTGAATTTATTAAGACCATTCTTAAAAAATAATAGGACCAGATATAAACTTTTCTTCATTGTATCTCTTTACTGTTTCTTTAGCAAAACTTTTTGCGGTTTAAATTCTTCATAATTTGTTATTATTCGCACATCTTTTCAATTATTTTGTCTGTAGTTCACAGGTACGTATTCGTTTATGAGTCTAAACATCTTTTGGTACAGTACATTTCGTAATTTATGAACATCATTGAAATCTTTATATAATTACTTTGAGTACTCTATTTTATGATAAATTATTTGCAGTTCTTTGTGAATGAATTGAAAAGAGAAATTTGCGGGTAAAAATATGTTCATTTCTACTCGATTACTAATAATTATTAAAAATAAACAAGACTATACTTGGCACCAAACTACTTTTTTTCTTGACATTTGGGAGATACGTGAAGAGGCGGACAGTGGTTTTCTACTGTCATGGAATGGCAGCAGCGTTTTCTGTGACGTCATCTACTCCTGTTGGAATGAATAAACAAAGGGCAGTGAGCTTAGTGTAGAATGAAGAAAACACTATGTGCACAGAAATCGTGACGATCTGCTGTGTTGGTGAACGTCTATTCTGTCCTAGTAATCTCAGAACCAAATAGCAGGAATTATCGTCTCATACCAATTTTTAACATTTATTCTCTTCTATATTTACCAAAACATAATAAAAGTTGAAAGTAACCAATAATTAATACTTTGAAATTGCAATTTACCTACAAAACTTAAACAAAATCCCGTCTGTCATTTCTTGGAAACATTTTTAACATTTACGGGGAGTGTTCTTGGTTAGCATGACTTTAATAATTTTATTAGGCCAACTCACAGCAGATAATAGTTGACGGAAATCTAAACAAATATGATTAAAGTAATGGCTAACAAATAAAATCTCATCTAATAACATTTGCATCAGTTTATAGTCTGTTGGCGTTGCTATGCTATGCAATACTTTGCATTTTCGCTCACAGAGACGATTGAAAGCAACACTCAAGACATGTACGCGTAAGAAAGTTTGTAGGTAGGCGTTAACCGCAGCCAAAAAAAGATCCCCAAAACACGAAAATATTTCGGCCGATTTTCATCATTTCAAAGCATTGGAGCTTCTAGCAATAATGTTAGATCACTGATGAAGGAATTAGAGGGTCATACTAGACGAGCGCTTCTGCCTTGCATTTATGTCGCCGAACATCAAAATTTCATCTCATTAAAAGTATCCAGGAAATATAAGTTTTGAGCTGAAAAATATTGAATTCTAGAACTGAAATCTGAAATTCGCTTTAGAAAGCTCACGGAAGATCATGAAGCAATGACAGTAAAACACGACATCGCTATGTTGACCTCATCCCTCTTTGTGTTGAGTACAAAGGAGAATAACGTATACATGCTTACATGTTTCACTTAATACCTCTTTCCAGTACGAAAAAGTATAGAAAAGCCAAATCCTACCTACGAGTATTTAGCTTCAAAGAAGAACAAAGAAATATGACCTTTCTTTTATGAGGTTAGAGGTGCGCAGTAAAATGGAAATTGATCGAATTATGTCGTTTGTTTCAAAACCGTGTGTTGCTTTAGCAATTACGGACTTTGAGAGAGCACAAAATATCGTGATCTTCTTTAATAGCTTAGATAATCGCCATTTGGACTGTGCGAGCTTTGCATTAGTTCGAAATCTGTTTTCCAAACCTCATTTCAAGAGGAATGCGCTTCGAGCTTCAGAGCGTACATTTACAATTTGTCAACGTCGCCACGGTCGCCAGTCTTGCAGCCACTAGCACTCCGACTGGGCTCGTTTGGAGCTGATGGGATGTTCCACGACCACGTACACGAGGAAAAATCTCTTCATTACTGTCAGAGTATGTTAACGCCTTATTAGTTTCAACGACGTTTAAAATAATCATCATACAGATTAAAGAAAAGAGTGGTAAAAATTTAGGTACAGTTTGTACAGCTTGTTATAGTTAAAAGTAGCTATTTCGTTGATATTTGGTGAATAAAAATACTAGTTTTTTCTAAACCTCTTTATTTAGATAAGTATAGTAAACTGATCACATGTTTTAATTTGTAATTCCAGCTATGGATAGAGAATCAAGTTTCTCGGGGAAAGCGGTATTGTGAACACTGAAATCAATATTAATTTGAAATGGGAACAGAATTTAACCTTCTGTAGTTCGTTCTTGTTTACAATTTGTAAAGCCATCTGATTTAACAGTTTAACTACAATGGCTTACATTAATATTCAGACAGCCACAAATACTGAAGGCGTTTCTTGTTTGATTTTTTCGCACGTGCGCGAAAGTTACATGGGTTCAAATGCAAAGGAATTATGTCTTTATTATTAGGAAACAGAATAATACAAAGAAAATGTTTCTGATGTATTACTTGTTTACTTTACATTTGCAGACGGAGCGCTGCGATCTGTTTACATGAAGTCACCGCCGACTGAATGAGAAACGCGCATCTTCAGTATATTCTGACCGTTTAATATGATATAGATGGCGGTGAGCAGCACACAGAACCCCGGCGGGGCAAGAACATAACCATTAAGCAGTAGATAAGTGCAAAGAAGAAATAAAAATATTGTACGTGAATGTTGCGAATAGCGTGTGGTGTGATCTATTTGATTGTATATTGTTTTAATCATTTAAGAGCACGACTCCAGCTCACTGTCAGAAAGGCATAATTCGTCAGCTGTGTCCGTAGCGCTTGTGCTGCCTTCGGAGATAGCTGATTGGTCAGATGCTGATTGACATCGGGGCCATTCGTGTATTCTCGGTTGTGTGTTCGGGCCCTCACTTTCAAAACAACATTAGTTCCTAATTCTGCCGTCTGCAAATGTAAAGTGAACGAGTAATACAACATACGTTTCATAATACGGATTTATTTGTGAATATGCAAGAATACGAAGTCACATTAATATTGCGACAGGTAATAGAAAATGTCCTGTTACCCCCTCACCACTTTAGATAGGGTGATAAGCTCACCATCCCCTACCCAGGACAAAGGAAACTATGCAGTCAGTCGCTGTCAATATGTCCGCATGGAAACCCCTCCTGCAATAGGGCGCAAGGGAGAGAATTCGAGGTTCCAACTAAGGCAGCTTGTAGGTTTCCTCCATGCAAAGGGACGCTCCTGCAAGGAGATCGCAAATCTTTTACACATGGGCAAGACCATGGTGCCCGATATCAGTAAGAGATTTTAGAAAGAAGACAGAACCGCAACAAGGACAACGTAAGAAGATCTGCGAAAGAGAGCAGCGTGCAATTTTGAGAAAAGTACGAGAAAATCCGAAGGTGAGTATCGTCCAGCTGGCAGCGGAACTGCGTGAAGCGCCAGGAACATCTGTGCACCCCGAAACAGTGCGCAGAGTAATTAGAAACGACGGATATCACGGCAGAGCGGCCAGGAAGAAACCCTTTATCGGGGCTGGGAATAGAGGTAAAAGACTTCAGTTTGCCAAGGAATATGTGACGAAATCAGAGGAGTGGTGGCCTGAGGTAGTTATTGCAGATGAGAAAAAGTTTAATATTTTTGGCAGTGATTGTAGTTAAATGATATGGCGCAAATCAAATACAGAATTGCATCCTAGAAACGTAGAGTCAACTGTGAAACACGGAGCTAGATACATAATGGTGTGGGGCTGCATCAACTACATTCGGCATTTTTGGTAATAATTATCGGCATTATCTGTTGATAAAGGAACAATTCGGTTTCACTTTCTTGCTTGTATTTCTTTCCTACGAGCCTCAAAATATCGCAGAACTTACGATTTCTGAAGTATATCTGGGTGTCCGAATATTAAATATGTTTAAATTCGTATCAGTGTTTGAGTTTTCATTCTTAATTATTCATATTATCAAAGTTGTTTTTCGTTTAGTTAATTAAATATGCTCATTAATGAGATGAAAAATGGTTGATTATCACTATGCTAATTGCATGCGTGCAATTAAAACCCCAACATGCGATTAATACTGCACAAATACCAATCAGAATTAACAATAAGGATCAAAATCGTTTTATTACGTATTTAAAACACAAACGTGGCCAAGACATTTCCGGTAGGCCATTAAACATGAACAAAAATATTAAACATAAATAAATGAAATGATTTGCATTAAAAATCATTTGGACTTAAGTAGTTGCTTAGCTGTCCTAGAGACGCCGCGCCGTAGGTTCAGGCGACAAGGTTTCGGACGTCATTCTGCCACATTCCTCAAAGCGAAATGCCTGGGGAGAAGGTTGCAGAATGGCAGCCGAAACCTTGGCACCAGTCCCTAGGACGCGGCGCCTCCTGCACAGCCAAGTAGCTACTGACTCCAGCACGTAAGCTACGCTCTCATCTGGTCTGAACATATTACAAATGTAAAAAATATAATCGTGTTGTGTTTAGCAGTCCGAAAAAAACGCCAGCAAATCTAAGTCTGAAATGACTCTTTTTTTTTACTTTCCAATATTTAAACATGTATTTCCTCTCATACTCGTGGGTTCGTCAGCTTCTTCTAAAAGTTCATTAGGAATATGTTCAATATCTTTCATTTGCAAACATTTCTTTATCTTCAGAAACTATGGTGATCATAAGTGAACACAATGCAAGTTCTCCTATAATAGATCTATTTTAAAAGTCATTTGACGTCATCTAATGTATGCCTCAAGTGGTTAAGATGTGATTGAATTTCTCAAAATTTAAATTATTCTTAAATGGAAACGAAACAATTTTGAACATAACTACTGAATGAAGGTGTATGCTTGCACTCGCGATAAATAAGAAAACTTGCTCCTATCGTTCCTAGTTTTCTTGAACACACCTTTCATGCAATTATACTCCTGTTTATCCATTCGTTTCGTTAATTACTACAGTAAAACGTGTTCAGTGTGGAAATAATGCGGAAATCCAACTAATGTGAACATATATCGCGTTCCGGACACACAAACTCTACTGTTTAATGCAGATTCTTCTCTAATATAAAAAATATGGGGATTTGATATTAGGATCACGTAGGATCCGCACTGAGCAAGTTTTACTAAATAAGAATTTTAAGTATTGTGAATTTTGTAAGTTGCGGCGCACACAATTTCGGTTTCCTTTGTCACATTGTTTCTTTGATCGATGTTCATAATGAAATAGTGGCTTAATAGATATTGAAAGGATGAATATCAATTCTCTAAACACAAATATTATATTTAGCAATATGAATGGTGAATAAACCAATAATTCTGTTTTGTCTGAATTGAGAAGAATTTTATTCGATTCAGATACTTTAATTCTTTGAAAGTGGTTTTTGAATCAGCGCCACCCAAAATGGAATCCTGAAAGAATAATATCCATCGAAAAACAAAACAGTATTTAACATAATCTGTAGTCGAATGTAATGTTTTTAAAATCGAATATTGAATGAAAATATTCAATTGCTTTCTCATTCCAATAGCAAGAGAGAAAGAATTCTAAAGATTTCTAACTGTACAGGATATTATTTATATATTATTTATTTTTATTCAATTTTGATTAGATTATTGAAGGCACAGATTTAATTGAAAAGATTATTAACAGTTTGACTGATGTTGAAAGACGAATTTACACTCGTCATGGTTCTTTCAAATTTTCCCTCTCAACGAGCATTCAACAAAATTTCAATTTTCGTTATTTTTACATACTTTTTATGGTATTTAAGTAGATTCTAAGTGAAGTAAATTTATTTTATGAAGGTGGTTTGAATTGAATATATCTTCCGTAGGCTATAGGGATTTTGCCATTGTGTCAGGAGCACGAAATGAACAAATGCTTATTACAAAAGAATGTGATGTAAATATTTCATTAAAATTTAATGATTTGACACGTCTGTGCCCCGGAAAAATATATTGTGCATATTTAACTCAAGGAAAAATTACTTGAAAATGAAAAATGTTTTTGCAAAAGGTCTATTAAATAACAATGAATGTTTGAATTGGGTTAATTCGACGTGTTTTAACATACAAAACTGTAGGCAGAATATTTTTTACTTTTCGCGAATTAGTCGCATTTGTAGTCTTAGATTATTAAATTAAAACAATTAAATCTTGATAAATACAAGTCTGTCGGTTTAATATACATAGTTAGAACAGAGGTTTTATATATTTAGAACATAATCGGTTAATATACAGAGTTAGAACATAAAATGCTTGTTTAAGGAAAACATTCATGATGAGACCGCATTATGGAACCGCAAATCATGGGATGGTTATTATAGTCGGGAAGAGGCTGATCAGAAAGCATTGGCATTTTTGGATCGTATGGTTTGTTCCTAGTTTTATTATCTTTTTATCCGAAGAAAGATCCTGCTCGACGACATAAATGGCGAAGATTTTCTGACGAAGTAGAATATGTGAACATTAGACGTGCATGTACTTCCGCGCTGGATGGCTCTAACATCTGCGAAGGCGCAATGTAGTCACAGGGGCTGTTCCCACCCCCGCCCTTTCGGTCTTCCGCGCGTCCCACGCCTATTGTCTGGCCGGCGGCGGCTGGTTGGCGGTGGGAGACGGCGAGGTTTAATTGTGTTGAAGGCCGGCGGTGGCGGCGGCGGTGGCGGGGCGTGCGTGTGGCGGGGCGGAGCGGGGGAGAGGGGGGTGGGGAGGGAGAGGGTCGGCGGAGGGGGGCGGTCGCTCGTGTGGTTGGGGCTGATAAACTGGCTCAACAATGCCGCCGCGTTTTCCTCCCTCTCCGCCCGCATCGCCGCACCCCTGCGGCGCCGCCCCGCCCCGCCGTGCCGCGCTGGCTCTGCAGCTCTCCAGCCTCCCCTGTTCCCCACGACGACGGCCCACAGCTCTCCTTCCTGTGGCTCCTGCCACCTTCCCACTTCGTTTTCTTTGGGTTTGCTTGTTTGGTCATTCCTTACAGCTCGACACTATTTTACCTCGTCGCACTGTCTTTTCTTCGTCTCTGTCTTCCACTTCTCACTTTTTCCCACACTATCAGACTCTATCAATACCTTCCACTGGTTATATAATTAACCTTTTTCTCTACATCTCACATCCACCTTGCCTTCCAACTGACCTATTCACTCTCCCCTTTTTTGTGTCATGTTCTTCCATTTTTTCGGTGTCATGTTCTTCCTACCATTTTTCTATTTTTCACCTTTTTAGACCAATTTTTTTGACACTACGTTTTCATTATACTTGCCATCTTTCCACCTAATATTAATTTTGTACTGCCTTGCCAAATAAAAAACCTCACTCGTCCATTGTGTTTTTTCACATAATTTCGCCAAGTGTAACACATTCCCTTGAGATCATTTCACTTTGTTTTACTGTTAATATACCTGGGTCGAGATGTATCACTTCATTTCCATGAGAAGAAAATTCCGGCTACTTGGCTGCATTTTCATGTAGTTCATTTTGATGATTAACCAGTAATATAAACAAATTGGTAAAAAATGACTAAACAAACACACGCTTTATCTAAGGTCTCTGTTACATACCAACATTCCCCTCCATCGGTGTGGTTACTGTCGATCTTCTCAGAAGGCGAGCGAGATTGCTGTTTCTTGGAACCAATGCGTCATTGTCTGAGGAGCGGCAGCGACGCCCCGCGATCCGAGAGCCAGCCTTCTCACACATCACAGGATTTTAGAGAGCGAGAGTACGATAGACTCTGCTAAGCTTCTTATATGTGATCGAGAGGCCCTGGGGAGTTAGAATGCGTGGTAACGGGAGACGAAGAAAATTGGTTGTGCGGACCCAAGTGAAATCATACACTTCCACATGGCCTAAACTGTTTGCATCTTAAAAGACTGAATTTCATTTCAAAAAGCAGCAGTAACAAATTATTCATAAAAACCATGAAACTGGTTTTGCCTTTGTAATCCAATTAAATAAAAAACTATTGTAGTATATTGACCTAATCGTGAACGTGAATGTAATTGGTAACGTTGTAAAAGTATTAGCAGTGTGTAGGAATATTTTGATAGCACCCTATATGCTACATTGGAAGAGATGTCCACTTCCAGAAACTCAGGAGAGATCGTGGACTATTCGGGAGATGTTTTTCTGGCATTAAGTAGGCCTAGATATCTTACGACATCTCATTGTCGTTTGCTCCTGCTCGGTTGAAGTAATAACAATGAAAGGGAAATCACAAACAATTAATTGGTGTAATTAAAATATAAAAATGAAAAGGCGACAAAGTAAAAATGATTCTTAATGTACATTTTGTTAAACGAAAGAACGTAGCCCATAACAGTCGCGGTTATTCAGAAAAATTAAAGGAATTACAGAAAAATGGAAACAAAAAACAAAACAACTTATAAAGCAAAGGGTATATTTAAACGTAAAAGAGAACTTATTTTTAGTCGGTATTCGAAAGGTAATAAAATATAGAAAAGTGTGCACTCTTTCTTAAAGTGTTCGCATTGCGTTTCTAATATGTAATTATTACTGTTGTTACACACTAATAAGAGATCAATTTTCAAATCTACATGATTACTTGAAAGATTCTATCGCCGGAAAACCGTTTTTAACTTCACGTTTTGCGATGTTTTTCTCATTTCAGGGGACCATTTGAACGAAACATTCCCTTTGCGCAGGCAGCCTCGCCGAAGAAAGCGCCGCCCGGGAAACAGCGCGAAATTACATTATTTTCCGCGCGCTAAATCATCGCATCGGAGTCGCGCTGGAAATGAAGATTTAGGATTCCGCCGGCCCCTGCGCAGCGGCGGCGCGGGGGCGGCGCGGGCGCGATCGTGAGGAACGAGCTCGATAAAGGGCGCGCGCGGGGACCCTGGGGAGCACCTGAGCCCGGCTCCCCGGGCGGGGACGCGAACCCCGACCCCCCGCTCAATCGATGGCAGTAATCACCCGGTGGAGGAGCTCCTCCTCCTCCTACTCCTCCCCCTCTCCTCTCCTTTCCTCTCGACCCTCTCCTGACGCCACGCGGCTCACCGGATTAGCGATAAAAAATTTCCCTGCCGCCGCCGCCGCTCGCAAAGCGGGTAGGGGTGGAGGCTTTGGCGCGCCGCCCGCCGCGCCTGCGCCGCCCCAAGGGGAGGGGGGTGAGGCGAAGGACGAGGGCGAACCGGGAGAGGTGTCTAAGGACATCAAACGAGGTCAGTGCAGTGCCTAGGGTTCGAGTCCCGACGTTGGCAGGATTTTCGACATTAGCTAGATAGCTAGGTGGTGTTCTATTGCTGTCTTCAGGATAATTGTAGCGGCGGGCTGCTCTGATAGGTAGTTTTCCGTGGTATCTCCGATAAATACCAGGCGATTGCCGGAGCAGTACCCTAACAAACGGGCCAAAGATCGCGCGCGATCATTCCTTTCCATTTCTTGTCCTATTCTACCCCTTATTTACACACATTTACACTTATGTGCACTACACTATCACACATGTCAGGAGACCCGTCGGGAGCTTAGAACTTGTCCCGGCTGGGGCGGTGCCCCGCTGCTACGAGATACCTGGTTGGGAGAACTCCGAGAGCCGATGGGGTAGGTTGGCGCCATATCTGACCGTCCATTGGGGAAAGATCACTGCCATCACCCCAGGAAAAAACATGCACTACACTTATGAGACTCATGGCTTTAGCAGTTGACGCGCTCGAAATCACTAAATCCACAAGGGCGAAAGAGGAGGGGGAGACAGGAGACATGAGGTGGGAGTACTGTGGTGAAAACAGAACGGAAGGCGGTAAAATAAGTGAGCATGCGGGCAAGGAAGAAGGTTACGGCTCGAGATGGCAATAATTGAATATATTTTAAATAAGTAGATTATATTTTGTTAAAACCTTGATTCGAATCGATTACTTAAAAAAGACGAATTTATTTATTGGTAGAAGCGTTGAAGTGTCCTCAAAGCACGTGTATTTTGAAATATTTTTTACTCATTGAAACTGATTCAGTACAAAACATTAGATTGAAGTTAAAAAATTAAAAATAATCAAAGGAACCCAAGTGCTAATAAAAATTTACACTGGTCTAAAATTTTAGCTACAGTTGTTCCTAGATATAATAAAGTTGATTCTGTCAACATTTCATGAGTTTTCGATTTTATTGGATACGCGAGGAAAACTATGTGTAAATGACGAAAATAATCCAAAATGATCAAATCGATTTCGAGAAATAAAATCTTGAGAAGTGTTAGGAAGAATCTTAGGAAGTGCGTCTCTAGTACTGGAAACATCGGCTGTGGAGGACTAAGAGGCGGAAGGGACAGAAGAAGGGCGGAAGGGACAGGTTCGAATCAGGAATGGAAGACGAAGAAATGGCAGACTGATTAGTGTTGCCGGCCGCGCCAACTGTTGTGATCATTCGTCCCGTGCGTGCAGTGCGTGTTGCAGCGCGGGAGAGTGCGGTGATCTTCCCCAGCTGGATGGCGAGTACGACGCCGATCTACACGTCGGATTGCGGGACCTTTTCCACAAATTCAGTCAAGAACTCAGAAAATGGACATTGGGAAATATTCATTCGCAAATCGAACTGTTAGAGACTGGAACGGTTTGCCTGTGAGAACCTTTGATCCCTTTCCTCCAAGCCTGTGTAAATTTAAAAATGAATTAGTTTCCTAAATGTTAATATGTGTATTACAAATATATTTAATATTATTAATTTACTAGTCTGCTATATAAAGTAATTTGTATTATTATTGTTGTTATTATTATTATTTTTATTGTTATCATTATTGATTATGTGCAGTGACGTGCAGTGACGTGCAGTGCAGTGTAGTGGAGTGCACTGGCGTTGTGAAGTTGAGGAAAAACAATGTGTAAGAAAGACATTACAGCTCAGTGATCAACAGTGCGGTGAAGTGGAGTGCTACGAAAGCTCGCATGGTGAAATGTTCACGGTAATTTGTAAAGTTTGTAAAATTGTTAAGTTATGTATGTTAAATTAGTGGAATCTGCCACCAAGCCCTGAAACTTAATTGCAGAATTAGTTATAAAACTAATGTAATCTAACCCTTTTATGTTTCTCCCACCAGCGGGGCGCCGCCCCAGCCGGGACAAGACCTAAGAACTAGACTGGTCTCTCGACATGTGAAGTAGGGAAGTGCATATAAGTGTAAGTGTGGTAGGTGGTGAGATCCGGCGCTGCGGATGTGCATCCGGCGCCTACAGGTCATATTGTATGATTTCCCCTTCCCAATATCTCCTACCGCGAGGAACCGGTCCACCGGCACAAGGTCTAAGCTTCCGACTGTTCTTCCAAAATGTGTGGTAGTGTATGTAAGTGTGAGTATGTACATGTGTATAAGGGAGGCGGGAACAAGGATGAGGAAGAACGATAGCGCGTGGCTCGTGGACTATCTGGTAAGATACTGATCTGACATTTGCGTAGTATTGATCGGAGGAAGCACGGCAACGTAATCAACGAAAATGTGAGTCACGCCTTGGGTTTGACGTTCGCCTTAATTGGCAGTTACGACAAGCAGCCTAAGCCGGGATCCATACGGATTCTGAATAATTTCTAAACAAAATTTTATGCTGTTTTGTAAATATATAAACAGATTCAATTTTTAAGAATACAAAAAATTAAGAACATTGATATTTTAAATATTTGAATATGCATTGAAAAATTCGCACTAAAATGTAGACGTATGAATTATTATAAAAGCTTGACGGGGCGCCTCCGGTGTGTATATTCATGTTAAAAAGTTTAATTCGTTCCTTGTAAGTTTATGATGCAGAACAACACATTGCAGTGCCCGGACTTATAAATTTATCATAAAAAATTATCGCCTAAAATACTTGCAAAACTTTTGTTACGAACTTAAATTTTCTATTTCATTCTTGTCAACCTGATGCATCAACTCATAACGATTCAAGAAAATGTCGGAAGAAGATTTAATAATTTTCACAGCGTTTCACCGATGTACTCGTAGGTGTATTAAAAACATTCAAAACGTGTGTTTTCCTGCAGTTTTTCTAGAATATCATAGAGAGAAAGCTACTAAGTATAGTGCGAATCGATTTGTCTTGCCAAGAGAAATTGCAAGAACTATTGATAACCTCTGTGAATGCCGTATATTTACAAAAACGCATTTTCGATACTCAAAAAAGGAACAAAAAACATTTTTTTGAGAAATTTCTTAGAACTTTCCGGATAGATCCGGGAAAAATATCAATTCCCCACCAGGAAACCGAGACGCATCATTGGTCTCGATTTGCTAACTGGAAGTACTCTAACCATGAGTGACGGACCGACGCCGGTTACTTGATACTATCGATTCTTAAATTTTATTCTTTTTATTTCCAAACTCATTTTAATTCCTTATGTTCAAAATTTCAATTTTTTTCAGGGAACACCAACCCTTAGTCAAGATCCGAGCCGCTTAAGATATTAATCTGGCGATGGAAGTTGGAGATGGGGTGGCGAACGGGGAGTAGAGGCCGAGGTAGTGGCAAGGGAGGTGCCGATGAACGCTGGCGGTGGAGGTGAGGAACGTGGAGGTGGAGGTGGAGGTGGAGGTGGAACGCACCGTTGGAGGCAACGGTGCGGCCCCGCTGCTCTCTTATTTCTCAGAACGCGTTTCTGGTTCCGCTTTTTTGTTCGCTGGCTTTGATGAAGTGGTGCTTATTTACTTGAAAGGATCGAAGGAAACAGACAAGTGCTTTGTTAAGGAAACGATTATTACTCGACAGATGTGGGTCAATCGACGGCGATACGACCGCATCTATTCTCTAAATAAACGTAAAGTTTATTGGAGAATAGATGCGGTCGTATGACGATTCATACGGTCGTATGATGCTTCATGACGCTTTTGAAAGTGCCACGCTCGTGTTTTCGTTGTAAATGAGAGATTGAGATCTTGATCATGGTGCAGATTATCTTGTGTCATGGGAGATGAACTCGAAATAGTGATGTACACTTCTTTTAAGATATATTTTACATTGATATAATTGAGAAATATAAAAAGGGATACTGATTGGGATAGATTATGTTTGTTATATTTGGAAAATACGGTTATGAATTTGATTTTATTATTTTCACGTCTTACATGTATTCTCTACCTGTCCAAATTAATTATTTTCAGTTGAACTTTTTAATATCTTGGGGTGTTTCGACCAGTTCTGAGTACGACGAAACTCTTTTGAATCACTTCAGTGTTATGACATGGTTGTAAAATCGGTCTTCGTATTCCACTAGGTTCTCTAGAGCATGCTCATTGATAAAAATATTACGTTGATGATTGGAATATTACAGAACGTTTTATATGCAGTTAGGCCGAATTATACAGTAAAACGTGCTCAATTCGGAACGTGTATACTGCGAAAATCTGTCTAATTTGAATATAAATCGCGGTCCTGCCAAACAAATTCTTCATAGTATTATATTGCATAATGCGGAAATTCGTCAAATACGGAAAAAATATCTGTTCCTTGAGATTCCGCATTGAACAAATTTTACTGTAATTTACTTGTACTCAACACAGTCGACATAATTCAATTACTTTAATTATAGAGTACTGCAAATAGAATTAAAGTAAAGTCCTGTTTCACACCGACTGTTCACAATCTCACATTTTTTGTCTGTTTTTTCAACTCGTGTCTGATCTGAAATTTCCGAGTTTCACATTTACATCAGTACGGGATAAAATGTACTAATGGCTTCACATGAAGCCATATAAAACGATTTATATAAACACAAAAATTTGGGTAAACAACAATTCGGTGAGTGAAAGTTTAATGTTATACCATGTTAGACGAACTAATATACTGAAGTGCCCAAATTTAATGTGCTAAAATTGTTCTCCAACGTTAAAATTAGGGAATAATGCAAAACGCAAAGCGAATACTTGAAATTTCTGCTTACTCGGAGACCATGACAACATCCTATGTTCTTATTGGCTGCGCCGCTGCAAGGTAGCAATGATTCTTCTCCCCTTCTCGTCGTATTATGGTTCCAAAGTATTCCGAATACGAATGGACACCAGAAAGCGCTTTGATAATTTTGTTCTTCGAACTGATTATTTTGTTTTCAGGCGCGTCAACTCCTGTGACCATTAGTATCATAGGAGTCGTGCAAGTTACAAGGGTTGGATAAAAAGTAATGAGATTTCTTTCTCGAAAATATGACTCTATTGACAGAGTATTTACATTTAAACAACTTCAATATTATTGCTTCTGTTGTTAATGACTTTTTGCCAAATGTTAGGAAGGCATCGAACATTATTTCTGTATGTCTATTTCTTTTGTCCCATATTTACCGCCCTCTATCATGAATAATTTCTTCTCTGGTAATGTATCGGGTTCTTCGCAGTGGTTTTTACTTTCTCGCCATACGAATACTTCGTAACTTCGTACTTCGTAAGAAGAGAAAGTTACGTAATCGTGCGGCGGAAAACGGAGAATTTTCTCCAGAAAAACTCTTATAGCAGGGGTCTGGTGACAAAAAAGTGGATAAAACCTGTTGTTAAATTTAGAAAAAAAATCCTCTATCTCGTGGTGTAGTCAAAATCTATGATTTGTTGCTTCTTCATACTGTAAAATCGATTGACGGCAAAACGTCCGCCTGTCCGTCTGTGGTCAACGCTAGCGCCTAAACCGATCGGCCGATTTTCTTCAAAATTGATATTCCCCGATCGTTTTTACTCGTCTCAAGGCCTCTTGAATTTGAAACCGATATTTTAGTATTTATTTATTTATTTACGTCAAAAACAGTTAAAAACTGCGTGTGACGAGATATGGGGAGAAGTGAATTTTGTGCACGTTTTCATAATTCTGTGGTCTCTATCCTAAACCATATTCTAGTCGAATTTTGAATACAGAAAAGAGAGTTTTTTTTTTCGAGTTTTGTTGACAAAATATTCGCTCCTATATAATAAAATATATTTTCAAAGGTAAATTAGCTATAAATTCCTGCCCTGAACCCTCATGTTCTTCATGAAAGAATAATACTTTTTGCCGCGATAATATGAAAAACGATAATTTGAATAACTATATTTCCCACTGAAATTCAGAAGTCGTGCACAAATAATGAAGTTACATTTATGTCCAGAAGCAAAACAAGGGACCATCTCAGCATTTGCTCAAGGATCAGGGAAACTGGACGAAAAACCTGATCGAGATGGGGGCCATCAACCCAGAAACTGTGACACAATACTTGTTACAGGTTCTTTAGAATTATACAGTCCAAATGATAAATAATTACATTAACTATCATTGTTAAAATTAATTCTACTTTCATTTTTGGTGCTCGGTATAGTCTCGAATTGTATAGAAACAGTTATGCAGCAGAAAAGATTTTACTTGGGACTTAAACTTTTCTATTGAATTTAATCGTTTAATGTCTTCTGGAAAAGTGTTGTAGAGTAATGTACATGAATTGTATGTGAATTTTTTGTAGTGAGCTGTTGATACTGCCACCTGGTGAATATGATTACTACGTCGTGTGTTATACTTACAGACATCGGCGTTTGCTGAAAATATATTCCCGCCCTTAAGTAAGTCATTTTTGACAAAAACTACTGATTCGTAAATCAGGAGACAAGGTAATGGTAAAATTGCTAGATTAATAAAGAGTGACTTACAAGAATCACGTGGGTTGGATTTGCTTATTATTCGTACAATTCTTTTTTGTAATCTGAAAGTCTGTGAGCTATAAGATGTGTTTCCCCAAAATATTATGCCATATCTCAGGCGGGAGTGAACATTGGCAAAATATACACAACGAGCTGTATGAAGGCTGACGGAATTTGAAAGAATTATGAACGCGTAGCATAATGAACTTAATTTTGTGTTCAATTCATTTAAGTGGGCATTCCATTTGAGGTTTGACTGAATTGATAGACCTAAAAATTTTGTTACATTAACATCAGTCAATGGCACACCGTTCATTTTCAATGGAGTACAGAATTTTTTCTTTGATATGGAAAACTGCATTGAAACTGTTTTCTTTTCATTTACTTTTAATTTGTTATAACGCAACCAATTTGAAACGTCTGATATTGTACTATTTACGGTTTCTTTGTTGCAAAGAATATTTGTATCATCCGCAAAGAGAACTGTTCTTCCGTTTCGAATCGCTAAGGGCATGTCATTTACGTATAATAGGAAGAGAATAGGGCTTAAAATTGATCCTTGCGGGACTCCACGTGCAATTGGCAAAGAACCGGAAAGGTGTGTACATAAAGTTCCATCATTCCAGTAAGGTATTTCTACTCTCTGAGATCGTTGTTTAAGGTACGAACATAGCCAATCTAGAGCAATACCACGGATTCCATACGAAGGTAATTTTGAAAGTAAAATGTTATGATCAATGACGTCAAAAGCTTTTGAAAGATCTAAAAATATTCCAATAGTTGCTTCGTTTTGATCCAATGATGAGGCAACATTCTTAAGAAAAGAAAAAATGGCTGTTTCCGTAGATTTTGATTTCTGGAATCCATGTTGGCAATTTGAAAACGCGTCATGTTTATTGAGAAAGGTTTCCATTCGCACATAAAAAAGTCTCTCTAATATTTTTGAAAAAACTGACGAAAGAGAAATTGGCCGATAATTTTGAATTTCATTTTTGTTACCTTTTTTGAAGAGCGGCTTAATCTTAGCTGTTTTAAAAATATCTGGAAAAATTCCGGTGCATAAGGATGCATTAAATATGTGAGTTAACGGGTGTATAATGGCTGGCGCGCACGTCTTTAACAAACAATCCGGAAATTCATCTAAACCGGCCGAATATTTATTTTTTAATTTACCGATTATTTTGAGAATTTCATAGGAAGAGGTTTCGGAAACGAACATAGTGTCTAAGATTTTTAGGGAAACGTCAGATGTTGAATTTTGTGGCTGAAAACCCTTAGTGAGATCGACAGCAATTCTCGAAAAGTATTGGTTAAATAGATTAGCCACTGTTGCCGGATCGTTCACATCTCTATCGTTATCTTTTAAAACAACATTCTCTACAAGGTTTCTAGTTGGTTTGGTCGCATTTTTTACTATTACTATTACTATTACTATTTGAGGGTACTTTACATGAAGCCTATTTTGAGATTTTCTAAGTTAAAAGAAAATGGCTACAAATTTTTTGATTATATTTTGTTGTTGAATAGTGCGAAGAACGTTGAAGGGAATGACGTAGGTATAATTTTCGTTGATAGGCCCAATTTTTGGAAAATTGCAGAAAACTCTTTAAAAACTGGAAAATTGAAGATATAGATTTTTGCCTCAGAAAAAACCGGTTGTACAAAATTAGCACTTCAAATATGGTCATGTACCATTTTTTGGAAAAACGAGTAGTTTTTGCGTAAATTGCGATTCAAATTTACAAAAAAATTTCTCAAAAACCGCTCCAATTTTTTTCTTTAAATTTTCTACACGTGTGTAATAAGGGACGGTAAATGTATAAATAAGCTAGTGGTGCTATAGAATGGCACATACTTTCTCGCAGTAGTTATTTTCCAAATGCCGATCATCGGATGAATTATGTGGAGTAAGCCGTTCACCGCTGCCTTTCTTGGTCATGTTTGAAAGACATGTTTTTCGCATGTTGGCAATTACCGGCTCCTAATGATAAAATCGATACAATTACGTTTTGACTAAAATGTAAGTAATTGCGATAAATGTACTGGAAATGTCTGTATATATTTGTTCAAATTTTTAACTTTTAACAATTTTTTACTTCTCTTCTTGTATTTGTAGAGCGTATATACCATCATTGTTTGTCATATAACATATATATGTTATATTGTGTATAACATCATATATGTTATATTGTATATAACATCATTGTTTGAGCGTATATACATCATCAATTGTTTCTTAATCATGCATTTACCATTTTGTAGCTCGGTTCTATTCTTTCATAGCTCTGTTCGACACAGGCGGTGTTGGTGTTGCGTAGTGGGTTAAGTGCCGGTTCGTTGACTTTGAGTATCGGATGTCGGGTCTCGGTACGGAAAACGTTTGCTGGTATAATACACTTTTGCTGGTTTATGAAGTGGTGGAATAGCAATAAGGACCTATAGAAGCTGAGCGAGAAAGTATGTGCGTTGGAAGCACCACTAGTTTCATTTTGCTGAAGAGATGGTAATCACAGGGTCTCATATCGGGTGTTTATGGTGGATGTTCCAGAATCTCTCTTTGCCAGCGGCGCAAGAGTTCTCCACGTCGTCGGTACAGAGTCGTCCTGTACAGAGATGTAGGGTCGTCCTGTACAGGGATTATCCTTCACATCATTTCTGCCTAATCGGAATGTTTTAACCCATCGTGCGACTGTGGAGTATGACAACTTGGTATCACCACATGCATGAAAACAGTATTGCAATACTCCCACCTCGTGCCCCTTCAATTTTGAGTCACAAACGTTGTTCTACCTTCATAAACGTGACGTTAGGGCACTTTCACTATTGCTGTGACGTTCAACGATTTACACCCTGCAGTAGATTGATAGAGTACTGTTCCCACTCGCTGCATACAATCGTCTAGTAGTACTTCCTTTCGTCATGGCAGCACGTCGACTTACCAGCTTGAAGTTACAGCAATATTCTCATTACTTTTTATCCAACCTATGTATATTCCAGGAGATGCCGGTGTTCCTTTCACGCAGGATAGTGAGTTCCGTCCCAGAACTGGGGGTCTCGTGGCTCAGAGCGAAGTCGCTCGCCTTTCACCAAGGAGGTCCGAGTTCGATTCTTGTGGATCTCATGTGAAATTTGTCCCAACAAAACAATTGCCTGCTTCACAAGGACTAGTCCAACCTTTGTGAAGTGTCCTAAACCTTATTCCTTCCCAATTCTGGCCGCTGGGTAGTGACGCAGGGGCGCGCCGTGTGAGGCGCGTACGCGGAGATGCTATCTGGCGGCCCTCGTGACAACTGACTTGACGAGACGAGACATACAGTGCCCTCTGAAATTAACGGGCCTTAATGTTAATGGTGGATTACTCCGCACAACGCTCGATCAGGGGCTAAGAGACGCGTTGCGTCGATAAAGTCGTAATCAAGGTGCAACAAATTAAAGAAAAAGAAATGCAAGACTGCTAGAAGGTTTTTACTCCTCCATGGATCTCCGCCAGCGCGGTATCGCTCCAGCTAGAAGAACCAAGCTCCCAATTGGCATCCAGACATGTGTGGCATGTTGGAAGACTTAGAGCTTATCCCGGCTGTAGCGGTGTACCGCTGGTGGGAGATATCGGTTCCTGACGATAGGTCGGCGCTGAATCTCGCCATCGAGAGGGGTAATATCACCGCCCTCTCCCGAGGAAAAAAAAGTACCGATACGGCTAATGACTTTAGCAGTTGATGCGTCCGGAATCACTAACAACCAACCAACAACTGACATGTGTGGCAGAGGAGTGTATAAAACTGTTTGATTCTGAAAAGGAGAGGATACAACGAGGATGGGGAAGAAAGATCGCGCGCGGTCTGTGGTCTGTTTGTGAGGCTTCTTATTTGATCGGAGAAAGCTCGGAAAATACCGATCAGAACAGCCGGTTAGAATGTTTTTCTGTCAGCGTCTGAATTCGAAACAGACCTCTTATTCGGCTACACGAACCTTTCTCAAGCGATGCTTGCATCTAGATGAGGTTGGAAATGGTGTGCAATGTTCTTATGAGTGTTAGTAAGTTCTTCAATCCTCTATGGCCTAGTTGTGTCTTGAAATTTCAGTCACTAGTGACTGATTATCTATCAGTGCAACCTAGTATGTGTCTGTATGAGAGATTAGCGAGAAATAAATAAATGATCAAATGCTCATATTTCAAAGGAAAAAAGGCAATTCGTTCCTTCGGTTTCGTGGAGTCTTGGAAAAAGAAGCATGCAATATCACAGTCCAGCAAAAAGTGACCTTATTGTTTGTCCTTAAACTTCCAGAATACGCATATTAAAGAATTATGCACATTCATATGCAAACCAGACTTTTGATCTCACACAAAATTTACTCAAAGTAATGAAGTGTCAAGACAATCTACACTGAAAAAAAAGAGACCATAAATCACAACAAGGTTTCAATAGTTGAACTAAACCTTGATGCACCAAATGGAAACATTGCTTCGTGAGGCATATACCGAGTAAGATCAACAAATATCAATAAGTAAAATAAAAATCCCGCTTGCTGAACCATTATGCTCGTGATTGTTGAGCGGTTTATGTTGCAGTGTACGGATACCTGTATGTTTCCGCACAGATCTCCTTGTTATAAGGGCATGTGGACTTCTCCTGGACCCAGCGGCATTCAGCTTTATGTCGCTGGGACAAGTGCGTGGGAGCGGGGCACCGTGGAGGGGGGTAAAAAATCTGTCCAGTTCCCGCCTGGTTCCCGCGCTTATATGTTGCTCGTGTTTGTCCAGCAGAGAGTATTATAAGGGAAGGCCCTATTTATTAGTGTGGATTACATATCTGGTGGTAATTTTTTAGTAGACTCCAGAGTCAGAATTACGTATTGATGTGAAAGACTTTATTCATTGGGCGTGAACGGAATATTCGAATTAGGTGACCATTAACTTTGTATTGCTTCGTATTTCATTTTTCGAACAACAGCTCTCTTTCTAGAATGCAGCAAATATGCTGCACTGAATGCAATGACAACAGTTTGTCAGAGAGTGGTGCCCTTCGAAGGTGGTGCCACAATGGAATGGATCAACATTTTGAAGGTATGTATATATACCTACCCAGAAATGCATGTTTTTAGGTTACTAATCCCTATTAATCAAAGTTACCAGTAAATTAATTGTAAAATTCCCAAAAAGCTTGTGTTGAACATGATAAACCAAATAATTTTACATCACCAGTTAAAATAATTGTATACATATGTTGGTGAATTTCTTCAAGTTTTCTACTTGGTTATAATTTACAAAAACAAATTTGTTATGATAAATTATTAGTGATGATCAACAATTCTTACAAATAATATTATATTGTTGACATAGTCAATGTCATGTTGCTTTAAAATAAAGGATAATTTAATGAATTTAATGCATTATTATTGGAAATATTTTTTTAATATTTTATGTTTTTTTTCCACTTTTTCTGTATTTGTTACTTTATTATTATTATTAAAATGACTATATGAAATACATTAAACATTAATTAATATTTGTCCTTTAAGCTATATAAGAAATTCAAATGCCATTGTGTTCAAGTATTTATAGAGAACTCAGTTTCCAAACTCTTATTTTGCATTCAAGAAAACGTGCAGGTAATCTCCTCCCTCAGGCATCACATACATTTTTTACTGTTTTTTTACCAAATAAATAAACAAACATTGAATTCCCTGCAAAGGACTTGGTTAATTGTTTTAAAAAAAGTACTATTAAAGAATAAGTTATATGATTAGTTATATGATTAGTTTTTAATACACAATTGGGCATTGCAAATGTACTGTTTACAATAAAGTTTAATGCTTTACCAATCTTATGACATATTTTTAACATGGTCTCAAAGTGTCATTAATGTCAATTAGAAATTGAATAATTGAATGTTGTGAAGTTTAACTAGGCATAACTTAAAATCACACAAATTAGGGGTTCCCAGTGTTAGGCATAATCCCAAAGATATGTGGTAGGCTTGTAGATGATTCAGGATGTACTTCAAATTTTCTCTGGGTAGTGTGAATTTCTTCTTAATGCTCACTATTCCATCAAGTTTATGAAACATTATTCCATAATATATTTATAGAAGAGTGGTTTTCCATTGATGCTGTACCAAAAAAATATATACTTCAGTGAACTCAATCAGAAGTCATTTAAAAGTGTTTTCTTATGTACTATAAATATTCAGAATTTTCATTGTTGAAATTGAGGCTAAAATGTCACGTGTTTTGTAAATATTCAAACAAACTGTCATGTAGACCTACAAAAAGTTTCTGCTCTAAACCCTTTCTATTTACTTTTTAATTATATTTTCAAATACTGTTGTGGGGAGGTACTATTGTGTTAATTTTATTCTTTACTGTTGATTGTTGCAGATACTATGAATGTCTATTGCCTACAAGATCAAGATTGTGATAATGTATTAGAAGGTGACTGCTAATTTACAACATGGACTTCTGTGATACTACTGTATCTATTATTTACATTCACAAAATATATAGTCATTAATGGTTCAATTTTTTAGTGACAACTGCTATTAACTCTCAGGTTCTGCTACAAGGATCTGTGCTTGGACCTTTGCTAGGAGTAATATATATGTTAACGTTATTCCAAACTCCTCTGATTTTTCTGTAATTTCTTATGCAGATGATACAACATTAATAAGCAGTGAGCAAATTCTTTTTTCATGTAGAAACTAATGACTGAATCTTTTAAATGATTTTAAAGTTGCTTGTCAATAAATGAATTAAAATTAAATGTTAAGAAAACTGTATTTATCAAATCTGTGCTTAGATGACAAAATGATATGTGATTTTGTCATGACATTAGTCATTCTTGTTTATTAATGTTTAGGAGGAGGAGACAACGAAGCTTGTAGTTTACAAAGAAAAAAAACAGTGTTGGCAAATTGCAATAAGACAAAGTCCACAGACTAATTTTTCATTACATCTTGATACATATATTATACTTATCGATGATACTGCATATAAATTTTAACAAAATTATTATCTTGTAAAAGTGTTAAAAAATTGTTAAAAGTTGTGAAACATCTAATATAATCATGTAAGTTTCGGGAATCTTGTCACACACATGTTTCGGGAATCTTGTCTTGGCTTTGGTGATTCTACAATGAGGATAGTGGGCGATTGTGTTTAATTGGTATATGCTGAAAAACTAGCTTAGGTGAACAATTAGAGTGGATGTGATGCTGGGATGAACAGTATATAATTTTTAGAAATACGATGGACTCCCAAGTATCATGGATTAATCATGTGAAACTTAACCCCAAGTTCAAATTCAACAATTCTTTTGTTCTTATTAAAAAAATAAGATAAAAAGATACCTAATTATACCAAACTAGTTTCCTTTGATGTAAACAATTTATTCACCAACATACCACCCTCTGAAGAAGATGTCTGTATAAAACATACTATTATGAATTCTTAATCTTCTTTTAAAATCAAAATAGATCTAATTAAAATATTGAACTTGTGCATTGAAGATAAAATTTTCAAACTCTATGACAAAATTTAAAAAAAAACTAGGGTCTTGCTGTGGGTTCAAACATGTCTCCATTATTTGCTGAAGTGTTTATGAACTATTTTGAAAGGAATTTATTTAATTCTTTTGTTAGGCATACCATTTGTCAGAATGGATTGAGTTGTCCTGGGTCTCATAGAATCATGCAATATTTTTTTAAATTTTGAGATCAATCTTTGGATCTATTGCAGGAAAGTTGTTTTTTTATTATTGCCTTGGAAGTGTTAGCGGAGTATTTGAAATGAAATTTCAGTATTTACTGTTTATTTTCATGATTACTTATTTTACATACTGATGTAGAACAAGAAAGCAGAACATTATGTAAAATCAGTATTAAACAAGGAGTCATAATTATTTCCTGTCTTTATTTTTTATCAATAGCAATGTTGCTTACATTAAAGATTTTTTTTTCAAAAATTTGTGTATGATTGCGTAAACATAGGAAAGTATCAAACTTTTTACACATATTTATTTGTTTTGTTTCCTTTATTGCATGTAAGCATACACCTATTTCTCTTTTTACTTTGGGGCTCAGGATAAATTTTACTTCAATTTTCAGGTTTTCTGTATTTAGTCAGCATTTGTTGAATTTCTTCTTGTAATAGTGAACCTTCTTTGCTGCTGCTGCTGGAGTAACAAACTTTGAGCCAAATTATTTCTTTATGTACTCTCATAGACGAGGGTATTGTTAGCCATTTCCTAAATAAATTACTCATCCTAAGCATAAACCAAGCTATAAATAGTATTGAATCTTGGTAACCAAAATTAATATAAACAAATAACAAGAATATTAAATTTGTAAATTGAAATATTAAAAGAAACAAACAAAAATACTTTCGAAAATAATTTTCATCTATATTTTTAGCTATAATTTAAACAAATCTTAGTGCTTTTATAAAAAAAATATTAATTAAATTTAAATTTGTTTGGACCGATAATATAATTTGCTAATTCATTTCATTGCAAAAATTACTAGCAGGGGTCCCTAAAACATGCTTAATCATTAATGTATTTATTAATCCAGACTAGCATTACTGATTACATGCATACATCAATTTATGTTGTCATTTGTTTGCAGTTTAGTTTGTGTCAATATATTCCACTTTATTGTTAATTATGTTATAGTTTACACATTTTACTCAACTAAATAAATATTTTAATGTTGTATTTGAATAATATTTTTTTCTAGGTACATGCTGTTTTGGTATATTCATTATATATGTGCCTACAATATATAACTTAATTTTTTCAACAATGTAGACGTTAGTGATTTTTATATAAAGCCCCATAACAATCAGATTGCAAAATGTAAGCTTTTGAGGCCTTTGGAGTATTTTTTAGTGAAATTATATTATCTTGCGATGTCTGGTTGTGTAGTTAAATGTATACATCTGTTGTTGGATCAAAAGTATATAATGAATATTGTATTAATAGCAGGTACTATGCATGACCCATTCCCATGGACATCCATTCCTTCATACGCCAACGATCAGTAACTTGCTACACCCATAAGGAATGTTTAAATAAGGCAACACGGACGGCTGGATCCTTCAACCAGTATTGCTCTATGCGCCGACTCGGAAGGCCGGCTCCTTATCAGTATCGCCCGGATACGCCATGACTGTAGTCTGGCTCCTCCAACCAGCGTGCACGCTTATGCCGAATAGGAAGCTTGCTCCTCCGATACGGATGCAACTCGTAGCTGGTTATTCTGACAAGGTTTATTCAGAGGTGTGCAACAAGGTTTTCTTCACGATGCAACATTTCGTTCCAACAATCTTCGTTACGAAACAGTAACACTGCTCCTGGTTGGGCATATACTAACATGCGTTCCCTTGTTACAGTATAAAGGATCAGGTATACTGCAACTGTTCATTTTTTTCCGTGTACTATTACGGAGATCTGTTAAAACAAAATAATTATGACGAAACTGTTCCTACTGTAATTAAATCAAAGTGTTCATGTTTGTTTGATCTTAAAAGTGAAAGTAAACAAGAAAACGTGTGCTGTTTTCTAAATTCAAATTAAGTATTAGCAATATAAAACGACTGAAAGGTTGCAATGCAGTAGAAGGAAAATGGAATTTTATATTTACAGTTGGAGGTGAGGCATTCTACTATTCTTCTACATTTCATATCTCCTCTCACCCACTAATTTTCTATTAGTAAGTGTATGAAGCAGTTCAGCGATAACTCTTTTGAATTTAATGTTTTACATTTTTTATATTAACAGAGGTATTTATTTCAAGATTTTTATTATTTGCACTAATCCATATTCCAGAATTCTACGAACAATAATTTCTGGTATTTATTAAATGAGTTTACCTTACGGCGTGATTTAGTTTACATTAATGTTTTTGAACCTGTATCAACGTCATTTGATTTATCTCAATAATTATCTTGAACAAGGACGTTGCAAATAATGTGTACGTCTTGAATAAATTGAGAACTCATTAACATCTTCAAATGCGAAAAATAATAGGTTTCCGCGCACACTGTTCACCTAGGTCTCCAACACGATATTACTACTTAGAAAGGACGACATAACAGTTGAATTTATAAAAAATTTAGAACTCACTTATGTTTATCTTGAGAACAGTGATGATCCTGTCCTCTTTATAAAAACCGCGATTGGAAATTCCAGTTCATAGTAGTGGATACAAATGTGAACAAGAGAAATTTGGAGGGACATTAACATCAGCTAGCTGTATGGTTGGGGCCTAGTTGTAGGGGTAGATTATGCATACACACACAACATACTGAAAAAGAGCGGGATTGGACCTAGAAACAACAGCACAATGAGCAAATGCGTTATTGCTGGTGCAGTGAATGGAGGAGAAGAGTAAATAATAAAAGAGGATATGTTTATTTATTTGTTAGAGGATTTGTTTATGCATTTGATGCACTTTTCATGTATTTGTAGAGTGGTCTGCAGCGGCTTAGTATTACTCGCGCGTGTGGGAATACTGAACAATAATGCGAACTAAAGACATCGTAATATTTAATGTCGCCCAAAAGGGGGTAGTGGAATAAGGCAAAAGTGCCCCCAGGGATCAACATTTTTTAAATTTCGAATTAAGAGACGTTTTTAAAGTGTAAAAGATTTTCACCGAGTTTTAATAAATTTTTCTGGAGTACTTCATACAAATAAAAAAAGAGTGTTTTAGCTTATTTTATTAGTTTAAACTTTTTAACTTTAATTTGATATTTGTCTGGTAATTTTCTAAATACAATTTGTTGTCTCTGGTCAAAGACAAAACATTACATTTTTAAACCACATTGCGCCTATAAACATTCATTTTAATCGTTCTTAAGATATTCTGTAGATTATAAGGTTCTTTCGAGATGTTTTAGGCGTTTATATCCAATTTTGAACCTTGTAATCAACAGAAAAAGAAGGGAATAAGAAAAACTTTTTCCTTCGTTTTTTAAGAATATCTCATTATCTGACACAACAAAAAATACAAATAGTAGCCCTGTAAATTCTCTATAGTTGCCCAAAATTTCAACCTTTTTACTTTCCCGTATACGTACGTAATACACGGAGTGATATACGTAGTATAGGGAAAGTTATGTAATGCTGCGTGAAAAAATGGCCAATTTTCGGCGGAAAAAAATTAATTGCTGGGCCGTGAAAACGAATAAGTGGATAAAACCAGTTGCTAAATTAAGAAAAAAAAATCCCCTAACACGTGGTGTGGTCAAAATCCATGATTTGTTGCTTCTTTATACTTAAAAATCGATTGACGGCATTCCGTCCGACTGTCCGACTGTCCGACTGTCCGACTGTCCGACTGTCCGACTGTCCGACTGTCCGACTGTCCGACTGTCCGACTGTCCGACTGTCCGACTGTCCGTCTGTCCGTCTGTCCGTCTGTCCGTCTGTCCGTCTGTCCGTCTGTCCGTCTGTGGTCAACGCTAGCGCCTAAACCGTTCGGTCGATTTTCTTCAAAATTGATATTCCCCAGTCGATCTAATTCTAGTCAAAGCTTTGTGATTTTGAAAAAGATTCTTTAAAATTTGGGGGTACTTTATATGAAGCCCCCCGGGGATTTTCAACATTTTCTCAAAAACGGCTCCAAATTTTTTCTTTAAATTTCTTGTATGAATAGAGGAAAATACACTTTTTAACATGGCATAGGTCCAATTTTCACGTACAGCTCTGAATTTTCGAAAATTGTGAAAGTTTGAATTTTTTTCGGCGTCTTTCTCCAATTACAAAATTGAAGATAGAGATTTTTTCTTCAAATAAAATTTGTTCTGCATATTGAGTTCTTTAATAAAGGTCCTGTAAATGTTTTTCACAATTTTGGTAGTTTTCGTGCAATATTGCGTGCAATATGTGCAATTTTAAAAAATTACAAAAACAAAATTTTCTCAAAAACGACTCCAAATTTTTTCTTTAAACTTTTGGTAGGGATAGTGGTAAATGTACTCTATCAATGACATAAAAGCCATTTTGGTCTATCGGTTGAATTTTTCAAAAATTACAAAAATGTAAATTTGTTTACTTGTCTCTTACGACGTTAATATTTACATTATCGGCGATTTTTTTACATTATTGTATTTACGAGTATATATGCTTTAAATAATGTCAAGTAAAGTTTCTCGAAAACACTACCGTTTTCTGTGAAAAGTAGCTCAAATTTCGGCATTTTCAGAAATGCTCAAACGTCATTTTCTCGTATATGGCTGCAATTTTTTTCTTGAAACTTTTGTAACGGATAGTGCTAATTACACTCATTGGTATAGCGTGAAGTTTATTTTGAGTTTTTTTTGTTTTTTTCAAAAATTATATAAATGTAAATTTTTTGAAAGATCTCTCACATCTTTAATATGCACATTATCCGCAATTTGTAAAGATGATTATATTTGTGAGTGTATGTGTTTCAAATAACTTCAAATAAAGTATTTTGAAAACTCAATAATTTTCTGTGAAAATGAGCTTCAAATTTCGCATTTTTAGTAGCGCTAAAACGCCATTTTCTCTTAAACGGCACATAATTTTTAAAAGAAAATTGCCATTTACGGCTAGGTTTTTGTGTTCTTTAATATTCTAAAATTAATGTTTCTGTTCTACCAATAGGAAACCGAAAAATTAAGAAAATGACAAAAAAATGTACTTTTGGCGATGATAGATGGTAGCTGGCAAGAAAGAGTATGTGGCAATTCCGAATATTGACAAATAAATAAATAAAATAAATACGGTCATGCTTAATTTTTTCAAAATACGAGTAGTTTTTCTTTAATTTTGTGACAAACGTAATAGGCCGCTGTAAATTTACTGCGCTTTGGACAGCTGGATGCGTCGTAAATTAGAATGTGCAATTTTGTATAATATTTCTTTCTTCGTTTCTTACATTCGAACTTTGTTATAGACTTACACATTAATATTTTAGAAATTGTTTATTTTGAAATATTTGAAATAAGTAAAAAGAATTAATAGCCCTCAGAATAGCGACAATGCAGGGTCTGCAACAATGGAATTCACTTTGCGCTCGCGAATATCTGTGAATTAGTGTCATTGTTGTGACCTAATGGAGCTGTATGAAAAGGAGTTATAATTGTCTAATTTATGTTGATATTTGCAGGCAAATATTTAGTTTTGCACCAAATGCTGTACCATTTGTAGTGAGTAGAGAATTTGTTGCATGGTTTTAAAATACTCTTCCCTAATCATGGCCCAATGGAAGGCATTTCTATATTTCCAGGGTATCAGGCTTCTTTTTCCAATACAGGGTTACAAAACTTTTGCATTCTATTTTTGTGAAGTTGTAGAATTCACATAGTTCTGACAACACTGCAATGGAAATAGTGAGTTCCAAGCGAAGATGTTAGTAGCGCATAAAGTGCAATATTACAGTACTACTTAGCTGTTTCCTCTAATACGGGAAAGTAAGTGCTGTTGTAGCACCACTAGTTTTTTCATAATTTGAACCCGACAGCTTATTGTAAGTAAAACAGCAATTTAATTGTTTTATATTTTAAAAAATGAGGTGTTTTTTATTTTTGTTGTTTTTCTATTTTGCTTCTATTTTATGTTTATTAGATAAATAATGAAAAAACATAATTGTACGAATTATATTATAACCTATCGTAATTTGAACATTCAATGACTGAACGAACATGTTGGGGAATATCGGTATCGGTATCGGCACTTTTCACCCATATTTGAGCTTCAGCGACATCACGCTGTGAATGAAGAACTTACCTCATACGAATAAAATGTGTGGAAAAGAACGACCAAATAATCTAAGCTTTTGAAATAAATTAACGGTAATATTGCTCATGAAAGCAGTAGCAAGAACTTAAGTAGAATGCGGACGTAATATACTCTTAAATTCAGTAGGTTTAAAATAACAAAATTGAAAACAAAGGTATATCTGCTGTGAGGTATATATGAAACCAAATTCACAAAAAAATTGATTTTTGCTGCCTGTGATTAATGACAAAGTTTTCTGTGTATCTGATAGTTCAAATTTGAGAATAATAAGCACACTGAGATGAAATGCGTCTTTACGCACACATACACAAGAGACACATATATAAGAGTATGAAACTGAGTTTGCTGTAGGAGTAGAAACTGGGATTGAAACCTGTTAGAGGTAAAGAGGCAGATTTACGTAGAGAGCACGTGACCTTTCCAGTCAGGACTCCAGCAAAGAGCACCGAGTGAACGTCCAGGTGCACGGACGCTGCAGGTGACAGAGTGGAATGAGAGTTAGCGAGTGAGGGAGACAGAAAGGAGCGAGATAAAGAAAGAGACATCTTGTCGTAGAATTCAGCCGAAATATCAAATTGTGAGATTGAAAGATAGCCGACGTAGCTGTGTGTGTGTGTGTGTGTGTGTGTGTGTGTCTGTCTCTCTGTCTATCTGTGTGTGTGTGTGTATGTGTGTGTGTGTGTGTGTGAGAGAGTCCGAGTTAAGGTGGAAGTTGAAAGGAAAATCAATCTGGGACGAGAAGGATGACTTAGCGAACTTTGTTTTACGTTTTGAACATGTTAACCGCGTCCTATTCGCCACAGCTTTGAAACGCTCCATTTTACGTGACTGCTCCCAATTCTATTGACATTTAAAGCACACTTTTCCACCAAAGCGACTCTAGAATGGCATTGTTGCCTTGATCGCGGGAGTGATCTGGCGATGGAAAGGGGGGCGTGGCCCGCGGCAGGTGCCGTTGGCTTTTCGCCGCTGGCGTCGGCGGCGGGGGCCCGGGGGCGCGGGGCGTCGCCCGCATGGGTCGCGGGCTGCGGCCGCGTCGCTCAAAGAGGTGAGTGGAGCGGCAGAACGTCGCAGTGCGTTGCGCGGGGCTGGGCCCGCCCGGGCCGGGCCGAGCCGGGCCGGGCCGGACCGGGCCGGACCGGAGCGAATGCCGAGCCGCTTGGCTGGAGCGCAGGGACCGCGACTTCCATTGCGACACCGCTCTGCACTCCGCGTGCGGCGCATTGCGAGAGCACTTCCCGCCGCCCCCATCATCCCGCCGCCGCCGCCGTCCATGTGCCCCTGGCTTTCGCCCTCGTTACCAGCGCACGCTTCTACGTTACTCCAGTTTAGAGTCTGTCCCGGCTGGGGCGGTGCCCCGCTGATAGGAGATGTCTGGTTGGGGAACTCCTCGCTAGCCAAGAGATATGTCCACGCCGGATCTCGCCATACAGCTGGGCACTTTCACGTTCGGAGGGAAACATGCACTACTGATACGGAGCGAATTAACATAGTCGTTGACACGCCCGGAATCACTAAACAATAAATCAAAAAAATGCGTTATCCCACTCTCTGGGACCGTCCATAATTTACATAACGCAAATTTGGAGTATTTTGAACACCGTCTCCAATGTGACGCACTCGTAACGCGTGGTTGACCTCTCCTTAATAATTACGTAACGCTGGCGACAACATTCCCCTCCCCACGTACAAGACGTAAAAATATTTTTAGTGCATAAATATTTTCCAGCCTACTGCTGGATACCTTTCACATCTAGATGGGACACGTTTTCGAACATACACTAGACACCAACACACTTGCGGGCTCCTCTGAACTGGGGTCAGTAGAATGCGAGGTCCTTCACGACAACACATACATTAGAGACAAGGGACAAACAACCATGTCCAAGGCTGGGCTCGAACCCGCGTCCCTTCGGACCGATGTGCTGAGTGGGTTCACGCTCTTTGCCACTTCGGCCATCCAGATCGTGAAAATAAATTCCATCTCAGTGAAAACAATTATTTATTAACTTTATTTGTGTTGTATTTTAAAATTTACGTCACTTAAAGTCAGAAAGAGTTAACGATGCTGACTGCGTCTAACCATAAGATTGGGGAAAATGTTTGAGTGAATGAAAGACGCAAAGACGAGAAAATTTATAACTAGCCGTGCACACACCGTCGTGTATAACCTATGGGCGAGAGTCTACTGTGCCAATTGAATTGAATTCAAAAATGTATTTTAGATCAGTTTTGATTTTTTCCCTTATCTAACAGATTCAACAATATACTATTGACAAAAAATATTTCCAATTATTTTATCAACTTATGCGTAAGTTTTTAATTTTATTTACATTTTCAAAAAATTAATTTGGTAATTGTTTCATTATAAGACTGAGAAAAAGATTTATGTCAGCATGTCTTGAAAAGTTAAAAAAGTAAATAGCGGTACGTTACATAAAACTATGACCTCCCTGCCCCTATGTAACATAGCGTAACGCTACCTCAAACCCCTCTTCCCTATTTAGCGTTACGTTATTTTTGGTCTCCTCCTCCCCTGGGACAACGGTGCTCTTCGCAGTCGTTATTTGTCGTTTGTTGCTTCGCGTCGGTGAACAAGTTGCATCTGCTTAACCAAACTACAAAATTTCGTTATAAGATATAATTTTTAAAAATCTGTTGTCCCTTCACTTCATTGATTTGCTTCCAAAAACCTGTAAATAATCTTCGTGAAGGATTCTAGTATTTTTTCTGTTATGCAGTTTTGTGTGATAGTATATTTGGAGCCAAAAGGATGTAAAAATGCAGGTCTGAAAAATATTAATTATTAACCATTACGAGATTGTTAAGTTTTGTATATCTCAGAATGTGAGTATAATTAGTGAAGTTTGCGGTTTAAGAATTAAATATTATTTTTCTTGAAGTATTCCTTGTTAAACTTTTTCATCTCGCTTGATGACAGAATGTCCCTTCAAAATTCTAATCATTACGACAGTCAATACAATACATTAGTCAGTTGGATTTCAACGTATTTTTAAACGATATTCGAATTAATTTTGTTTTGTATCTTTTCTAAACATTATATGTAAATTACTTTCACGCCCCCCAAAAATATAGAGATTTAATTAAAGTTAATATTAATAAAAGCAAATTTATATTACATGTTTTCGTATTTGGAGACTAACTTCTATCTAATGAAATTCTTTCAAGCTGCAATCTATTTCGCTGGATGAAAGACAGGTGACTAAGGGCGGAGTAAAAGCTACTCTGCAACAACACAGGTTTGCACTCCCCCCAGCCTTTGTGCTTCCAGGCTAATCTGTACGCTTGAAACCAAATGCAGCGTGTACCTCTTGAATTCATTCTACTTTGAAGGCGCATGTTGGGCCACGGATTACATGCGTAGGTGTGAGTTTTTAATCACGTCCGGCAAGTCAATAGTGCGATTCCTAGCTTTATTGCGTTCAGACGGTTTCGTTTTCGACTAATTTTTTGAAATGTAGAGGAATATTTCAGTCATACATAAAAGCACTTAAAATTAATTTCTTATTGAGGCGTTCCACTAACAGTGGGAATCCACATTATCTCCAATTTTGCAGTAATATTCATGTTTGCTTAAAAAATCTTACAGAAACGTTCATTGACTACATCATTCAGAATTTGGGCAACACTCTTGTAGCAAAATTACTCTACAAATATTAACATAAACACTATTATTCTATTATTTACGTATTATCCAGTACTATCTCGAATATGAAAAACAATACAAATTCTTTACAACATATAATGAAGAAAATTATATTTGAATATTAACTTAAACTGACACATCCTATGATTTTTCAATCCTGAGTGCAAATCATTCTCATAGCATGGGCCGTTTGATAAATATTGATGGTATTGGCGGGACATTCTATACACATAGTAACACAAATTGCATTACTATGAGTAGTTAGTTTATAATGATGCACGTAACACTACCAAACAAAACAATTAAAAAAGCACAAAAAAGTAAATTTTCGAGAGATTTCTAATAATAGGTGAATGGCAACAGAATATCCTATAATATTCGCATTCTTTAAAAACCTGATATCATCAGATTTCGGGGTGTCGCTTTGTCTCATTATCTTGTCCTTTGATCCTGTACAATTTTCTTTGCATTTTTTTTCGATTTACCTTGTCCTCTGTTTTGTCGACATATAGATATGTTTCTCTTTTTAAAACTCAATTCTTTTCACGTATCATGATCCGCGTACATCTGCAGCAAACAATGGCCAGCCGCCCCCGGGGTGTTGACGCTGAAGCCCACGGCGCTTGGCGCGGGGTCGGGGTCGCGGCCTCCGCGATCGCACACACACCGTTTCCACGCGTCATCGCGCCGTCGGCGAGCGAAATTACACAGGCGCCGCCGGTAATTCGATTTGGGAGGTACGTCACGCGGCCGCCGCCGCCGCCGCCGGCCCCGCCACCCCAGCCGCCGCTACCGTCAACCCAGCCGCTGCCGCCGCCACGCCCATCGCCAACGTCACAACCAGCACCGCCATTCTCTCTGTCACCACCACCTTCCCCCCAGCGCCGTCACAACCTCCGCTGCCAGCCGCCGCGACACTCATCGTCAGTGTCACAACCAGCAGCACCATTCTCTCCGCCGTCACTCACTTCCCCCAACTGCCGTCATAACCTCCGCTGCCAGATGCCGCCACGCTCATCGGCAGAGTCACAACCAGCACCGCCATCCTCTCTGTCACCACCACCTTCCCCCCAGCGCCGTCACAACCTCCGCTGCCAGCCGCCGCGACACTCATCGTCAGTGTCACAACCAGCAGCACCATTCTCTCCGCCGTCACTCACTTCCCCCAACTGCCGTCATAACCTCCGCTGCCAGATGCCGCCACGCTCATCGGCAGAGTCACAACGAGCACCACCATTCCCACCGTCGTCACCACCTTCCTCCTAACGCTGTCACAACCTCCGCTGCCAGCTGCCGCCACGCCCATCGGCAGAGTCACAACGCGCACCACCACCGTCGTCACCACCTTCCTCCCAGCGCCGTCACAACCTCTGCTGCTAGCCGCCACCATGCCTGTCGCCGACGTCACAACCAGCACTACCATTCCCTTCGCTGCCATCAACTTCCCTCCAGTAGTTGGCGGTTCCCAGCTGGTTGGGGAAAACTACGCTAGCCGACGGTAGGTCGGTGCCGTATCTAATCATCTACCGGGGGTACATCACCGCCACCTCCCGAGAAAAAATGAACTACACTTACAAATAACCGGTAAAAATAACCTAAACAGTTGAGGCGCCCTGAATCACTAATTAATCAATAAAAAATATAAAAGTAAACTATGTGGACATCTCTTTTATAGCCTTATAATTTAACGCTTGTTCTCAAGTGTGCAATCATTCATGGCTTTGAAAAATGGTATATTAAGATCAATAATGTTTAATAAGATGTCAGCAGCTACTCATGAGAGACTGAAATAATATTTTCTCTAATAAACATAAAATACGAAAACTACGAAAATTAGTATAACAAAACCTAATTTTAAGAAACTGAATAAGAGGATATTAAATAAGTTTCATTTAAATGGGGCATTTGGGAGCAAATAATAAAATAAAGGGTTTAAATTTTGGGAAATTAGAGAATTTATAGAGCTATTATTTTATGATCTGTGTCAGAACATGACATATTGTTAAAAAACGAAGAAAAGAAGGAAATAATATTTTTTTTAAATATTGTCTCTTCTTTTTGGTTTATTGTAAGAGTCAATAGCGGAGTTAATAAACGCTTGAAAAAATTCTCTAAACATCCTTACCATCTACAGAAAATAGCATGAATGATTTTCGAGTAGACGATAAAGTCAACTTTTTTTCGTAGGCGCAATGTGGTTTAATAAAACTCAACTGATACAAGAAGCTAAATTACACGTTTTGTCTATTTGTGCGAAGTGCTTCGCGCAAAGTGACTCAAAACCGGCGAAAAAGTTTTTTCTTCACATTTCAAATATGATTTACAAAATTATTTTATACCCGAGAACACTTTTGCCTATCTTATTCCGCTACCCCCTTTGAACACATGAATATAGCAATTCTCAATTTATACTTATTATTTAGATAAGAATAAGTCAATAAAAAAGACATCAAATTATTTTCTTATATTATATTTTACCGAAACGTACAGAATATTATGTATTGATAGCTGATGGCATTCGTCTTATTATGTTATGGATACGACCAATCCACTCATTCGTATGACATCAATCTACTCGTATGATGATATATCCAAGTGAACTATGTGTGGAGACGCTGAGGTAAGCTTTTTTTGTAAATCTCTCTATAACTTTTATTTTATTATTAAATTTTCTTCTATTTTAGATGTTGGCTTACAATTTTTAATTATTATTCTGTACCTGAAGATGACCTGATACACGGGTCGAAACGCTGTATGAACAAGCGTTGTATAATCATTATGAGAATATAAGAAAATAATTTTATATCTATTTCATTGGCATTTTCTTATCTAAATCCGTCACAGACATGTATCAATCTTTATATAATTATTATTTATTAAGGGTTATTTTTTAAATTTAGAGATGAGTTTTAACAATTTTGAGTTTAAATTTTAAGTTTGCTTTTGATATAAATAAAATTCTAATTACTTTTCCAGTATTTATTTATTCCAAGTCAAAAACATTTTAACAAACTGCGTGGAAGGGACTTATGAGATTAATGTAGTATTTTGTTGGAAAAATTATTATATAATTATTACACTTTTCATGTTACATTGTTAACGTATTATAACCATTATTAACTGGAACATTTATTAGAAAATCATGAAGTAGATAAATTTTGACAATAAAGTAGAGAACATTTAAAGGGAAAACATTTTTTCATGAGTTTTACAAGAACTACATTTTAATTTTCCTGTATTGTACACGAATACTGTGATCGAACATGTAGCACCAACCAAAGATTTTTATTTCAGAAAAATAATCTACTGTAAACAAACACTTTTGAAACGCGAAACAAACATAAATGAGAAATATCCCAGTTTTGTCACTTGGAACTTCGTCTCTGCAAACGCAATCTCAGTAGCCAGAAGCGTTGCCTCGCCTCTGTGTGTAAAATGTTCTACCTGTGGCATTCCTTTTTTCCTTCACAGAGCTATATAGCTGTGCTCCTGTTTGGTTGGTGGAACTCGGGGACCACTGAGTGAAATATTTAGTCACGGCAGACTACACTGATCATGGTGTCTTTGTGATTGAATTCCAAGAAGGAATATCCACTCAAAAGAAGTGCAAACGCTTTTTTTGTAAATGCACAAGCTTTTCAGCTGAATTTGCTTTTAACCAACTATGGGAAGATGAAATCGTCTACTCTAAAATTGTGTATACGAACACTATTGTTGCGGTGGTGTACGGCGAGTTGAATCGCGCGCCGCACCGCCAGCACTCGGCGGCAACACGGAGAGCAACGGACCGTGGCAAGACCGGGCAAAAGAAGAGGAGGTAGCCGGTCAGCGAAGCCCCGGAGTGGAAGCGAGGCTACGCCGCCGGGGAGAATAAAAGCAGTCCCCGCCGCCGAGCGGACAGACAGTTTTCTAGTGGAGTTCCCAGTGCGAGATTGTGTAATTAGTGACAAGGCGGTATTTTTGGACCCTGCAATAGTGTTTTGGACTTTCTTCTGGATTATTGGTGAAACGGCTTTATATTGTGGACATCTTCTGGAAAACGGTAACCTGGCTATGTATGTGGATTAATTCTTTGGTTACCGGATTGTTAAACTTGCACTGATATCTTATTTGTTAAATAAAAACTGTTTCTTCAAAATTTCTGTGTTTTCCTGGACATAACAACTACTGTAGTATCAATTTTGTAATGAATATTGTACACTGATTTCTAAGTTGACAATGTTTTAGCTATGGGTTTTAGGAAGCCATGAATTAACCCTATTTTTAATACATTATTAATTTTCAAACAATCTTGAACGTGATAAGTCCCAAATAATTTTACAGACAGACAATTTGTTGCATGACTGTCTTTATTTCTCGGGTGATGGGGATTGACTACTCGCCAGTTCGTGGAACGTGAATAGAGAATTATGTTTTGGGGTTTGGCTCACCTCCCCGGTGGCACAGACAAAGCAATACAAACGATTAACACAAATTCAATAACAATAATGAAGGTACACTTACATTTGATTTATCATGTAAATGGTGGGATTTATCATATTATTTCGCATATGAAAGAACAGTTCTGACTTGGTAAAACGACATTTTGTAAGTGAAAAATTAAATGACAGATTATTGCCTACAAAAAAATTATTCCATATTAGTGTGTAGCATATCAAAGTATGCTTTTGAGTTGGTAAAGACACCTTGTAAGTGAAACATGAAATAAAAAGTTAGTGCACATGAAATATTAAATTGTTATACATTAGAAACTCGTGGTGCTACAGAATGGCACAGACTTTCCCGTATTAGTTTTCTATTTCCTTGGGTTTGGGTTGCCACTTACTCGTGCCAGCTGCCATCTATCGCCGCCCAAAGTACATTTTTTAAATTTTTTCTTAATTTTTCGGTTTCCTAATGGTGGAACAAAAACATTAATTTTAGAATATTAAAGAACAGTAAAACCTCGTCCTCAATGGCAATTTTCTTTGAAACATTTGTAGCCATTTCTAAGAAAACGGCGTTAAAGCGATACTAAAAAGGCGACATTTGAAGCTCTTTTTCACAGAAAATTTTTGAGTTTTCGAAAAACATCATCAGAAGTCGTTTGAAGCACATTAACTCACAAAGATAACAGAGTTTACAAATTGCAGGAAATGTGCATTCTAACAATGTGAGAGATCTTTAAAAAAATACATTTGTATAATTTAAAAAAAAACAAAAAAAATACTCCAAAATGAACTTTACGTCACATTGAGTGCAATTAGCACTATCCGTTCGGAATGTTTAAAGAAACAATTTGGAGCTTCGTGTAAAATACCACCGAATTTTGTAGAATATTTTTCAAAATCGCGGCGCCTCGAGTGGAACTAGATCGGCTGCGAAATGTTCATTTTGGAAGAAATCGTACTTATGGTTCCGGCGCTACGGTTGTTCACAGACGGACAGACCGAGACAGAGAGACGGACGGACGTTTTGAAACGAACCACTTTTTCGGTATCAGGGGACCCCAAAACGTGTATTTCCGTTGAAATCTCGAAATCGATTTTCCGCAGCATTACATAACTTTCCCTATACTACGTATATAATCGGTGTATTCGTGCGTATACGGGAGAGTAAAAACACATTAGAAAATATCTGAACTTCCTGGAGGTTGGTTACAAAGCGTGACGAAATGTCAAATGGAACATGTTACGCGCCTCATGTCCATTCAACAGTTGAAAAACTGCTAGTAATTGCAGTTTAGTAATTTAGTAATTGCATTCTATAGACTGAGGATGTGTAGAATGTTTGCACAAAGTGAGCAGGGTAAAGACCAGACTAATTAAGCTTGCCCGATTAGCACCACCGTCAGAACCAAGCACCTTTTCACACTCTTCCTAAGACTGCTGTTGTGATCGAAACAGACCATGAAATTGAAGGTCTGCTTTCAACTAGACAACACCATTTACCACGTGGCCGTTCATTATGAAACACGCCAAATGCACATATTGTCCCCAGCAAGGAGAGAAAAACCGACAAAAAAATAAGTTTACGGATTACCACGAACTGCGTCGTTCCTATCTATCGTATTTGACATCACTTAGTGGCGCGCGTCGTTGGATAGCATAGATAGCCACGGATTAAAACTACAGCGCAATATGCCTGAACTGCACATGTTCGGTCGCTTCTTCCGTCCGTCTCCACGAACCGTTTAAGAGCTAAGTGTTTTAAAGAGAAGAAGCTAGGCTTTGCCGGCGCCAAAGCTAAGCGGGGGAGAGTTAGATAACTCCGCTTCATCCAACATCGGCTTTCAACATAATTTGCAACACATTTCAGGGATAGGTTGTCCCCATAAAGAGCTTTAAAGGTCACATTTACAGCGCTTAAAGGTAAATTTCTTAAGAACAGCTCCAAATTTTTCAATTAAAATTGCTATTTAGGACGAGGTGTTACTGTTCATTAACATTCTGAAAATAATATTTCCGTTCTATTGTTAGGAAACCGAAGAAATAAGAAAATCAAAAGAAAATGTACTTTGGGCGGCGATAGATGACAACTGTCCAGAGTATGAAGCAAGTCCAAATAGCTAGCCGAGAACAAAGGAAATAGAAAATGAATACGGGAAAGTATATGGCATTGTGTTGCACCACTAGTTCTGAATTGATTGATCGATTAGTGCTCGATAGATCGATTCCGGGCGAGTCCACGCAGTGCCGGCGCGTGGCAAGACAGAAGAGAGGCACTGATTTTGACTCGAAGGGGCGAGACGGAGGCAGTTGAGTGGGGAAATGTTTTGGTAGCATGCAGTTTGCCCCTCAACAATGCTTCCCTCATTCTCATTTCCTTGGCCGGTGTTACGGGGAACACTTCACAGAAATAGTGCAGATACTTATTGAGAAAGACAGCATATTTTGGAATTGGAGTGATACCTGCTAAAGAAGCTTTTAGAAAAGGTCACAGAGGTAATTATTGAGTTCTTCGTAAAACAGTTTCGAGGAAGAAAGAGAAATTTTTATTCTTGTAATTTCTATAATGCTAATAGTCATAATCGGTTTACAGCTTTTGAATTTCGAGTTCGGGGAATCATTTCTGGTTCGGACCACGATCTGAATACCACTCTGGCGTAATTTGGAAGTTTCCTGTCGACATTGGCGACGAATTTCCTTAGCACATGGTCGGAGGATTTTATCGGAAACTAGCTGGTACTCGGTGCGTTGCTGCCGCAGAAGAAATAATAGAGGAAATATTCCTCTCCCCCCTCTCTTTTCCCGTCCCTTTTTTCTCCTGTCTCCATCCTCCTCTGTCTTTTTCCTACTCTCTCATTTTCCCCACTCTCTCTCTTTTCCATCTGTGTTTCTTTCCCCCTCTGTCTCTTTTCTCCTTGTGTCTCTTCTTCCCCACTCCCTGACCCTTTTCCTACTCTCTCATTTCCCCCTCTCTCTATTTTCCCCCTTTCTATTCCACCTCTCTCTATTTTCTTCCCTCTCTATTTTTCTATTTTCCCTATTTTATCCTCTTTCTATTTTCCCTCTCTTTTTCACTTTCCTGTCATCAACTTGATCCGCCTGCACCTTGTGTTCTTCTCGACCTCGTCTGACAGCACACGACAAACGTCCAACAACAATGAAGCTCACGTGCATTGGGAATTGTATTTAACTGAAACGCTATCATGTGCTCTAGCACCATCTGGTGGAGTTACAATAATTGTTCTATGCCTATGTTCTTCCCGCAAGTGCAAGCAATATGTTGACACATTTTTGTTGCAATTGGATGCTACGGCAGCGCATTAAGCACGAACCAACAAACATTAATTTTTATATATTAAATTAATTTTCTTTACAATAATTTTTCTAGCTGAAGAACACCGCATTGCCGGGGTATTTATCATAATTTTGTATTAAAAAGAAAGAGAAATTGAATCTATTCCTACGCTATGGCAGAGCCTACTCCTATTCTACTGTATATTCCCTCCGCGCTATCATGCCTCTCTGCCTTGCTCCAATTTTGAAAAAAAACCTGGTCTTAAGTACACACTAAAACACTTCTCACTAAAAAATATTTACATTTTAGTCCTATTGGGGTTCCGACCCCCAAACTTCTTTCTCTTTATAACTGAAAATAATAAACAAATCTATAGTAAAAAATTAAATGCAAGTACTTACGTATATTCTGTTAGTGGAATTTTATGTATTATACGCCAAAACTTTCAATTAATTGACACATTGTAAATGTTACTATTTTTCATATTTTTTTCTTCGCGCGTATTTATATAGAAAAGTTTGAAATTGATCTTGCCGCATCAATCGACGTTTAGAAATAATTAAAGTAATTTTAATTAGATTCTATTACTTGTTTTAGAATCCTTGATAAATTGTAGCTGACCAAAAGGAGCCATTAACCACTTATGCGATTATAATATCTCCAAAGAAACGAGATCACGGTGGATCGCGGCTTGACAACACTTTTTCTATTATTTAAAATAACAACCTTCAAAACCACCGTTGTCACACATTAAATTCCTCCAAATACCCATTTACCAATACTTTTTTACTTTAATTGTACTGCCGTTTTACTAAAAATTGCATTATTGCCGAACTGTCATCAATTGAACCGTTCCTTCAACACCCAAAGGTACTCTCTACTATATTAAAACACTTCCCTGAATCATGCATCCCCCCAGTTTCAGAATAACATGTAAATCACACTGTCGCTCGCCTAACCTGCAAATACGTAATAATTATGCTTAATTTACTACAATTAAACATATGTGTATTCATACCTTTTTACGGCAATGTTAACCACATTCATCAGAGTATGATATCTTCCAAACATTTAGTCTCTTGTACACTTAATGCACTCACGTCTACACGCAATTAAAATCAATATTCAAATTACTTTCCTAATAAAGTGGAAAACACTATTACTATTATACTAAAACAAATATTTAGGGTTAGACAACTGACTGTGAAAATAAAGAAACAGTCCTCTAATACCCAATTCTTTACATTGATAAAATCAGTAATAGACTTCAGACGTCGTCTTCTGGTGGCGCGCAGCAAAACTATTGACACTGATGCACTCTCGAATCTGTGATGTAACGCTGTAAAATGTCCAGAAAAGTAATTATTTTGAGCGAGGGAGAGAGAGAGCGAGGGAGAGAGAGAGCGAGGGAGAGAGAGAGCGAGGGAGAGAGAGAGCGAGGGAGAGAGAGAGCGAGGGAGAGAGAGCGAGGGAGAGAGAGAGCGAGGGAGAGAGAGAGCGAGGGAGAGAGAGAACGAGGGAGAGAGAGAGCGAGGGAGAGAGAGCGAGGGAGAGAGAGCGAGGGAGAGAGAGCGAGGGAGAGAGAGCGAGGGAGAGAGAGCGAGGGAGAGAGAGAGCGAGGGAGAGAGAGAGAGCGAGGGAGAGAGAGCGAGGGAGAGAGAGAGCGAGGGAGAGAGCAAGGGGGACAGAGAGCGAGGGAGAGAGAGCGAGGGAGAGAGAGAGCGAGGGAGAGAGAGAGCGAGGGAGAGAGAGAGCGAGGGAGAGAGAGAGCGAGGGAGAGAGAGAGCGAGGGAGAGAGCAAGGGGGACAGAGAGCGAGGGAGAGAGCAAGGGGGACAGAGAGCGAGGGAGAGGGAGCGAGAGAGAGCAAGAGAGAGCGAGATAGAGCGAGAGAGCGAGCAAGAGAGAGCGAGAGAGAGCGCGCGCGCGAGAGAGTGTTACTTTTGAGGTGAACTGATTGCATATTGCTTTGGGTTTTTTAGGGATTACAGAATTTCGTGATTTTGGATTGTTGCATTTGTGTTTAAAATTTTTTAGTGAATCTACCAGTAATTTGTTCAATTTCCTAACTTGGAGAACGTCCCAGTACACCCAGAGATCCAGGAAGTGAAAGCCATGTGTGTAGACTATAGAATGGTAAAAGTGGGCAGAGACATTAGTGGTTGTCTGCTTAAGTTTTTTTCTTTTATATACAATCATCCACACTCATATCAGGGGAGTCTAGGTGGCTGATGCGTTCCACACTAGGCGCTAGCTGGGGTCGTTTTTTTTGAAAAAAAAAATAGTGTGAAGGTTGCAGTGTATATTAAATAATATTCTATAATTTTGATATATGTTTTACATTGGGATGTAAATTATATAACTACATTGTATAAAAAATTATATCAGCTAAGACCTCGTGGAGCGATGAATTTTCAAGTCCACGGGATTAGAATAAGAAACATCCCTGAGATAAAACATGATCTTCTTCTTTGGTCCTGTTTCTTCATAGACGGAAGCTAGGGGACCCTTCTAGATGGCTTCACAGTATTATCATTATGATGGGTTTTCTTGGGATAATATAATCAGGGTAGTTTCTCGTTGCTCTCATTGATGGAACTGACTGAAGTGATAGGGTGATGATGAGGGATGAAGGAACTAGGATGATGGTGGTAGGTGGGATAGTGAGAGGTGATCGTGGCATTTTTAATCATCCCATTACCGAGGGCCTTATCACCGAGGGAAATCACGAAAAGCCGATGGCCGGCCCGGGGATCGAACTCAAATCTCCCGACTGCGAAATCAGCACACTACGCACTGAACCACTTCGCTCGGTAAACACTCCATAGGAAAAGAAAATTTCCTGAGGTGATAATAACTGAGCTACCCAGAAAAGTATTAGGAATATACAAGTAAGTAAAAATAAGAATAAAATAAATTGTGAGAGGGGATAATGGAAGGTTTCATCACAGAAAAAGCTGCACCCAGAAGGACGAGGCGGATTGCGATCATTGTTGTCAAGGAAGATAGAGGGTACCACGCACACAAAATGATTACACTTTCACATTTGTAGGATCAACATTTATTGCGCTACACGGCCACAGACGTATGTATATGATAGTATGGTATGATGATAGTATGGCGTGGGGCTGCCATTTTGGCGAACACACGCTTTCAGGCGTTGCGGCATGGAGTTGTACAGGTCTTGAATGATGTCCTGCGCTAGTCCATCTCATGCAGCTTGCACCTGAGCGCGCAGTTCTTGCAGATTGGTGGTAGGGGTGGGATCCTGATAACACGGTCCATAGCAACGCAAACATTCTCGATCGGGGACAGGTCTGGCAAAGCTGCTGACCATGGCAGAGTATCCACGGCTGCAAGGCATGCTCGGGAGATGGCTACGGTATGCGGCAACGCGTTGTCCAGTTGAAACAGGGCATGGGCGTGGGCGTTCACGAACAGCAGAGCCATCGGTTGCCGGATCTTCTGAACGTACCTTGCGGCTCTCACGGTACCACGGAATACTATCGGTGAATGGGTACGATGGGATATCTCGCCCCACACCATCACAATGCTAGTGGGACCTGTGATGGGATAACAAAAAACCACTTTTCGTGGCGCTCCCAACTGCGCCCCCAGATACGGACCCGGTGGTCGTCGCCATCAAGGCAAAAGCGGGACTCGTCGCTGAAGTTGACCCGCTGCCAATCTGCATGGCCCCAGGTCCATCGTTCCCGACAGCGGCGAGTCTGTTACAACGATGCTGGGGTGTGAGTGGCAGGCGTCGTAACGGTCGGCGTGCAACGAACCTTGCGTTGTGCAACCGCCTGCCAATGGTACTGTCACAAGATGTGACAGTGTAGGCTGCGCAGCCCGCTGAATAGCACCAATCGTTGCCGTTGGCTCTGTTCGCGCGTGGCGGACAATCCGTCGGTCCTCCCTCCTCATGGTGCATGGTGGACATTCAGATTCTGTATTTCGTGTGTGCATGCCTCCTTCAATCCATTGCCACCAACAGTGGGCGAAGGTTGTGGCCATATGAGCGGTGTGATGCGCAATACGGCGACAGGACCAACCAGTCTCCCGCACACCCACGGTGCAGCCCCTCTCGAACGCATCTAACTGGACAACGTTTTCGACAGAAAGCGTCGCCGAGGCATTGTGTACGTGCAAATGACTCCCTAGCGACGCTACCCGATGTCGCAATGGCCCATCGCAGCCGTTTGAAGTCCTCTTATGTAGACCGGTGGGCGTAACGTCACGCACCTACCACCTACCCCCCAGTGTGCGGCCGACCGTGAAAACGATATCATTGGCTTAGCGAATGGTGTGCAAAATACCCACCGAGTTTTCAGCGGATGAGCAGGGTCCTTCGGGGTGCAGCTTTTTTATGACGATGAGCGTATAACGTTATTACAGTGTTTGTTAAAAGTGTTTTATAAAGTATTTAATTTATTCTAGTGTTATGCGAGATAGTTAAATTTATTTTACTTCACTATTTGGAGAAGGTTTTGTTTTGGTTTGGTTCTGCAACACTTTTGCTGATGTAGGTCTCGAGTTTTGTGCTATCAGTGATTTAAAGAAACCTACTATTCTTTTAATAAATAATTACGTTGCAATTTTAGTGAATGGAAATTTCACGATATTGTTTATTTTATTTCTAAACAAAATACATTGGACATAATCCAATGAGACATTATAGATTCAATTCCACAAAAGGTTTTGTTGGTCAAAGACCTGCAAAACCGTGTTCTAACTGCAGCCAGTTTTTTAGCACAGCAACTAACATGAACTAGTTGTGTTGCCACTGGACTCGCCTTCGGCACTCACAGCGCGAAACGCTGCCGTTCCCTCTCACGTTTGTGTCCCTCTGGGTCATGTACAAGTAATTACTTGATTGCGTTGCCCCCGAGTGTGTTATTAATTGATGTGATTTACAGTGCATTTTTCAACTGACGCCGAGCGTTCTATTTCCACGGTGGAATGGAAATGGCGAGCATGGCAGAGATCATGGTACCGCTTTGTTTCCCGCTACATTGAGTAATGCAAGCAGTAAAGTTGTTGAATGCAAGTTAAAGCGTGTGTTGTTATCGAGAGCCTCATTCTCTCACCTTTAAACGAACTGAAGCGCAGATGGTCGTTTCTATCAGAAGAGTGTGTGATTTAAAATATGTCACACGTTACTAACTTGGAAACAATTAAATAAAGAAACGTATATTGCGATAATTAACTTTTAGCGATATTATTTAATGTATTTATTAATACTGTTAAGCATGTATCAGAACATTTGTTTTACGTTTTTTGTATAACTGAAATTATTATAATGCAGAAATCGGCAATATTTCTACAGAAAACTCTTGTTGGGGGGATATGGAAACGAAAAGCGCTTTAAAATGTTTCCCATATGTAGTACATTACATCATCTAACCCGATGAGTAGTCAGAATCCATCTTTGGTGGGTCCATAATACCGAAATGTGTTTGACTGAAAAAACGACTGTCTTTGCCAGTATGTCTTTGTCAGTGTGTCTTTGTCAGTGTGTCTTTGTCAGTGCGTCTTTGCCAGTGTGTCTTTGCCAGTGTGTCTTTGCCAGTGTGTCTTTGCCAGTGTGTCTTTGCCAGTGTGTCTTTGCCAGTGTGTCTTTGCCAGTGTGTCTTTGCCAGTGTGTCTTTGTCTGTGTGTCTTTGTCTGTGTGTCTTTGTCTGTGTGTCTTTGTCTGTCTGTCTGTCTGTCTTTGTCTGTCTGTCTTTGTCTGTCTGTCTTTGTCTGTCTGTCTTTGACAGTCCTTCCGTCCGAGTGCGACTGCCCGCCTTTCTGTGTGTCTGTCCTTCCGTCTGTGTATGTCTGGTCGTACGTCTGTACATGCGTGTATGTGTATGTGTGAATGTGTGTATGTGTGAGTGTGTGTGTGTATGTATGTCCGTATATGTGTATCTATGCAAATATTATTATTTTAGAGCAGCAGCTCCCTTCGGTGCGCTCTAGGCTCGAGCAACATGCGCCTTACGGTGTGCATGTGACGTCAGGGTCACGACGTCTGATCTCCCTCCATGACCGCCGACGAGAGATCGTCATATGTGCAAGCGTTCACCACCCAATTAAGCGTATACATATCTTCAACACTGCTGTCTTCTCTTTCAGCTTCATCAACATTTATACTGTATTCAATGAATTGTGTGGTAATTTTCCTTTCGGCTACGAGAAATTAATATCACTTTTTCCGAAATGTTTTCAATTCTAAAAAATAATACACCTACGGTGTTTCCGCAAGCTATTCACTTCAATTCTAAAAACACCGACGGTGTTTCCATAAACCAATTAAAGAATCTTGTAAAAAAGTTTATTTAATTCACTAATTCTATATAAAAATTATTCAGTTCAATTATGTCTTGTAATTCAAATAATGTCTTCTGAATTACCTCGAATGTTGGCAACTTCCCTGGAATGTTATGTACTTTATTTCAGAAATATACAGAGTGTATGTTCGCTAATAAACATACTATTCTTTCGAGAAGCTATTTTCGATAAGTGGTCGAGCTGGCGGCTATTATATGGTATTCCCGAAAACAAGTCCATTGCTTACATTTGCTTGCTCCTCCAGTATTCATTCTCGAAAACTCAAAACTTTTCGAACAAAAAAATCCACAATATCAGAAACGCTCGGCCTACATTTTCTCACAAACTGCTTCAATTTTGAAAATCTATTTGTCAGATAGTAATAAATAAATTTCTCTGAATAAATAACATTAACGGCATTTTTATTTTTTATTTTCCATTTTCTAAAAATTCTACAAATGTATTTTTTAAATATATCTTATGATGTTAATTTTTATATGAAGGACGTTTTTATACATTACAACATTTGTAAGTAGAATTGTTTCAAATTGTTTTTGTAAAAATAACACTATGCAGGTGAAGTTGAAATAAAAGATGCAATATTTAAAAGAAATGCTTGTATTTGTTTCAATGCCTTATAACAAGGTTGTAATTGTTTCAGTATCTCAGTGCATTTCAAATTTTCGTTAATATGTAGATGCGAACTGAAGCATGAAGCTCATTGTGCAGGGAATGCAACAATGGAATTCAGTTTCACGGTCGCGAATTTCTGTGAAGTACGTGTCATTGTTGTGACTTAATATAGCTGTATGAAAAGAAGTTATAATTGTCAAATTTATGTTGATATTTGAATGAAAATATTTAGTTTTTGCACCAAATGCTGTACTATTTGTAGTGAGTAGAGTATTTGTGCATGATTTTAGAATGTTCTTCTCTAATCCTGGCCCTATGAAATACATTTCTATATTGTCTAGGATATCAGGCTTCTTTTTGCAACACAAGTTCACAAAACATTTGTTTTATATTTTTATGCAGTTGTAGAATTCACATAGTTCTGACAACACTGCGATAGAAACAGTGAGTTGGTTGAATTGGACGTTTTCATCTAATAGCGAAGAGTTGTGTATGTTAGTTGCGCAGAAAGTGCTATATTTCAATACTACATAGCAGTTTCCAATAAAACGGGAAAGTATGTGCTGTTATAGCTCCACAAGTTTATATTATCTACACAAGCATACGATAGTTATCTTGGTATAAGGTAGTTATCTTGAACAGATATTTCAATTTTATTTTTAAAAGTTTTAATAGTAGTTACTTCAACAGAGAGTATTTACAAGAAAACTTAGCACAAAGATACTGTAACTTGAACGAAACCATACAAAACCATATTTTTTACACTTTTTGCTTGTGTTGTGTATGAAAATATTGATATCGCATTCGTCATAAAAATATGTGTACTTCTACAATTGTAGATGAGCTATCGGTGAGTTTCGTAAATTCAGCTTTACTGGTAGTCCTTCTCTTCTTAGACGTATAACTCACAGAGGAAAGGGTATTTAACAAAGCAGTTTACGTCGTCGAGCCCTTTGTTGATAACCAAAGATATACAGTTGTCCTTGCCCACGTTATCCGGCTGCCCTGGAGCCCATGCTGCGTAACCCGTCGTCGACAGTTTTTCGCCTGGATCGCCATAAGAATGGAAATATATTAATACAAAGCAAGGATTAACTAATTATTTCATTTACACTCTTCAATAAAGCAAAAATAAGTTAGTATGTTGCTCACGAATATCTAAAATATTAAGGAAACTGAAATTGGGGCCTGACTTTTTCAGTCAGGCTTCAGACAAATAAAATTTTGTCTGAATTCTTAAACAGCTGTGGATTAAAATATTTAAAATGTTTGTACTGCGTAATATGTAATAAGATATACGACTGTGTATGTACTCCTTACCTAGTATTGAGATATAATTTTTCTTCATATCTACAGCGTGGAATCCGACGTGCACATTCCAAAAATTCAGATTATGTTTCATCATCAAGGTGCTAGCCAGATTAGCTTCTGCCTGAAAAATTGAAAACAGATACTGGACTATTGAAGTAAGTCATTGAAGTGAGAATGTCATTTCCTTGCCATCAAACGACGTCATTTACTGCCTGCATGCGCCGAATCACCGCGACAGCTGACATCCCAAGCGGGGTGCGAACGTGTCAGAAGAATATCCTGGTTATCCAAGCTGTTGTATGGAAAATCTGTTTTGGGAATTGGATTTCAAAGATACCGAGCAACTGGCTCTCTGACAACTTGGTTGTGGAACTTGTAGAAAGATTTCTTGAAAAGTTTTCAATGGCATGGGGCAGTTTACCATATCATGCATAAACCTCCAGCTATTCGCAAACGTTGAATCTTTATTTTTGTCGAAGGTGATGCCTTATATTGTTATTGCCATAACCCCTTCATAAACATGCGAAGACATATAGTAGGTAATATGTCTTCCCTCACGTCTTATACATTTATCTCCACACAAAAAAGTTACACCACATCGCATTTATTTATATTTTATAAATTTCACTTTTGGTATAACTTCATGTTAGACGTGCGGACATTTTGGTTAACTAGTTTATATGGTAATATAATTATATTGTCTCGTATACTTCTATGTATTTGGTACATATTACAGAAATAAAGTATTCCTTGTTAAATATAGTTATGTAGTTTTGTAGTTAACCAAAATGGTAAGTTTTCAGCGTAGACCTTCCAAATACTCGATGCATTTTTTTATGCTTTTGGACGAATAAAATCACAAGATATATTATTTGCACAGTATGTGTAAAGTTTGTATTTTAGTTAAAAAGTTGGTGATAAAGGTAAACTTTGAGTTCCAAATGTACGTTGTGTAATGTGACTCTCATTCACTGCGTGAAAGGCAATAGTCTGTTTATGCCACTTGATATACCTATGGTATAACAAGAACCTACAAATCATTCTGATTATTGCTACTTCTGCCTCACACAGAGCGACGTTCAAAATTATAAAATTCAATATTCGGTTATCCCATGGAGGCTTTCGAATGCCAATTTCGCGTTTGAACTTAGATGATAGTAACAAGAAAGAAATATGTGATTTTGATGGGTCTCAATCTGGTAAAAATGAAGACATTTATTATAATACACTTACGACAACTTATGAGTTTTAAATTCAGAATTCTAGTGAACCTGATGTTATTCGTCAAAATAACCCAATGATTTAATGAGAAATATGGAGCTATCAAAATATAAACGCATGCTGTATACTGCATTTAAAAGAAAATAAATCAGAACTCATGCAAGTTAGAAACCCGATTAACTGTAGAGGAATCAATCTTCTAAATAAAACTCTCAAGCTAACATGTAACAACTAAAACTATCACACAGGTATTGGAGTACTTAATAGAATGGAGAGAAGAACAACAGAAATTTAGAAGAGGAAGATCATGCAATGACGCGATCTTCATCATCAAAGTTATTGAGAAATCTATGGAATGTAATAAACCTGCATACAGAAAGCATTTGATAGCATACATCTTATAGACGTTGTAAGATTATTCAAGAAAGAAAAAAATTTGCGCAACCCTATTAAACTTATAGTGGGTATATACACAAATAACAGAATGAAAGTAAAACATTGACATCTCAAGCCATGGAAACAGCCCAAGGAATTAGACAGAGGGACTCATTAAGCCTGATACTGTTTAACGTACATTTATACATTTTAAGAGACCTTGAAATACATTTTAAGAGACCGTGCTGATAAAAAGAATATAATTTTGAACCAGATAATTTGAAATCCATCTGCTATGCAAATGACACAGTTTTAAATGTAAAAAATGAAGATCTACATCGCCTCTAATTCCAACTCTTTAAAACGCGCCAAGCGTACATCATGAAGATATCAATAGAAAAAATGCACGACAATTTCGAAAGGGCCATTAAGATGCAAATTGACTGTGAAAGGACATTCGATATAACAAGTGATGGAAATAAAATATTTAGGCTTAGTGATAACCAGTGATGGCAGATCTCTAAGAGAGGGAAAAGAACAAAGTTCAAAAGCAAATAGAATAGAAGGCAGTCTCAACCACTCAATTTGGTGTAATCCATATCTTAAAATAGAAGCTAAATTCAGAATATATACGGCAGTAATTAGACCCATACTGTCATGTGCAGCCGGAACTTGAACAGACTCCAAGAAAATATGTCAAACGATGGAAGTATCAGAGATGGGAATGTTAAGAAAAAGTAAATAAATCCTGAGGCATAAGGAACGCAATACTAATTTACGACAAACCTGCCAAATAGACATTTTAAAATCATATTCATATCAGACATCGTATTTTCATATCAGACTGGATTCGTGAAAGAAGTCAATGGTATGGAAGGAAGATAGATTGGTAAAGAGGAAGGAAGATAGACTGGCAAGAGACAGACGACCTGGGTCGTCCAAGAACACGATGCAAAGAAACTTAGTAAATTTACAATAATCTGAACAACGGAAGTGGTTACACGAAATGCCAATTTAATAGAAATCCTTTGTTTAAAAAGACAGGCTACAGTCTAAAATGAAAGAAGAAGAAGAAGGAATTTTTTATAATTTCTCACTAATTTCGCCTTAAAATCTTCGGGTTATCTGTTGTATCATGTTAAGCATTCTTGGCGGTTAGGTTCGTACAGGCGGCACCATCTGCTTCTATGTATCATCAATTGCGCAGTGTATTGTGACTTGCATGGTTAAGATAAATATGTTCGTATTATTCGAATAGAGTACCATCTTCAGTACTTACTTATCAACGTCACTCTCAGTTTTTTAATATTTAATGTAAATGAAGATGAAAATATATCTTTGAACATCAGAGGAGAAGAGAGAAAAAAGCCTTGTTGAGGAAAATACCTGCAGACGGATTAATTCGTTTCTATTTATGGACCGTTCATTAAAAACCCGCATACTTCCGATCTTCACCGGAACGTATAAGTGCGTTTGGTAGCTCGAGAAAGGACGAATTGCAAAGACGATGGGGCAGAGGTTGAATGGGACGCAAGAGAAACGAATCGATGAAACATGGTGGAAAGATATGGATGGGCTACGCCGGTGCACCGATTGTTACTCTTTCTGCGCAGTACCAGTTTGCGTCAGTAACCACAACACGGGTACTTCGTTTGAAAAGCCCGACCAGACGCAGACCGCCATGTTGAATGTAGAGTAATGAGAAGTAGAGTAATGCATGTAGAGTAGAGTAGAGAAGTAGAGTAATGATGCATGTAGAGTATTGAGAAACATTTTGAAAGTAGTATAAAGTGGCAATTTTTAACGAAAAGCAACAAGATGACGGTGTAATTGAAATAAAAGTTGCAATATTTAAAAAAATGCTTCATATATGTTTCAATGACTTGTAACAAGGTGATTGTTTTGGTAATTGGCTGCATTTAAAATCCCCGCTAATATTGTGATGAAAACTGGTGCCTGAAGCTCATTAGCGGAAATCAGATGCAAGAGCAAGGAGCCAGAGCGCCCCCCCTCCACACGGAGCGCCTGGAATGGCGCTCTTCGTTTGCTACAGCAATGGTCAACCTTTCTTGCCCCGTGGAGCTGCACCGACTCACGCAGAGAGTATCAAAATGGTGGACAGACCTTCTCTCCCCCATATTCTGCCCTAAGACCTATTAAGTGACAGAAGCCTGGACTCACCTGTGAGTTGATCACGGCGAGGTACCCGCCCTCTGCCTCGCAGCCCGCCACTGCGTCAGGCCACGTCCGGATGTCGTAGTGCATCTTGTAGTAACCCAGGTCCTTGTAGTACTTGTAGCCGGGCGGAATTTGGCGCGGGCACGGGGGCGAGCTGGGGCAATCTGGGCACCGGGGACAGGTGGGACATACTGCAGGGCACCACTCGTCTGCGCGAGGAGTAGCCGCTCTGGAAAAGTCTAGATATTGCGATATCCTTGGTATGGGTACATACGTGGAAAAATCAAAGTTGTGTTTCTTCTAACACTCAAATGAATACGGGGGTCATATGTTACCCACGTCTTCCGTTTTTCGTTTGGAACTTTTGGAAATGAATGTTTGCGAGCGTGAAATTTTGTTTATCTCCTTTGAAGTTGGGATTCGTTTGTCCCATGTATTTATGTTCATCTGGCACTCTCGTAAAGGAAATTAGAAGTAAGTTGGAGTAACGAAATACCCCTGTGTGTATGTGCGTGTATGTATGTGTTTGTATGCGTGTATATATGTGCAAGAACGTCTCCTCCCCCCAGATAAAATATTTTATTTTGCACTTAACCATGAAATTTATACTCTCTACCACGCATTCTAAAAAGTATGAAGTGAAAGAAATATATGTTAAAGGTCTGAGCACAATAATTGATGCAAAAATGCATACTTTAAATGCAACAAACATCTCTTCGAAGAACACATTAAACCTATATTTTACATGAAATATCAACTCATTATAAGTGAAACAAAATTGCTTTTTAAAATGCTAAATAAATATTCAGTAACCTTATATTCAGTTATTTAGTTCTATACTTTGGAATAACATATCACCCCACGTATTCATCTATCGATGTAGCATTCATCTATCCATTTGAGAGTTAAATTTCCCTTAATATGCATAATATATAGCGCAAAGGTACCCTTTACAATCCTGGTTAAATGACTTCAAATAATTGCGTAAATTTTCTTTTTTAGCAGCCATGTCCATGATCTTCCCCATTTCAAGAACTCCTTTTAAGAACTACCTCATTTCGTCCATCTGTGACAATGAAAACATAACTTTGGCCAATGATAGTCTTACAGAATGCAGTGAAAGAATAAACAATGCATACGAGCAAGCTTTTTTTGCGGTTATTGACAATGGAGATTTGGGGAATATCGATGATGCATAGCCCTATCAAAAAGCAATGATGTTGAATTATAAATGTAAAGTTTGAGATGCTGACCGATTATGAGCATATCTGAAATACTCGATCACGTCATTACACGATTAATCAATTAAATCAGCTTAACCCTTATTGGTTCAAATTTTATCGTGCTAGCCGGCGTCAAATAATATTTCGTACAATCAAAAGTGATAAATCGGTAAAAACTCGACTAGTTTATATTCCTACAGTCTGATAGTTTTGCAGTAAATGTTAGGCAATGATCGCCCAATGAATTAGCAAACGCTTTGTAAAACCCACCTGCTGCTTCCTTCATAGAATCAGTTTCCAGAATGTTTCCATGAAAGGAATCTTCGTCCTTGCTGGCGACGGGGCCCAAAGCCAGCAGAAGCAGCACCTGAGACAGGAGGAAACTATTCTGTAAAAATATACTCCTCCTTCGTTCAATGGGTTTCCACAAACTGGTGTATGTTCTATTTAAAGACCCAGTGGGTTTATTCGCTACAGACTGTTTCTAAAGGCTAATTTAAACCATTTCTAAGACTATAAAAATTATTATGAGAATTCACTTCACCCTGTGAACCGTGCACTGAACTGACATTATCATTGCTCTGTAAGGTATATGGGAGGCAGAAACAAAAAGTTGTGTCGATGTAGATTGTCAATGGGTACAAAGAATTGCGGATTCACGAATCGTTTATAGAGCTAATTTAATAGTCTGTTTATTTCCCGAATATTTAATCGGAAGAGTATTTTGCGTGGAGTTGAGTGTCAAAAGTAGTAAGGGTTAAATCTTTAAAAACTGCAGAAAAATTGAAACTGCAAATCTACCATAATGCTAAAATTAACCTTGTATTTTTTTAAAAAAAATTCTAAGTTTCTTACAAGCAGCAATGAAATTGACATTGTTATCAAACTACGTCGCACCATCGTCTCTGAGTTGTAATGCCGTAATCATTTGGAACTTCGTGCTTATATAGCTAATTCGAATGACAAAGTTTTAAAAAAAATGTTGTGGGTCAAGTGAGGCCCCTCTTGGTGCCCCTCATGTCAAGTGGTCGTACTTGCATTGGCCACTAACATTTGCTCACGTCGAGAGTGATAGATTGGAAGTGGTACTTCGTGATACATTAATGATAAATATTTTCCTTAAGAAAAAGGGGCAGAGATGACCCCAATAATTTTCACATCAACACGAAAACTAAGCACTACACACAAGTGAATCACCAATTCACAACTATCTTTTAAGAAAAATTATAATGTTTTTTTCAAAATTTTGTTATTAATTTTATTCCTCATACACGTACGTATATTCACAGTGTACAGAAAGTTATGAAACGGAAAATAAATTTTGGGTTTTCAATAGATAAACGATATTGGGGCCCTTCCCTGCAAAAAAATCGTTTTTTTCCAAAACATCTCTCCTTCCGTCCGTGTATCTGTCCCTCCGTTTGTCCGTCTGTGAACAACACTACCTCCAAATTATAATTATTTTGTGCAATCATTGCCAACTTGAATATTACGTGACCGATCTGAACCGATTCAAAGCTCTACAGTTTTGAAAATAATTCTTGAAATTTTGAGGGGAATTCACATGAAGAATAACATTTTCAAAGTTTCACAAAAGTCTCCAACTTTTACTTTAATTTTCTGTGACAATAGACTAAAATACACTCTTAAAAACGGCTGAGTTCCAATATTCATTGTTAAGGCTGAATATTTGAAAAATTGGAAGTTTTATTGTTTTTGACAACCTTAGTAAAACTACATTACTGAATTTTTTTTACTACAATTCATTCTTTAATTAATCATTGGAACATTTTTTGACATTATTAGCAGTTTTCGGGTAATTTGAATGAAGTATGGGTAATATTATAAAAGAAGTTTTAAAAAAACGCCCCCAATTTCTTCTTGAAACTTTTTTGTACGGATAATGGAAAATTCCCTGAATAACTGAATTTTTTGTCCATTCGTCTGTCCGTCGCGTGTGAACAACACAAACGCCTAAATATGTTGTCAGAATAAATGTCCTCTGAACAAACAAAGCAGGCTCAAAGGCTTGGGAATTTGAAACGGATTCTTTGAATTTTTGGATATTTTCCAAGAAGCACCTGGGACATTTTCAAATTTTCTAAAAATGGCACCGAGATGAAAACAAGGAACTTGCATTTGTGAGACATGCCTGAACACAAATAGGTTTCAGGAAATAAAAAAAAGGTTTGTTTACTTCTCAGAAATGATAAATTAGACAATCAGGTTAAATTTAGCAAACCGAGACTTTTTTCAGGTTTTTGAATATTTCTTAATAATTCGGAAATTTTTCAAAGACATTATCTGTTGTTACGCAGATAGTATCTAACTTTCATAGATATTCAGGAAACACTTTTGTAATATAAGAAATTTGCTGCAGAAGGAACTGTGAGGGAAAATAGAACACAATGTTGGAAGTTGAAACCTATATAAACTTTTTCTAAGAATATAATGGAACCCTTGAGATCCTCTGGGACAAAAATTAGTTATTTACGCACCAGGGAAGTTATAAGGGAGTTAATGATCGGAGGCGACAAAAGGCTCGAGAGCCTTTGGTCAGTTTTACTGTCCCGTATACGTACGTATACACGGAGTGATATACGTAGTATAGGGAAAGTTATGTAATGCTGCCGGAAAAAATGGCGAATTTTCGGCGGAAAAAAAACTCATTGCCGGGTCGTGAAAACAAGAAAGTGGATAAAACCAGTTGATAAATTAAGAAAAAAAATTCCCTAACACGTGGTGTAGCCAGAAACGTCCGTCCGTCCGTCCGTCCGTCCGTGAACACTACTAGCGCCTAAACCACACGTACGATTTCTTTCAAAATGGATTTCCCCCGGTCGATCTGGTTCTAGTCAAAGCATTGAGGTTTTGAAAAAGATTCTATAAAATTTGGGGGTACTTCACATGAAGCTCCCCGGACATTTTCAAAATTTTCTCAAAAACGGCTCCAAATGTTTTCTTTAAATTTCTTTTAAGAATAGAGTAAAATATACTTATTAAGGTGGCATGGATCCGATTTTCACGGTTAATTCTGAATTTTCGAAAATTGCAAAAGTTTGAATTTTTTTCGGCGTCTTCCTCCAACTACAAAATTGCAGAGAGAGATTTTTCCTTCAAATAAAATTTGTTCTTCATAGCGAGTTCTTTCTTTAAGGTTATGTACATTGTTTTGAAAATTTTAGTTGTTTTCGCGCAATATTGCGTACAATATGTGAAATTTGAAATAATTACAAAAACAAGATTTTCTCAAAAACGGCTCCAAAATTTTTCTTTTAACTTTTGGTAGCTATAGTGCCTAATGTATTTTATGAGATGAAAAAAAACGCCATATTGTTCTATTCTTTTGTTTTTTTCAAAAATTGCAAAAATGTAATTTTTTGACTTGTCTCTCACGTCGTTAATATTTACATTATCCTTGATTTCTTGACATTATTATATTAAGAAGTATGTGAGCTTAAAATATTGTCAAGTAAAGTTTTTCGAAAACACAACCGTTTTCTGTGAAAAGTAGCTCAAATTTCCGCATTTTCAGAAAAGCTCAAATGCCATTTTCTCATATATGGCTGCAAATTATTTCTCGGAACTTTTGTAATGGATAGTGCTAATTACACTCTTTAATGTGAGGTAAAGTTTATTTTGAGTTTTTTTGTTTTTTCAAAAATTATATAAATGTAATTTTTTTGAAAGATCTCTCTCATCTTAAAATGCACATTACCAGCAATTTGTAAAGATTATTATATTTGTGAGTGCAAGTGCTTCAAATGACTTCATTTGAAGTATTTTGAAAACTCAAAACTTTTCTGTGAAAATGAACTGCAAATTTCGCAATTTTAGTAGCGCTAAAACGCCATTTTCTTTAAAATGGCACATAATTTTTAAAAGAAAATTGCCATTAGGACTAGGTTTTTGTGTTTTTTAATATTCTAAAATAATATTTCCGTTCTACCAATAGGAAACGGAAAAATTAAGTAAACGACAAAAAATGTACTTTTGAAGGTGATAGATAGCAGCTGACAAGGAAGTGTCACTATTTTTCTTTTGTTGCCCGAGATCACTGGAGCCAGTTAACGCTCGAGGTACATACAAGATTTTATTTTTTTACCTTATTTTAATAATTTCGACTTATTTACTAATTAACTAAATGTTAACTTGACTCTGACGTTCATATTTTTCTCCCATAATTCTCTTTATAAGAGTGAATGTGACATCAATCAACTGTTATATTGTTCTAACACAATAAAGTAACCATAAAAAACAAATTTAATTGGAAAAACAATACCTAATAAAATATTTCATTTTAATTCGAAAAACTGTGCCAGTGCTCTACCTAACTAAGCTATATAGAAATTAAAAATAAAATTACAATCATTTTGCAAACAAAATCAATTTTGCAGCTGCAAGATTCAAATTTTCCGAATCGGTAAGCAAACAGACCAAACATACACCCAGTGGGTAATAGAACTAAAAGGGCTTACAAAAATGGTTGGAATTTGTACACCAATTCAATGAACAGAGATCTTTCAAAATAACAATGACAATCAAGTTAGATTAGAAGTGCTCAAATTACAAGTACCCACGTTTATCAGAGGTTATCGCACAGAAGCTACGATACTTCATATAATACTGCTACTCAGATAAGCCCCTACTCTCAACTGGCAGCAATGAAAATACGCTGTAAGGACTCTCCTCATAAAACTCGCATGACAAGCGCGGAAAAAATCGAAGAAAAACAAGGGAAAATCAAAGAAAAGCATGCTGCTTGTTACTTCTCTCTTAATAGAAATCAGTGGAATCCTTTAATTAAAATTCTGGTATATCGGGCTTCCAGTATGTCCTAACATTTTGGGCCTCTAGTAAGCATGCATATGCAAATACCTTCACTGGGCTCCCAGCCGGACCTGACCTGCAGTTCGATAGCACTCAAGACTCTGGACCACACCTCCGGAGAGACGGTGCAATTCCCTATCGACGCATCGCCAAAAAAAGGACAGCAAATTAAGATCCTCAGCAAGATTAACAAATGTACCCAGGTAGGATGACCAACAAACAGGAAGCGAATGCAAATTTCAAAAATACTCTATTTTGATAAGAGATCCTCTCGTTCACAAATGAGTAGTTTTACTAAACACAGTCAGAAGAATGCAAACTAGTAATACCAAGTAGTTTAAAACAGCAAGCATTGAATCTACTGAACATAGGACACTGGGGACAATGAAACCAATGGCGCGAAAACATTGTTACTGCTTTAACATAGAAAAAATATCACAGATATTTAAAAAAAAAGATTGATCCTCGTTCGAGAAAAATTTGTCTTTCAAAAGTATGAACAATTACATTAGCGTCAAATAGAATATCACGAGAAACTTAAAAGGAACCTCTAAACATGACATTAACATGTGAAAGTATTTTTTGTTTGATTTTGGAGAGGCCTAATTTTAAAAATAAACAATAGTTATAAATACAATATAATACATGAAAATATATACAATAAATAACAGATACAAGGAGAAAAGATAACTAAGGAAGACTTAAGAGATCTTTTGAGAAACGGTATTTAATTCGCGGAAAAGGATTAAATGTTTTTCAGTTGAAAAGATGTAAAAATAGGAGGAAGCAAGCATAAAATTTATCCGAGAGACGAAGGATCCAAGATTTTGGAGGAAGAATACTGAGTTCTTGTAATATTTAATCGTTTCTAATGGAACAGGATGCTTACAATAATGAAGCAGTATGCTTACAATTTCTTTAAATATTTATTTTGCATAACGTCTTAAATTTTGAAAATTAGATTTCGCTGCACCATCCTAAATGGGGCATGCGTAAGTTACCGAAGGGCGAATTATGTATTTAAATATAGTAAATGCAGAATCTACAGAGAAGTGAGAATTTTTATTCAGAAATGGATATAACTTTAAAAGCTTGATATTAGTTTTATCTATTATAGATAAAATATGTGATTTCCATGATAATTTGGTATCTAGTTTTAATCCAAGATAAGTAACTGAAGTATTAGTAAGAATGCGAGAAATTGCTGTACAGTTAATAATAAGAGGATAAGTAGGAGAGATTTGTTTTAAAGAAAACATTTTGCTTGTGACTTTTGATTGTTTATCTTTATTTTGCAATTATTATATCCATCAACAAGAATATTTAAATCATCTTGAAAATTATAACGCCCTATTGTGATATCAGAATGAGAAGTAAATAAAGATGTATCATCAGCAAAGAATGATATTTGTGAATTAATTAAATGAGGAATATCTGATATGTAAATATTAAAAAAGATAGGAGAGAGAGGAGAACCTTCAGGTACTAAAGCCTGGATATTATTTTCAATAGAAAAAAATATTGTAAATTTGAACTTGAAATTTACGATCCAATAAAAAACAGATAACATTGTTTTGTAAATATACAGAAATCCAAATAATACAAGTTTATATAGTAAACTATCATGCCATACTTCATCAAACGCTTTTCAGCATCTAAAATAACACAAATTTAAATTGTTTCATTGGAAAACTATAAATTATGTATTTCTTAACAATTGATATCACAGACGTGATTCCCGCATTTCAACAATGCAAACGCCAACAAGGCTCTCTCCGCTGATGCACTGAGAAGACGGCGCGCCGCCAGGCATGGGACAAGTTTGGCTGTAGCTGCTCCCAAATACATAAAAGCCCGACGAAAATGTGAGAATATCCATCTGTTTGCCTCTTCGGTGTGACTAGCACCCTCACTCCTTAGAGGAGATGTGGTAGGTCCACTACCAGAGTCCGTTAGCCTGTGGATCTCCATTGCGCGCGACGGAAGGGAAGAGAAGAGCATTACTTGCGCGATTCACGCGCTGTTCTCGGCGAGCCACGTCGATAGCTCCTATGCATGGTTAGACCGTGCGTGGATACCGACACAAGGGAGGAACGGCCAATCCTCGGTGGCACCTTACAACCACCCGTCCCCAGTTCCGGTGTGCCCCCGCCGTAATGACACACGAATTTTCAAAAAAATTACAGCCAAAAGTTCACAATAATACCAAACCGCCGTTTAAATTTCAACTTCGAAATGTGACTCAAAATGGGCTTAAAAAATCGTTGAAGTGTGCAAAAAGTGTATCTATTGTAACCGTTTTTTAGTCCGTTTTTTATTTGAGAACAAAATTAGTACATAATTAGTAGACAACAATGGGCTAGTTGATATTGAATTTCTGAAAAGTGGGGGTTGTAGGTCAACCCAGCACCCCTACTTTTGAATGTCGTTTTTAGTGGTTTATAGTTGAGTACAACATTTTTTATTTTGGTACAAAATTAGTTCATAACTAGTTCAAAATCATAGGCTAGTTGATTTTGAATTGCTGACAAGTGGGGGTTGCAGCTTGACGGAGGTCACGACCGGCAATTCTAGAAGCTTTCAGTCAAGAGGTCTCAGGAGGCCGGCAACAGATAGGACTCGTTCATGCACCTATCGCACGTCTCCAAGGGTTCACTTGGGTCGTGCAGACGTACCTCGTGTGGGCCTGATCAACACCCAAGGTCGTCACGGTGCAGAGACGTCGTCAGTGCTAACGTACGGCTAGGCGGATCTCACGCGGATCATAGCCGAGAGGGCACAAGGCCCACATGCCTGCCTGGACGAATCGGCTGGCATCGCCAGATCCGACGACAGGGGTAGGGGACCCGCTGTGCACCTCCTCCCATGGGCACGTGCCTCGTCACACACTCCCTAAAGGAGAAACAGCAGAGTGCAAGAGAGGACTGCTAACCTCGATGGAATTAGAAGCCCACCCACTCCAAATCCATTCTTGGCGGAGCTGCTGTTGGTAGGGCCCGCAGGGGTCGAGGCTGATCGGGTTTCGGCCTGCCAATCGCAATGAAGCATCGCCTGTTGATGCTAACTGAACACAACCACCCGACCCCAGTCTTCCGACGAACCCGAGTAGTAGAGCTAGTCTGCCCACTGAATAGTTCCATCCAAGGCCCCCCTCCCCCACAGGCCTGGCGGCCCTGGGACCGACGCCAGGCAGTGTCAAAGCGCAGGGGTAATTAAGAGCTTGCGGAAAAGAAGCGACCGCACGTCCCCGAGCCTCCGGCATACCCGTTGCCGATAGCTAAAGTACAGAATAGGATGATAAAGCACCCGAGCTTCCGGTTGGCTAGAGCTGGAAACACAATAGCAGTGTCGGTACATGCTATAGTGGGTATAGTGGGTACATGCAACTTAGGACGTAAAAAATGCCTTAATTTATGATTATAAATAGTAGGTAACACTAAAAACTGGTCGCAGGACCGCTTCGGTAACAACAGGAGACTGTAAACGCAGGGGCTATCCGATCAAAGGCAAGGCCCGAAGACGGCCATGTCGTGCTGCTGCCAGGTTCAGCACTCTACTACAGCACTGTTGATACCAGGTACTACTACAGCACTGCTGCTGCCAGGTTCGCCGTCGCGCCGTAGCGCTCCTGCATCTGGCGCGCATGTGGCGTGCACGCTGTTGCGGTTCTGGGATCGGCAAAGGGTTTAGACCAATTTTGTTCAACTGGCGGCCTGCTGTGCCATTTATTTCGGTCCTCGAAAGATGATTAGTCAAAAGCGAAAGTTCCTTGCATTGATATCGGGCCAGACACCGTGCGGCCTGATATCAGCTCAAGCGTCCTTTCGCGGTCAACACCCTCGTAATGTAAAAAATTAGATAAAGTTTAGATTTTAGAATAATTTTTTCATGTATATTCAGTAATTGAAAATCATCCCGATGTGTGTCCCTGCGTCATGCATGGTGTGGCCTGATAACACGCACAGTCCCCTCCCCGAGTCAGAGCACCCGGACAAACTGCCAAGATCAACAATACGGTGAAGTCATGTAGGGATCGTTCAGAATTGAAAAGTATGGCCCGCAACCGTACTGAAGGTTTAAGCTGTGGCCCTCGAGGCTTTGCAAGTTGAGCTCCCCTGGTGTAGACTTCGATGAAATACCGGCAGGGCCTTGTTCATGAGATGGCTTGCCACCGACCAACAGGAGAAGAGGGCAAGTCCCTCGGAGGTGAGTCACAAACCCACTTTAAAACCCGCTTCGGAGATTGGATTTTCCCAGTGGCGTCCTGTCCTTGGCGGAACTCACGTCAATAGCATGAAGACTGCAGTGAGAAGACGGGAAGGGTCACTCGGACCATATTTCGGGTGACCCCCTGATGGGTTCTTGGCTTCGTCGTGGCAGTGGCCCGACCTAACGGGTATTTAGGAAGGGGTCGCCCTGGAGAGAGAAAAGTTGAGTTGGCTGTCAGCTGTCAGCTCGAGCGGCGCGGCTGCATCCAGGCCTTGAGTAGAAGGCCCCGGCGGCGTGCCGGCGAGATTCGCCCCTGCGCCTCCGAAGGAGGATGAGGATAATATCCGAACGGTCCACACACCCTCCCTGGACCTTTCTTCCTGGTGCAGAAGCAGGAGGGTTGTCTCGGCGCACTGACATTCACATGTTCTCCCTAAACAATTTCCGCCTTGGCCAGCGCATATAGAATCATTGGAGAAGGGGCTTGTCGATTTTGCGGACCCTTTTCCAGAACACTATATGGATGTTGGTTACGGATGCTTTCTCTGACTATCCATATGTGGTAATCATGGATTCTACCACATTAGAAGCAACCCGGTTTGAAAAAATTTTCTCTACTGAAGGACTTTCTATCAATTTGCTCCCAGATAATTGCACATAGTACACTTCCGAAGCATAAAAGGATTTCTGTAAAAGTAATGGCGTAGTTCACTTAACCCAAAAAGTAATGGCGAAACAGAACAATTGTTGCGCAGCCATATATAAGAAAATGGCGTTTGAGCGTTTCTGAAAATGCGGAATTTTGAGCTACTTTTCACAAAAACAGTTTTTTAGACACTTTACTTGACATTATTTAAAGCACATGTACTCATAAATATAATAATGTGAAAAAATCGCCGCTAACGTAAATATTAACGACGTGAGAGACAAGTCAAAAAAATTACATTTTTAAATTTTTGAAAAAACAAAAGAATAGAGCAATATGACGTTTTTGTCATCTCATAAAGTACATTAGGCACTATACCTATCAAAAGTTTAAAAAAATGGAACCGTTTTTGAGAAAATATTGTTTTTGTAATTTTTTTAAATTGCATATATTGCACGCAATATTGCGCGAAAACTACTCGTACTAAAATTTGCAAACAAATGTACATGACCTTAAAGAAAAAAATCACTATGAAGAACAATTTTTTTTGAAGGAAAAATCTCTATCTGCAATTTTGTAGTTGGAGGAAGACGCCGAATAAAATTAAAACTTTTGCAATTTTCCAAAATTAAGAGATAATGGTGAAAATCAGTCCTATGCCACCTTAATAAGTGCATTTTACTCCGGTATTACACGAAATTTAAAGAAAAAATTTGGAGCCGTTGGTGAGAAAATTTTGAAAATGTCCAAAAAGCTTTTTGTAATGTACCCCCACATTTTATAGAATCTTTTTCAAAATCTCAAAGCTTTGACATGAACCAGATCGACCGGGGAATATCCATTTTGGAAGAAACCGTACGTATGGTTTAGGCGCTAGCAGTGTTCACAGACAGACAGACGGACGTTTTCCTTTCAATTGGGTTTACGGTATCAAGGATCTAGAAAACAGGGTTTCTGGCTACACCACGTGTTAGGGGATTATTTTTCTTAATTTAGCAACTGATTTTATCCACTTTTTCGTTTTCACGGCCCGGCAACGAATTTTTCAGGCGAAAATTGACCAATTTTTCGCGCAGCATTATATAACTTTCCCTACCCTACTCCGTAGATACGTACGTATACGGGAAAGTAAAAAGGAAGGTCACATCAAAACATTCGAAACAGAAAATACTATCAAAAATTATTTCAGAAAAGAAAAAAATGTATATTGTCAAAATAGATCAGGGAACGTGCGTAAGAAACCAAAAACAAATAACAAAACTTTGTACTCGTACATGCATTACACCCTGATGAAGGTCGCAGAATGTCGGCCAAAACATTGGCACCTGTGCCTTGGACGCGGCGTCTCCCGGACAGCCAGGCAGCTACTGACTCCGGCCGCGGAAGCGTACACACTCAAATGAAAGGATGTGAGCGGAAGTTTATTTTCCGCCGCCCACATTTTGTTCCACCTTAGCAACCAGTTGATCCGCCAATAGTCGTGGCGGAATCATTCTACGAGCAATTGCAATTTATTCGGATGCTCCGTTGTTGCATCGCTTTATATTCCCACATGCCGGCTTGTATTGGTATGCGACTATTAAACCAAATCTTCTTACCAGTAAGGTGGGAAAAATTTTCTCCAGTTCTCATAGATTTTTTAATTAAGTTGATCCGCTAGAGATAGATTATAAGTGACAGTTCAGCATCCAAGTATAACGCGAACGTTTTCCCTGAAAAGTGCCGGGTAAAAACAAGCTGTTTCACAAAAAGGCTGACTTCAACTGCCAACTGGCTGGCAACTGCCACGTACCATGCGCCCGCCAAGAAGCAGCTTTTAGTTTGAACGTCCGAGCGGTCGGACATCCCTATTATTCGCCAGATTTGGGTTCTGCAACCCTTTTTCTTTCCAAAGATGAAATGTGCCTCCGCTGGAAAGCTTGCCAGCGACATTCGCAAATCGCTGTGTTCAAGCTCGTTCCCGAGACACATGTAGTGTTACGTTCCAAAGGCTGAATAAAGTAAATTTATCAACTTCACCTGAGAGAAAAAATATTATTTAGGGTTTTTAATGATTTTGGATTGTTAAATTATCATACCTAATTTTATGTTGAATTAAAATCTGTAAAATGAAATGGTGTGTGTGTGTGTGTGTGTGTGTTTGTGTATGTATGAAATATTTCTCGAAAGCATCTCTATGCCCACAAGACTGTTTATTGTCTGTGTAAAAGGAATGGTTGAATTATTAGTAAAATGTGTTTCAATATTCATAAGTATAATAACGTTGCGTAACCTTGTAAATTAGACAAGATAGTCTGTGCTATGTTACTTTGGCTTAGTTTTTAAAAGGCGTTGTGTTTTTCAGATGGTATTAAAATTTAGTAACTACTTTGTTAGAATTGGGTGGTCAAACTATAATCTACACGAAAATTAATATTGTTATATTTGTTGGAAATGGAATATATTCAACATCATGGCCATAATTTGATGATAACATCTAGATGTGATGCAATAACTAAGAAAAGGAACCTATTGTCTTTACTATTAATTTCAACTTGGGTGGTGAGACATGGAATATCGAGTTCGCATGTTGTGTTCTGGGCGTCCTTGTTGGTTTTCCTACTCCCATAGTATAATGCTGCCCTTTGATGGCTGCAACCGTTACATAATGATAGTCATTTTGATACAGTTTTGATTATGATACAGGTTCTTAACCAATCACAGAGAAGCTTACAAATCAAGTATTGACTCTTAATTTATAATTGAGAATCGTTTTAGCAAATATTTCGTTCGATTGTGTACATTAAAATTGTATTTGATATTATATTATGCTCAATAGTTTTAATTTCTTTTATGATTAGTATTTGTTTCGTGGTACATTATTTAAAATAAAGTGGATCGTAATTTCAAATTGATCATATTTGACTAGCACAGTACTAGCACAGTACTAGCTGGCGGACAGGTAACCAAATCCACCTGCGGCAGCATGCGAGGGTAGATTTAGGCAGCTGTCCGCTGGGTGGCCTTGGCTGAATCAACTGCCACGAAACTCTTCATTGTAAAAGTGTAACTTAGAAAAGTCGTAGAAAGAGTACCGTATGAAACTCGATGAAATAGGTATTAATACACTCGTGTGAAGTTTACGATACTCGCTCGTTCCTCACTCGTATATCCCACTTGTGTATTAATACGAGGGTCACTCCAAAAGTTTTGAGAATACTATATTTAAAATCGAGATAACAAGTTCTTACCTTCACATCTTCTCAAAGTACTCTCCACCACACTCTATGCAACGATTTATCCGATTAAACCAATTATTAAATGACGATCGCCACACTTCTTTAAAGATACTGCGAATCTGATCTTCATATGCAGTCACTGCAGCCTGAGCTGACTCGAAACGATGACCTTGAATTTTTTCTTTCACATAAGGGAAAAGAAAAAAGTCACACGGAGCCAGGTCTGGACTGTAGAGTGGATGAGACGGTGTTTGAACCCTTGATTCTGTCAGAAATTCAGTTGCTGCTCTGGCTCTGTGGGATGAGGCGTTGTCATGGTGGAGCAGGATTCCACGCAAACCTGATTTTGGACGGATCTTTCTCAGCTCTTCAAACAATCTGAGCAAGCAAATTGTAGTGTACCATCTTGTAGTGACTGTCTTTTGTTCCTCGAGTGGCACTGTCACAATATGGCCATTGGCAGAGAAGAAAGAACAAAACATCATTTCGCCAATTCTTCTGGGGTTTCTCACTTTCATTGGAGGATTTTCATCTGGGAAGATCCACACTGATGACTCCCGTTTCATTTCTGGATCAAATTGATAAATCCAGCTTTCATCACTCGTCACGATGTTAAAAATGTTTTTTGATCTTCCTCCATTGAACAGGGTCTCACGACACCAATCCACTCGCGCCTTTTTTTGTTCATTTGACAGATTGTGAGGGATCCAGTGACAGCACAGCTTCCTAACGTGAAGCTTTTCTTTCCGGATCTCACTGCTGCTGATCCAATATTTAAATCTTCCTGAATCTGAGCATATGTACAACGAGGGTCTTCCCTTATGTTACACTTTCAGCACATTTTCATCCGTTGTTGCTGCGTTGGGCCTGCCAGAACGGTCTTCATCTTCCAGACAGTCCCTTCCCATCTTGAATTCGGCAAACCATCGATAGACAGTGGCTTGTGAAGGGCAACCATTGCCAAACGCACGCTGTAATCTCTCGAGGCATGATTTTTTATCTAAGCCAACCTTAAAGTCATATAAAATCATAGCTCTGAAATGCTCTCTCTTTAGGTCCATCGTTACTGGCAGAGGAACAACAAATAATAGAACACAAATAGCCCTACTAATTTAATAAATTACCCGAGCGTGTTCAAACTTGCGCGAGATTCTTACTAAAAAATCCACCTAACAATAGAAATAGTTTCATTGTTGCTGAGTAACTCATTGTTGCTCATTCTCAAAACTTTTGAAGTGACCTTCGTACCCATCATTAAATCATCGTTTCATAATGTACCATTTTCCGTGTGGCGAAATAGTTTGTCTGTCTGGCAGGATAAAATGGTCTTACGTTAATGTTACGAAAGTCACACGCTGGCGATGTTATACCACCATTTGCATTTTGCGTACGATACTTTCATATTTCATTGTGACCGTTTTAGAGCGGAACTGTGTCCTCTCCTCGTTATATGGAAAGCTACGAGAGCGAGGTCGTGGCGGCAGATGTTTGTTCGTGTTGTGGTAGGGCAAGAAAAACGAATTTTAGTGCAAAAAAATCACCGCTTCACACGGGCGAGTGCGTAATTTAGTTGCGTAACGCGTTTAAGTTCTCGCCATTTCCCCTGGGTAGCCCAGCACGCCGCGCTCCAGATATTTCAACTGCGAGCGCCAAGGGCGATATTTTGCAGTTGAGGCGATATTTTCCTGCAACTAGGTGAAGGTCTAGTTCCCTTCGTCAGTAATTGTTTTTCAGATATAAAATACAATGAGAGTAATCCAAATAAAAATATATTTTACCGTTGTCTTATTTGTATCATTATACGTGTAGGATGTACTTTTGAATCTATCCGCAAAAATTGAAATGAAGACAGGAAAATTTACTTACTGACACAAATAGTAAAATGTAAACTATTTTCCGGATGAATAAGGCTATAATATAATTGCATTTTGAATTAATATAAAATAATTATTGTGGTAGAAATTACTCGACTATTGTACCATTTCGATCCTTTTTTTCTCTTCTTTTGCAACTACGAGAAACCTAAATTAGAAATAATAATTTTCAATGTTCCTCTCATTAAAATTCTTTAAACCAAATCCCAAATATTTCCTTTCACGACTCGCTATAACGAGACCATATTGTCAGCAAAGTATTGAATAACATGAAATGGGATTCTTGTTTTGAATGAGAAAAAGTATGTAATAAGACATCCACAAATAAATACAAATATTAATATAAAGTAATGTTTTGCGATTTATAAAAATAAATATATATAAATTTACAATTGATCTGCAAGGAGTGCTTTGTATTATTATTATTATTATTATTATTATTATTATTATTATTATTATTATTATTTGTCGTAGGTACTCCTGCGCAGACTTATACCATAGCTAAAGAGCTAATTACAAAAACATTTAAGCTGAAATAATTGGCACAAACTAATGGCTCAACAATAGCTCGTACGTTCTTTTAAAATGACTACACAATATTGTAATGTTGCAACTTGTGCATCCTACTAATATTCCATTCTACTTTAACGAAGCGCAGGAGATAAAACTAGGACATTCCTAAAATTCTTAAAAATTCGAAAGATTTAATGAAAATTGTACTTGCATCATTGAATTCAGTGTGTTGTTACCCATCAGTACAAATAGTTTAAAATCTGGAGATTTTTGAGAAAATCGAATTTGCACATTTTAGAAAATTGACTCAAGTTCTGTTCGGATCTGCTTAAAGATTCAAATATAACAATCTGCTACTCAGTGCTCAACTCCCACATTGTGATATCTGTTACTAATCTCCTCGAAGGGCAACAATTTTGAAAGAGAAGAAAGAAGATTGAAAGAAATGACATCCACATTTTTATCAATCAATAATAGTTATTGCGTTACACGCTTTCATACATAATCGTCTGCGAATAACCCCATGTTATTTGTGCGATCGAGTATTATACCCAGTAATTAAATAAAAGGAGGATGGACACATATACATGTTTTGAAATGGGACTTGGAACAGTTGCGATATTGGCTGAAATAAATGATTCGAAAAAATTGAGAAGTAAATCAATTGCACTTGCCCAGAGTTTTTTGATGTAATTGTAGTTGATTACTAATTGGGTATTGTCTTTTTCGCGAGTATCATGTTCGTATATTGGTATTTAGTTAGATAGAGAGAATGAATCAAATAAACTAAGTAATGAGAGACATGGAAGTCATTTCATTCTGAAAAAGGAACATGAAAGAAATGTTCAATAAAAGCGAAAAAATTGCCGTATTCATTTGCTCTTCCTATTACGGAATACGAGTAGGGGTCCATATAGACTTACCAAAGCAAATCTAGAAAGTATTCAAAAGAAAGCCTTCACGTTTACTGCGTGTGAGGAAAAACGTATTAAAAACAGTAATGGGAACGCTCGAAACAAGAATGAAAGCTAGGCTTTGTACTATGTATAAATCACACGTAGACGTGGCAGTAAATTTAGAATAAACGAGGGAATCCAATGTATTTTGATAGAGAGAATTAATGACAAAATTCTAACAAAGATAATGAGGACAGATATTGTAGAATTTTATTTCGCAATAGAACTGTGATAGTTTACAATTTTCAAAAGTATTCTTCGCAAAGTCTGTAGACAAAGTCTGTAAAATTAGTTTAGTACCAATAAAGTAAAAACTTTAGAATAATACACACTGTAAGTTACAACTAAAGCAACATAAAGAATAGAGCATAAAATGTCAGTGAAGAGTTGTGAATGGCGTCGTAAGGTGCTGAATCGTACAACAGTGAAGTGTATCGGTATATATGTTTTAATGCTCTGTATCGCAATGTGGTGTAGTGCTATCCTGTGTACAGAAGCTTATATACGATATGGCAGTCATGGCACGTGCCACGGGCGCTACTCACAAGGGGCGCTATTTAGAGTATAACCATTAAAACAAACAACAATAACCCCAATTTGAAGTATTCTGACAGGGGCGCAAATTCTGTGCTTTTGTGAGCGCCTAAATATCTAGATACGCCTCTGCCTGAGTAATATTGAATTGTTTATTAATATTGTTGATATTTTACTGATATTAATTTATTTTGTAAATTACATATATGTGCTTAATTTGTGTTTAAACATTTTACTTACGAATGAAAAATATGCCTTTTGAAATACATTTACTATGTTATAGGTTTGATGAATGAGCTTTACAATTCAACGTATTCGCAGATACGTGAAATTCCCCCTCCAATGCTCCCTTGTGTATAGATACCAGTAGAAACTGAAGATCAATACATTGGTTGGAAAGAATATGACGACTATATAAAAATCATGCATTCTCAACGATAATGAGCCGTTTCGTCCCCATTGAGAGCTCAATTCTATCGCAGAGATCCGAGCTCAAAAGAGAGCTTGGGCGTCGTTTCACCGAATTAGCAGCTTTTAGGCCATGGACCCTCAAACATCGCTGCACCCCATTGGAATCGCGCTCGTCAGCAACTGTTGATCCGAGCGCTCGACGGGGCTTAAAAATAACGACGGCCGCAAGCCACTGGTGTGTGGGGCGGAGTGCGTGAAGAGTTGTTTGACTAGTTTAAAAGATCCTCATAATGCTTTGCCGGTAGCGGGGTTGGCTTTCAATTGCTGGAAAACATAGCATAATCAAATACTGAGATGGAGCTTGTTTTGCATTTTTTGCCAAGACAACAGTCTTATTCGTTTTCAGGTAAGTAGAAGCAATGTATTAAATCATATGATTGTGCTTTTCATACGATCAGAATTAATCTTATCTTCTGTCAATTCATTCTGGAATGTTGAATGCTTACGTTACTTACTTTAGATTCCTTGAAAAATGTAATCCTGGTTTTTCGACAATTTTAAAATACGATAGGTCTTGTGTAAACTATTTTGTACTACATGCCTGCATTTTAAATCAAATTTAATTGTTTATGTTGAACGCAAACGATTTATGATATCAACGTACGATGAATTGATAATTGCGGCCAAATTTTCATACTTATATTCCACATGTAATATGACGTAAACTTAATTGCTCAATACATCAGGATTTGACGGAGTTAATGGAGTTGTTTATGCTGGAAAGAACCTTTGCTTGACGTCGCTGGTGCTCCCCAAACTCCCGAAATTCCCAATAAAAGAAGGGTACCAAATCTCGTACAGTTCAGAAACAAGCGAAATGTGTCTTAAATTCGCATTCTATTTCCTTCTTCCTCGGCTATTTCTCTCAAATCTAATAGAGAAAAAATTACCTTATATCTTATTGTGCTCATCATGACTGAATCGATTCAGTGCCGTGAGAACATACGGAAAGACGTGATACCGCACACGAACTGACATCTTGTAACCACACTTTTTGGTGAAAGTGACGCTTCGCTATGCGTGTGTGTTGTTGGTATTTGGGACTGGAAGATTGTTTCGGATTAGGCCAGGTCTGAATAACGCCTACTTTCGTGGGCATTCTGCATTCAAGAGCCGGGAGTCTGTCCGCGAGATTAAAGAAAGTGCAAGTAGTGGGGATAGGCAGCTTCGCGGGAGGGGAGCAGTCTGCCATTGCACAATAGGAACGATGATTGAATTGAATTCACGCGTAGATTGAATGCCTGGGCGTCTAATGACTCCCTTCATTTAACCTTTTGAATTCCTCCAAATTCTATTTTATGACAAAAATTTGCTTTCTAACATAATGAGAGAAACCTCTGACATCAAGACCGACATAAAAATGTAATGTAGGCAATTCCAAGAAGGATAATGTGTGATAGCACATATATTTAGGGCTATTTTTTGCTCATTATAAATCCGAATAGGAAATACAACGAGTGAACGTTTCTGAGTATTTGTTACAGGCAATCATGATATGATCATGGGTCTTGTTAAATAGAATATGAAGGGATTAATATTTTTTATACAATGTCGTAAACATTCTTAATAGATATAGTTATTCGAGATTTGATATTACAAATATATAATGTGTTATCAGAAATTAGAGGAAGTAATCATGATTGTTTAAGAGTAAGACTTTATCTTTGACACAACCATCTTATTCAATTAAAATAGATAATGAAAAAATGGTTTATTCTTGTCATAAAAAATTATTCAATATTACAATTTTGTGTTTAGCACCACACTTTGTGTTTACATCGTAGCAAGGCGAAATACATTATCAGTACTATAAGCAATTATAATACTTGTGTCAAAATCAAATCTAATTCGTTTTAAGTTCATTCATAACATTATCAAAATAATACAAATGTCAATATAACTTGAAATGTTGAGTCCGTCATGTTCTCGCCGAATGCTCTTTCGAATTTCGCGCTATGGTGGGAACTGCATATTCTCATTAGTGGTTAACACACGAGAATAAGTCTCATTCTCACTCTTCCTAACTTCCCACATTTGCACTCGAGTGGCTCGCGCTCTGGCCGTAGGGTCAGTAAAAGTGCAAAATGCTATGCAGTCTAGGGTATTAAAATGAAATAGCCCTGATTCTGCCCAACTCATAATAACCTAGCATATATTATGACAGAGTACTTAGTTGCCATAAATTTGTTAGAATAAAAGAAACGAAGCTGAAAGTATTTACAGAATTTAAATAAGAAATTGATATACATTGATGTCAGTCAAGAAAAGTACAATTAGCAATTGCTTCTAAAATAATTTTGAAAAGAAACCTATGTGTATCAGGCAAATCAAACATCTCCACAGATCTTGTACGGAAGGAGGGAAGTATGGATTTTGTAAGGTTGCATAACTAGAAATGACTAGATTACCACACATCACAACTGCAGACAGAGAGGGTCTGAGGAGACGATTTTCGTCACTGGCTACATCTAATTCAGCCACTGAATGTAGGACAAATCTACAGGCCGGTTGCTTTGATAGATAGTTTTCTGTTGTTTCTCCGATCAATACCAAGTTAATACCTGAGCATTACCCTAACAAACAGGCTACGGACCGCGCGCGATCTCTTCTTTCTCTCCCTCGTCCTATCCTCGTCACTTACACACAAACACATTTCCATGCACTATAGTACTCCGTACATCGGGTGGCCAATCGGGAACTTAGGGCTTGACCCAGTTGGGGCAGAGCACTGCTGGAAGAGATACCTGGAGGTGGGATCATACAAGCCCAGTGTACAAAAGTCTCGGATACCATGTTGTAGTGAAGGAGATACACAGACATATCTCAGCATATGACATTCACAACAATTACAGGACTTATGACTATAGCAGTTGATGCGCTTGCAAAAATATTTCAATAATAAGATAAAACAGTACTACCAAAATAACTCGTCCATAAAAGCATGGGATTTGCAATTCATTGTCTATAGTTTATCAATATATTTTTCCTCAAGTTAATTGTTTTTGTAAAAATTTAAGAAGGCCAAGTCTCATTCTATCTAATTGCTCCCTATCCACATAATTTATTTTTTATTCCATCTAATTCCTTCTCATTTGCCATTTTATTGTTATAGTCACAGAGAAATATGCTAAAAACAAAAGACTCTTAACTTTGCGGTTTTCATAATTCCTCCAGAATAGTATAATATGAAACACGTGGGCGAAACAGGTGTTTCAGAAACGGCCCTTTATCACCGAGTGTATGCAAGAGCGACATAAGACGAGCGCGTAAATTACCTCTCACACGTGTTGCTTAGTATTGAAACCAATCTCTATCCACGGAATCATATGTCTACTGGAACGTCTGAAACACTGAGCAGGAAAGGTCAGCATCAAGAGGAAAATTTAATGAGTTTGGGGCTCTACGGACGAAATTTTGGTAAAAAACACAATGATCAAACTCATATCCAACCTCTTAATACTAAATACAATCCAATAGAAAAAAGGGCACATATTCCAGATTACATTTGTTGTATACATAATCACATAAACCTGTAATCCTCCCACACACATCCAACCTGCAAAAAATGCCTTTAACCATTTTTTACTCTAGGATGCAAAATACGTACACAACCTGAAATAAAGAAAAAACAACAATTTCGATGGTAGTACGTCAAAACAACTACACTTCCTTTCTATGTAATAGTAACAAATATAACTTGTTATGCTGTTTGTTAAAGAGGAAAGACTATTGAGCTTGCAGTAATCTCTCTGCCCCTAACAAGTCCCATAAACGTTCTTGTAAGTCTCTTGAATTTCTCTCAATGTAGTTTCTATTAAAAAGATTAGTTGGTCACTCACTTTTTCCATAGGGTGGCTGGCGTAACGTAACCTCACAAACGATTATTCGTTTCATCAAGTCCGGTTCTTGAAAAACTCCTTTTACCCAGACTCTGTTTGGGCTCTGCTGTGTGGTAAGAGCTAGGGTCAGCTCTGCCTCTACACCTGTCACACACACACATATGTCGCCAAACACACCACTAGGCATAATGATCTCGTCTTCCTGCGAGCACTCGCCACCCTAACAGATGGATGGTGTTTATTCCGTGCTCACATGCTTGGGACAGTTCGCCACTCACTCTCCCAGATGGCGTTGTCTACGACTAGGTGGCCACCGCGCGGGCATTTGAATTGCGTGGTGCCAGCCTCACGTAAACTGATACTATGTGTTTGGTCACAGAATACAACTTTTAAACACGCCTTGCGTGAAAGGTGTTTTCACACACGTTTAGGGATGTTTCACGCACGCTTCGTAATGCTTGGCACACTATTAGTCATAACTGAAACACGTTTTCGCGCACTGAAAACGAACATCAGTTAACATGTTAAAAATATTCTCTCCACTCTTAAATTAGGAAGCAACAGAAATAAATGAAAGAAACATAAAATATGTAATGTTTTAAATATACTCTTTTCTGCTAAAAACTTAATCTCTAAGATATACTTCATAATTAAACAAATAATATTAAAATAATTGAATGTTAGTACCTTTACGTTTACTTGGCAATCAGATTTGAAGATCTGTTTAATTTTTGTTTTGCAAAATCATGTCGGAAATTGCGTTGGAAAATTACTAATGCCAAAGTAGAATATTAAACAAAAGGTTACAGAAAATGCATAAAGTAGACACATCAGTAAATGCATAGCTAATTATTCTAAATACAATACAATCTAAACAATTCATTATACGTATTTATTGTACACTAGTACACGTATAGTGATGGCTCATGACTTAGGCCAGGTAAAAGAAATATTGTAGGTAATCCTATGATCTTAACATCGTAAAGGACATTATACAATTAAATACTTATAATTTGACCAAAAATCAAAACAGCATCATAAGAAAAGTAGGATTTTCATTGAATCGTTTAGTTATAAAAACTATTTGCATGATTTTTACGGAATCACAAATCTAAAAATGATAGGTATTTTTCTTGCCACTAACCAGTGTTATTCTGAAGTCACTCGACTGATGCGCTCTTAACTGTTTATATTAATTTATATTATGTATAACTATTATATTACAATACTGTTTATTTTAATGTATTTTTTTCTTGAATTTTGAGTGAAGAAAACTGATTTCGGCCTAAGGAATCTACATGGTTCATCTCTTAGCGTGCAGAAACACCGTGCAGTTTGAAACAGGTATCCAGAAAATAGTGGAGGGTTACCGCGGTGAGGGCAGACAAGGTTACACTGCAAAGGGTCCCTCTTGCGGGCTCGATGGCTTTAAATAGCCAACAGTGGCCGAGCTGAAACCTGATGGGTACTGACCATGACTAGGTTACCACTTTGACTCGCAAAGACACGGTCCTTAGGAAGGGCGTTAGCTCTACCTTTGAGTACTATTAGAAACAGTCCGTTATTCTAGAGCAGTGGTGTCAAGGTCTTTTACTTGTGGCAGTGGCACGCGTTGTGAAACCGTAGCATGCCACGAGCTTCTCTGCGCAACAAACGTCGGGAAAGGAAACTATTAGTAACCCCGCCATTTTACAATAGGGAAGGCGTTGTCTCTGGTGGCGAGGTAATGAACTGCGTGGAAGGGCAATTTTGTCGTGGCACTCGTGCCATGGACTCCCGCTCGTGGCATTGACCTGGACAACACTGTTCTAGAGAATAATGCACGACTTCCTAGGGAGCATTGGATTGCGACAGAATCAGTGGTGCACACGCATTGTCCTTCTTTGCGAATAAGCAATTCCAATAATACACTTAATTGCTACTGAAAGTTTACTGTTAAGATCTACAAATTCTTATTACACATTGGTGCGACTCGCTTCCTGTGGCCTCTTAGGACCATCTTCCTGTGCACGTATTTCTTTTCAAAAATGAGATTGAGGAAGAAATCAATGGCCTAACTACTTGAAGGTTGCATACACAAATTGTGCTTACTAATGCCTGTTAAGATGTGCATATTGTTAAGGGGGAGATACACTTTTGCTAACTACATTATTAGAGAAATTCAACATTTTTTATCTTGAAATCTACAAATTCTCGTGAATCAATATTTTCGTGTTAAATATTGATTCACTGCTAATTCTAATACACCAATGCTTATTACAAAATTACTGAAATATTAAACATTATAATGTACACTTTTTTGTTGGAAAGGGTTAACATGATAACTTTCTTCATTTTTTAATTACAACTTGATTTTACATTTGCGTTGGTAGGACTCAGATCTACAATATTCACTAGAATTTTTAACTTCTCTAAGGAGAAAATTTACTTTATTTTTTTCCATTTACATTCTTTTACAAAAAGTATATAATATTTTTTGAAATTTCTAATGATGACAGAGCTAAGATTCTGGAGAACGTTGTTTATATGATATAAATGAATCAGTGTGCAAAATTTTATATATGGTACTTAATTATTTTTTGAGTTATCATGCACACCATTCCAAAAAATCAAACTTACAGAAATGATGTTTAAAGTTGAACATGTAATTACCTCACATGAAAATGCTCCTGATGCATAAACAGAGCTATTCTTCTGATTATTTCTTGCTGCTTCTTCCAGTCTTTATTTATTTCTGGATTTTCTGACCTCTTTGGTTACTTCTAGTGCCTTTTTATTTGCAGAAAGTATGTGTTTGTCTTCCTCTCCTTGGAATTTCAACTTACAATTCTTGCTAACCGACTTTGTAGCACTTTTATCCTGACATTCATCTCATCATTAAATATTATTGCATCATTTACAAATAGTTCAAGAGTTTTTTGTCAACAAATCCAGTCTTTGGACAAACCTCCCAAATTTTTGAATTGAAGAATTGGTTGTTGTTTAAAGTGAAACGACAAACACATTTTTAATAATTCTGTTGCCACTAAATTTTTTAAAGCATGTTTAATGGTTTGCATTATTGCAGAAGGAATTTAATTTTTCTGTTGATAACTCTCAACCGTACCATGAAGCACACCGATATGGGTACCAAGATTGAGAATCTTTTGGTTGTAAATAGTGCACCGGTTCCTTATCAGATAATATTTAATGAGACCAAGGAGCCAAAATGGCATTTCTCATTTCATTTACAGATGAACAGTAAGACCTGATTGCATTTACTTAATAATCTGTCTATTGCAGAATCAGTTAATCTATTCTTTCCCTCTAGTGGTTTACCATCACTCAACTTTTCAGCTTTCATGTGCACTCTTTCAGTTTTCAGAGTTGTGTACTCACCCAATGTATACATGGAATATACATTATTTTTTCTACTTTATGTGCCGTATGAATATCTGACTCAGCGTAGAAAATTTTGTTGTCACCATCTCGAAAGTAGTTGACATACTTTATGGAATGGTTTTGTACACTTCTATGAAAAATAATTTTCATACATTCTACTTCCATGTTTCTTGCACTTCCTGAATGATGAAGAAATGGTGAGAAATTCATAAGTCTACAAAGTATCCTCAGTCCTGCTAAACACTGCCCTGAAAGCACATAGCATAAATTGCACGTCTATTTACTGAACATGCATTTTTATTTTGGCCTAGATTGTAACAGTTGCCTGAGGAACTAACTTTTTCACATTCACTATACAACATTTGCTCATCACAGCCTAAACCTACCTATTTATTTACACTTATATTCACAGTTGATCCACACACATACATAGAAGACACTTTCCTTATTTTCTAAATAAAATATTTACATTAAATATAATCTTAAAACCCAACCAAGAAAAGTGTAGGACTGAAGAGAGAACTGCGCAACTGAGAACTAACAATGACGAAAGTTGCGTCGCGCTTTTGAGCCGGGGCGGTATAGTGTGGTGCATTCATGCTCTGTTCCAAAACAATGAAGCATTTTTGCATATAATGAATGCATACGTTACGCTAATTAATGAGACCAATTAGTTTTTTCAGAAAGTTTTTCATAGAAACATTACTTTAACCATAGAGAAAGCACTTAATAGTTTGATCATTCAATTACGATTTGAAACATATCTTCATTGGTTTGTATTTTATGGAAATCTGGAAATTAAACAAAAAATTCCTGGATGTTTTTCATTAAATCGAATAATGAAACGTACTCATGTAGTAAAAATTGTTGTGTAGTATGATTTGAATATATGATTACTTTTACGGACTCAAACTTCCGTTCTTTACATGATTATCAGTATTTATTAATATAATTATCGCATGTGTCAGAATTTTCCGTGTTTTTAAATGAACTGTCACAGATATTATTGAACCTAAGACGACATTACAAGAGGACCTTGGTCTAGATCAGTGCTTCAGTTTCCAGTGGCACTGAGTATACCAATAGCTCTGTCTTTCTCTCCGAAGTCTCAGTCCTACACTCCACTTGGGTCGGGTTATATCATCACTACCGAAACTGAAATCTGTATTACTTCTTACTTTTTTAAATACTCTAAACAGGGATAAATACTGCATTGAGAACTTAGTCTAAAATAAGTTTTATTAACTGTTTTACATTGTGATAAAATGCGATAGGGAAACGTGATTTATCCTTTTTATATTTAGTCTGGGAAACTCAGCAACAATATCGTATTTTAGCGTAACACACATCATTTAAAGTGGACCTGCTAATCCATACAGTTCAATAGCTTTTTCCTACTTAATTTTCCCCTATTTACTTTTTCTATTGCTTAGTGCATTTTAACTTTCATAGGTTTGAAAACATTAGCTTTGGATTTTTTATTTGCCTACTTGGAAAAGTTACAGCGCATAAGTTTACGCAATTATGGCGACAACAACAAGATAATTTTGTGTCAAATGTAATTAATCAATGTTTACATTATTTATAAGACACATGTTTTAGATATTATATATAAACTCATACAATGTCAATTAATTCAATGGAAGAATTTCTTCTCAAAGGATATAAATGTAGGGGCAAGATGGCTAGTATGGCAATGTTACCCTGAAAGTAGTGTATGCTATTAATACATTTTGTCTTCTTTGTAATGAATAATTATTAAGTCACGTCATAGCATGTCTATGACAAGACATATTTACTTATCTATGTAGTTTATTTCAACTCAATCCAAAATTAATGAAGTTTTGATTTCCAGATTTGGCTGCATTACCATACACCATACATATTTAGGGACGTTTTAGGTTGCAACTGTAACCCAATGCAACAAACGACTGTATATAATGTTTCTACGAGAGGTAGCTAACTATGAGAACTCAGCCAGCAAATAAATTTACGATAAAGACTGTGCTACTTAAATTTTGTGAAGTTGTGGCAATGTTTGACCCATGGCAATGTTCCCCGTCGTTATCTTATCTATACATAACTTTGCGCTTTGCCTTTTCAATTATTCTGTAAAATCACAACATATATCTACTCAAAAGAAAACAACAAACATAAACTATCTACTCAATTCGTTTGAAATAATAAACTAAACTAAAATGATAACTGAATTTAAAGGGACAAGGGGAGTGACATGCTTCGATATTTATAAGCATATCTCAAGAGTGAGGAAAAACTCATTCGCCAAATTTAAGAGAAAACTTTATTTTACCCCCCAAAAAATTTTAAAATGTAATATTTTGAATCTTAAAGATGTACATTCCCCAGAAAGTTTACTAGATCCAGAACTGACATTAACTATGTCAATTTTCACTATTTGTAGTTAAAAGCCTCCTAGATTATAACTTCATATGCGAAAAAAATGACAATAAATATATATGAGCCTTACTAAACTTAAAGTATTAAAGACAGTAAAATATGTAAGTCTGATCACGAAAAATATTAATTTGCTCACGAATATTTTTATTTTCTACTGTTTCTCAGAAATTTTCCCTTCAAATCTGTCGTCATTGTCCTTCATTCATGAACTATGGTCAAGTTAAAGGTTCTTCAGAATTTCCACAAGGCAGAAATGGAGTTACTTAACATTCTCTTTAATGTTTCATTGGGCCGACGTGAACGTTAGCACCATAGTCACGTCCATTCGCTTCAGTTGCCAACAGTCCAGAATGATACTACTTCTTATGAGTTGATGCAGCTTACAAAACCTATTACGTCTCCTCTGCCTCGTTAATGTTCGCGTTTAAGCGCAGTGACATTTAACAACGGCCTCTGAAACGCTTGTGGTGGCAACTTGCCCTTATAAATGAAGACATTCACATCGTAAACATAACTAACAAGATTCGTGCAGAGGCCACTCGGAGGAATAGCTCTAAACTTTACAAAACGTTGAGTTTATTCTTAAGAGATGGCCAAATTGCATTTCAAGTCGTTACAATTTCAATATTTCCTCTCATTTTTGAGAGGTAACTTGTGAATAGTTGATTATTTATTTCCAAGAATAATATATAAACTTATAAGCTGGCTTCACGCCTGCTTTATCGATTTGTGTTCTTTAGTGTGCTAATTATAATTAGCAACTTATATAATATTTTTAGACAACCACTACTAACATTTTTACATCACTACTAATATATAGATATCTAAATATATGGTATTTTTAGAATATGTCATACAATTAAAAGTCGGTATGTCAAGTTGCCTCAATAAAGGCCGGTAGCCATAGCAACTTGTATATTCAATTACCAAGTACCGTAATAAGCTATGTTTCAATTCATCTCATTAACTTTATTTCTGAATCCATCGATGTGCAAAGGTAGAGGAAGGGAAACGAGAGTATCCCCTTTAGTCTGAAATAGAAGCCAAGAGATAACAAACCTAAATGAATTTATATTCAGTGGCGGGGTAAGAAGAAACTGTTCGTGCCAGCGCGCGCCGGCACGAAACAAGCTCATATAAAACAGACAACGACGCATACCCATATCGGAATCGGGTTTCATGAGCTTAAGTGAGGGTTGTGTGGAAGGTAAACGTATCCATAGAGATGTCATAGAGAGAGCGCATTTTCGCGAGGAAGTGAATATAAGAGGTAGGGCATAGAAACAGACAATACAGGAAGTGAGAGAACGAGAGAGAAGGCAGGATGAACGGTGTAATTGCCAGTGCTAGGATTGCGGGAGCGGCCGATCAAGAAGCATTACACGGAGCGGATCCGGGAAAACGGGAATGGGCCAGCGAACGTGGGGAGGTGGTTACAAGAACAGCAGTGCTGAAAGAGGGAGATATTGATCGACTAGTTTCCGGGCGCGTCATCTGCTTACTCCCGTAAATGTAGAGCATGCTTTTCTAGCGGTAGGTGGCGGTGGTCTTCCCCCGCTGGAAGGCAAGATCCGGCCACGACATACACGTCGGCTTGCGGAGGTTTTCAGGTATCTCTCATCAGCGGGACATCGTCCCAGCCGGGAAAAGTCCTAAGCTCCCGTCTGGTCTCTGGGTGGTAGTGTAGTGCATGTAAGTGTGTGTAAGGAGTGCGTACAGGACAAAGAAGATGAAGGAAAGATCGTGCACTGTCCGTAACCCGTTTGTTAGTGTACTGGTCCCGTATTGGCCTGGTATTGATCGGAGAAACCAATCACAACAGCAGACCGCTACATTCATCCTCCAGATCCCACAGACCTAGCTTTCGAGTTAGTGTAGAAAATCCTGCCACCGACGGGACTTGAACTCTAGGACCTCTTTGTCAGAAGCAGTCAGGGCATCAGTTGATGCCCTGAGCCACCTAAGCCGATGAAAATGAGAGAGTGGAATGCCTAATCCGCAGAAGGGATTGCGGGCGTATGTGCAAAGGATAGAAAGAGGTTCGGCGTTTGGGGTAAAGAAGTGGTGGAGATGGCAGTTGAACCAGCAATAATGGGCGGTGAAGGCAGTGCAATGTGGAGATAATCGAGATGAAGGTACACGCGTGCAAGGAGTAAAGCCAGTGAAGATGCGTGGGTGGTCCGACAGGATTAATTCAGAAAATTAACCCCCTGGTGACTCCGCCCTCTGGAGGGGGCGGGGGCGTTCTGGCGCGCTACCAAGCCACGTCCTCGCCCACGCCCACGCCTCCCCACGCCGTGGCACGCCATCCAGCGGCTTTGGAAGTTTGCAAAGCGTGACTCCGCCCCCTGCCCTCCCGCTGGCCCTGGACCGCAGAGGTTGTCGTGCGTGCCTGGTTGCCAAGGCCGCCGGCCCTCGCCAACCCTTGGGCCTGGCGCTTACTCAAGGTTATCTTCTTCCTATTGCAGATCTCGCAAAACTGAACAACAATGACAAAAATATCGATATTGCCATTGTCGCCGGGCAGGTCATTCTCTATAAGTTCGTGTGCCTGCCAAATAGAGGTACAGAGTGTGTCGCTTACTAATCAAGGGCGCGATGTCAAAAATTGAAAAGTGCTGACCACGTTGTACCATTGCACTACGTGTAAATATAAGAAGTGCAGTATTTGACCTCTTATTTATCCTGAACCATCTGTATATAATACGGTAAGAAACTATTACGATTTTCTACCCTTCTTAAAAAAACCATTGGCACAAGTACCCATAAGACTGCCATTGCAAGATAAAATCTCCTAGGTGTGTATCAAACCGATTTAAAACAATTTATTCTTTGTTACGGTATTAATGAAATAGCATTGTATATGCAACTCGCAGAACAGGTCATACTAACTCTGAAATGTTGAAATGTAGGTCCTTAAAACCACATTTTCTTGTTCTATATGGGGCTCTTGTTAGGTTTCTTACGTCATAATCTACCAAATAAGATGTAGTACATTTCTGGTTGGTCCCATGTTTCGTAGTCAAAGGTTGGCATCGATTACATTTTGGTGTGTTTGGCTCTTCGGGATACTCGTAGCTATTCAAAATTTTTCATCCCTGAAGAGATTGAATGCGTTGACGGTTGCCGTAAGGGTTAAGATAGAATTTAGTAATAAAAAACTGATTTTCTAAATTTCAATCGTGATTTACAGTTAAACATGTAGGGAATGTACGGTGAACATTTAAAGGTGTGCGTGGGAAATATGCCGAGGAACTTGTCGAGAACATTGGGGGAAAACATGAGAAAAATTCGGGTGTTAAAGAAAAAAAAATATTACGGGGCATGGAGGTAATGTAGGGGTGAACGTAAGGGACACATTTGAGAGAACATGTAGGTAATATGCAGGCAAACGTGTGGAAGGAATAAATGAGGACTGACGTTTATTTTATGAATCGTAGTTTACAAATTTAGACTTTTTTGTAACTTGTATTACATGTTTGAAGGTTTCACTCTTTTGGGTAGTCCCTCTTCACGTAATGAGTAATCAGAAACAATTAGAATATCAAAATATTTGCAAACTTAAATCGAATATTTTATATTATGTGGAATTTGTTTTCGGCTCTTAGCAATAACAATGTTTACACCCACACTGTAACGGACTTATAATGCATGCAAGGGTCCAATTACTTATTGTTTTTAATAGTTTAACCCATTAGTACCCAGCGTTACCATCTTCATCTAAAACTGTGCTTAACTGCTGTATGCCTGTGATTAAGTTGGAAGGAGATGCCGGCGCAAAACAAACGGTTGTTGGTCCACACCGAAGTTGATGGGTCATTTGCAGCTAAGTCCTAAAGATTTTACTACTTTTTATACGAAATAATGTTCATATAACCAACGGTTGGCGCTTTGGAACGCTCTAGTAGTATATTTTAGCAACAACAATTGATTAGCAACTAAAAGTTACGAAAAACGTGCTACTAGTGAACTCCAACAATGACTATGCGCAGGAATGCAACAATGGGCGAGCGCTATGCGTTCAATATTAATTTAAGCACTAATACGTTAATATAAAACGTCAATATTGCCGTGATAAACAAAAAATAACTTTCATCATTAATACTTGACATTTTGCTGTAATTCAAACGTTTCTATTATTCTAATCCAACTTGTAAGTTCAGTTGTATTAATAAAATATACGATTCTTTGCACATACGTTTTTGGCTAGACCTAAGTTAATATGAAAATAATTGAATCGTGTTACATACACGAAACATAAATTGATTCCCTCTCTTTTAAAACAATATAACATTCTTTAAAAATATTTTATAAATTAAAAAAAAAACAACCAATCACGCATGTACTAAGTGGCTCGTATTTAGACAATTGACAATTTAGTTTTCGGTATCTCCACTAACAGTATTGAATAGCAGAAATACAGAATAGGCAGAATATATTTTAAAAACAAAAAATAAACAAAGAAGTTTTGTCCATTATACCATAATTTATTACGCCTTATATTCCTTGCAACAATGACGATCTCCATGTGTCAGGTTTCTCGCAACGGGGAGGAACATCGACACCTCCCGAGATATATCATGCACTACACTAACGGAAATAAAGATCAAAGCAGTTGACGCGCTCGGAAACACAATAAGCAGTGATCCCTTGATGGTCTGATTCCCGATCAACACTATTTTTCTATAAGGAATATTATTTTACGGTATTCTGGAGATAATCCTCTAGCGCCCGAAGATCTTGCACGGAACATTTGTTACGTCTTGTTGGTACAGCCTGTCATCTTTAGTTATATTTCTGCACACCCTCCGATTTCCCGTCCCTACGAAGCAGGCGTCTTTGTGATGGAAGAATCGTCGGTGCGCGACCGTAAACCGGGATGACAATGGATGTTCGCCCGGAGGAAATATGGCCGCTTCCCGCATCCCGCTACCCGCTCCGCACAGTGGGCCTAAATGCAGTCCCGGTTTATCCCAGTAGCACTTGTAGCACGTGCTACAGCCCCGCGCTTTTTGGAGCTTCGCGCTATCTGAGAAAAACATGTCTCACTAATGAAGAAAACACGTTTTGCCGTTATGAAATTTGTGAACATACTGTAAACAAACACAAAAAAAATTATGTGGAAATAAATAATGTTAAATTTTGTTTTAGTTTGTTATTTGTTTGGATAATTTTGTTGGTGCATAAATTAAAATGAGAAAAGAATCAGCTGATTCTCTGATGTTCGTATTTCGTGTGGAAATAGTTTCTTTGGGTAGTCAAGCTTTATCCGCACGATTTCAATTACGATTCCAAAAGCCTTACTCTTACACTTAATTCAATCACATACACATTTTAAAATCGTTTCAAGATAATTCAAGTTTTAAAATAAGTAACAGTTTTGTAACCTTTTTAAACTCGCCATGGCTTAAAAATTAGAAAAAATAGTACCATGGGTCCCGCGTGATAATAGTGCCATAGGCCCCGCAATTGGTTCAACCAGCCCTGCCTAAATGACCAACGCAATTTCCTTTCGCTTTTCCTGCGAAGCATTTCGTCAAGTTCGCAGCAATGTAGGAAATCCTTTGTAATGGTACAAGTAACTGTCGTGAGAAATTATCTAAATTATACTCAAAGGCATTTAAGATATATTTTTCAATCTCAATCAACTGAATACATCTTGATAAAAGAAATATAAATAATACGAATCAGAACTTCATTATCTCATTCCTAAATTGTTTACTCAAGCCAATAAATAAATTATTATACAAAGAAAATGTTTAAATGTATTAAGAATAGCTCCTTAACATTTGATTTAGACATTTAACAAAATTTCAATTAAATCTCTTATTTGAACATACCCGCTAGTTTTACATTCTCGTTACGGAGAAGAGAGAAGGCTATGTAAAAACCAGCGAATTTTCACCAGAAAAACTCTTATTACAGGGCCCCCTCATTATACGTCCAGTTACTAAATTTAGGAAAAAAATCTATAATGTGGTGTAGCCAGAATCCGTGTCGTTTGTGGTGCAGTTGCATGTGGTGCGGGACTCATATTCGTTGAAAACCCTGAGTTTTCGAAAATTGTAAAAGTTCAAAATTTCTTCGACGTCTACCTACAACTAAAATAATAGAGATTTTTTCTTAATGAAATCTGTTCCTTAAAGATAGATTTTGAAATAAGGTTATGTACAATTTTTTGAATATTTAAGCACTTTTTGTGTAATTTTGTGTGAAAATAGCGCGACGAAGTAATTGCTGTTTTTCCACCGCTCGTCTTAATTTACTAAGTACGCAAGTCTCCAGTATTATTTCACTTTCATCGTCCAAGAATGATTTATCGGGAGAGGTGGCTCAGGGCTTTAACTGATGTCACTGTAGTGCCTCTGACCTATGTTCGAGTTCCGAAGACGGCAGAATTTTCGACACAAGCTTGTTAAATAGGTCGAGATCTGACGCTGTCTGGAGGAGAAATCTTGCGGCCGGCTGCTCTGATCGGTAGCTTCCCAGTCAGGTCAAGAACCACGTGCGATCTTTTCTATCCACCCCCTTACTTACACACACTTACACTTACGTGTACTACACTACCACACATGCCGGGATACCTGTGGGGAGCTCAAGAGCTTGTACCAGCTGGGGCGGTGCCCGCTGGAACAACTGGTTAGAAAAACCTCGTAGGTCGGCTCCAGATTTCACCATCCAGCGGAGGAAGATCAGAGCTGCCTCCCGCGATAAAATATCATGCACTACACTTACAGGACTAATCACCTTAGCAGTGGATACGTCCGGAATCACTAATGAATCCATCAATCATTCAAAAACTCCGAGAGTGATTTATTTGGAGGCAGCCCACTGACGATGGCGTTTGTCCGGCCGCGCGGGCCTCGAGGCCCAGTGTGCGCGGCTGCGAGGAGAAGCGCCGCAGAGACTGATCGAAACGCGCGCCCTCCCGGCGCCCTTTCATTGTTACGGCCGGCGAAACTGTCGGCCGCCCGGGGCTGCAGGCCACCGCGCGACCCGCGCGCCGCACGTGGCGCCCGCGGCTTCCCAACGACAAGGCTCTGGCCATCCTGCCTCGTAACAGGCCGGCCCATGTTTCTCGTTTTTCACATTGAAAAGTAGTTTGGCCACAGAGTATTTCCGTGACGAACAACAAGTGTAAATAGTGCAGTGAAGCGTGTATGAATACGCGAATGAATGAGTGAACGAATGAGTTGTATATGTAGAACCAATAAGTATGAATGAGAGAGTGAACGACAAAATAATGAAAGAAGACAAGACAGAACAATTTTAAAGAACTTTCAAGCAATTTCCTGAAAGCTTATAAAGAAAACTAGGCCACGCCCAAAGCGGCAATGCTATAATAGTTTAATTAGTTCTAAGACAGTTTTAGGTAGTTTATTTAAATTAGAGCTCTCCTCATTTCTCCACAAGCCAAATCGGCTGGAGATTAAGAATGTAAGTCCCTAAATTGAATTAATTCCCACCTCTCCAGGGCAACTGGAGGGGGGAAAATTGAAAAAAAAAGTATTTCGGACATCCTGTCGAACATTGATTGATTGATTACTAATTTCGAGCATGTCAACTGCTAAGATAATTACTCCCGTACGTGTGGTGCATGTTTTTCTCGCGGGAGGTGCCGATGATCATTCCCCGCTGGATGGTGAAACTCGGCGCCTACATACACGTCGGTTGGCGGGGTTTTCTTCAAACAGGACAAGCTCTAACCTCCAGGCATGTGTGGAAGTGTACTGCATGAAAGTATGTGTGCCAGTGAAGAAGGGGGGAGGATAGGATAAGGATGAGGAAGGAAAGATCGCATGTGGTTCCTGGCGCGTTTGTGAGGATACTACTGCGGTATTTGCCTGGTGTTGATCGAAGAAAACTTAGCAAACTATCGAGCAGACCAGCCGGCCGCTAGAATTCTCCTCAAGTCAGCGGCTAAACTCGACCAAGCTATCTACCTAGAGACATTGCAGTGACATCAATTGATACCCTGAGCCATCTATTCCGGTTTGACAGACTTACTTAAAATTTAGAAATAAAATCATAGAAATATACAATTTAGTTTTTATTCTTCTTAAACGAAGTTTCTATAAGATTTATTAAAGAAGAATGAAAACTTAAAATTTTAGAAATAAAATCCCAGAATTATGCAATTTAAAGTGACTTGGTCTTTTAAGAAAACTCTTTGGGCAAAATATTTTCCGATGTGATTAATGTGTTACATACAATATCATTTTTTTATGTACTGTGTTTTTCTAACAGTTTTAATAGGGCGAGCAAATTGTGAAGCCCTTAAAGTTTTTGTTGAGAATGATTGGTAATACTCCCTCAGCATTTTTCACACCATCGCCTCCCATGATAAAACATGCACTACACTGACGGGAATAATGACCACAGCCGTTGACGAAACACGAAATAATCAGTAAATTAATTTCAGTTGACCCTCTTCAACGGCCATTTCCTTCATTCAATTTGAGGCGATTCGCCGCACGTCCAAGGTCTGCCCAAATTCGCAAAATGGCAGGAGTTGCGACTCGAGATACAGTAGATAGTAAGATCGAATTTAGCCACTTCCTGTGGGAGAATTCTAGGGGTAGGTCGCTCTGATCGGTGGTTTTCCGTGGTTACTCCGATCAACCACGGGCGAATGACGGCACAGTACCCTCACAAATGAGTCATGGACCGCACGAGATTGTTTTCTTCCTCTTCCTTGCTCTATCATGTCCCCTTATATACACTTATACTTATGTGCACTCCACTACCACACGGAAGCTTCGAGTCTACGCCGGCTTGCGCTTGGTGAGAGATACCTGGATGAGGGAAAAAAGCCAACATGTAAGCCGGCATCAAATATCACCATTCAGGTGGGGAAGAACATCACCGTCCCCAATGATAAAAACATGTACTTCAGTGATGGGTCTAATGACTACATTTGTTGACGAAACACGAAATAATCACTCAATTAAATTTAGTTGGCCATCTCCAGCGGCCATTTCTTTCCTTCAGCGCGAAGGGATTCGCCGCTCGTTGAAGGTCTGCCCCGGTTCGTTTGCGCTTCCCGCGATGGACGGATTTTGGAAATACAGTAGATAGTGAGATCGAATTTAGCCGCGACCTGAAGGAGAACTTTAGGGGAAGGCTGATCTGATCGGTCGTTTTCCGTAGTTTCTCTGATCATCCGCAGGCGAATGACGAAGTAGTACCCTAACAAACGGGTCACGGACCGCACGTGATCTTTCCTTCCCCTTCCTTGTCCTATCCTGTGCACGTGCACTCCACTACCACACGGGGGATTCGAGTCTATCACGGGTTGGGCGGTACTCAGTGGTAGGAGAGACCTGGATGGGGAAAACATCATAAGCCAACATGTAAGCCAGTATCGGATGTTATCATTCATCTGGGGAAGTACTCCACCGCCTCCCATGATAAAACATGTACTACGCTGACGGAAATAATGACCACAGTAGTTGACGAAACACGAAATAATAAGTCAATTAAATTCAGTTGGCCCTCGCCAGCGGCCATTTCTTTCCTTCAACTCGAAGGGATTCGCCGCACGTCGAAGGACTGCCCCGGTCCGTTTGATCCCTGCGGTCTCCAGAGGAGCGGGGGCGATCGCAGCGTGGCTCGCTGGGGCGGGGGCGGGGGCGGGAGGCGGCGCACGGAGAGTGATGGGCGGAGCGTGGAGCGCGCGTGAGCGTTCGGCGCCGGGGGCGAGCGTACGAAGCGCCTTCGCAGTCGTAAATCTGCGACGGGGTTCCGGCAGCGAGCGTCGACGGTTCGGGGCTGCCCCGAGAAAGCGCTTTGTCAGAGTCGTGCCGCAGCCAGCCGATACTGCCTGGAGATCACACGCGGCCGCCACTGGTGCCTGCAATGTAGCAGTTACCCGGGGACAACTCTTGGGAAACGCAGACTTTATGAGGAATGAGAACGGCATCTCCGTAACACGAACAAATTCTATCGATGCAAATGAGAACTTGTGAATGGATAATTATTGTTTACCAGTGCGTCAAAATTTGACATGTAAAAACAATGTCTTTAGTTCCTACGTTCATTAGTCTATTCTTACCCCTTACTAACACATACATACATACATACATGCACTACACTCCTACACATGTCGAGAGACTAGTCGGGAGCTTATAGCTTGTCTGGCTGGAGCATTGACCTGCTGGTAGGAGATACGTGGTTGGGGAAAACCCCGCTAGCCAACGATAGGTTGGCGCCGGATCCCCGACGACGGTGGAAGAATTTTCGACACTAGCTACACAGCAAGGTCAAATTCATCCGCTGTCTCGAGGAGAATTCTAGCGGCCGGCTGTTCTGATCGGTAGTTTTTTAAGGTTTCTATGACAAACACCAGACGAATGCCGGAGCAACACCACGTACCGCGAGCGATCTTTCTGTCATCTCTCTTGGGCTATTCTTTCACTCACTTGCATGCACTACACTACCACACACGGCGAGGGACTAGTCGCGAGCTTAAATAGCTTGTTCCGGTTGGAGCAGTGCCCCGCTGGTGGGAGATATCTCATTGAGGAAAACCCAACAGTCTGACGTGTAGGTCGGCGCCGGATCCCTCTAACGAGCAGGGATAGATTACCGCCAGTTCCCTCGGTTGGACACACTACACTTCCAGGAGTAATTACCTTAGCAGTTGACACGCCCGGAAATCCTAGTTAATCAATCAATCCTTTTAGGTGACTGTAGTGATTGCGGGATCAGGTTTAGTCAAACACATAAGTCTAAGAATACTTTTAATGTTTCACTTCACATCTCAACAAAAAGAAACACAACCAAAATTGTTCTCGGGGCAGCGTCCTTGCCCCGATGCTAAACTTGATAAGCCGCCGGCACAGGTAGCCGACTGACTTGCTGATAACGGCTGTTATCTCGGGCGGTTGCAGCGGTGCGTCGTGGCTGCTGTAGTAGCAGCCGCGGAACCCTTGACAGACGGGAGCAATGTCCTGCGGGAGGTACCGCATGCGAACCCACGTTCCGTCCAGGAGCCGTGTCTCCCGGGTCGATCCTCCTCGGCACTCGTACACGTATGCCGCGCTGGGTAGAGAGTTCATTCGTGACAGGGCGCGTCGCTGCTGACTCGGGGTTTTATTCCCCCGTCGCCTGGTGAGGGGAAGGGAAGGGGTTGTGCCCCTCCACTAGCGGAGCGGTGGGGCGTCACCCGAAGCTGCTCCTCTGATTGGGGGGATACCACAGTGACGATGTTCCCCTACTTAAGTATGAGATCCGACGTTGTACTACACGTTAGTGAGCGGTTGTTTCCCCGATCTAGCGTCTCCCCCAGATAAGTCATTATTAAAGAAGCTGACAGACTTTCCGATGTGTGAGGAAGTGAAGTGTAAGCACTTGCAAGTGTGTGTGTGTGTGTGTGTTTTGTAAGAGGAGAGGAAGGAACAAGAACGACCAACGCCCATGGACGGACATGCTCTAAGCTCCCGACCAGTATCTCCACACTTGCGGTAGTGAAAGAGGGTATGAACAAGGAGAAAGGATAGAAAGAGGGAGAGACGTTAGTGCACGGTTCATGGCCCGTTTGCTTGAGTGCTGCTCCAATATTCACATGGTATTGAAGGGAGAAACTACGTGAAACTATCCATCAGAACGACCGGCTGATAGAATTCCACTCCAGACACTGGTAAAAATCAACCTGGCTAGCAGCTGCTGTCGAAAAGCACCCACCGTCGAGACGCGATCCTAGGGACTACCTGGTCAACAATGCAGGTGCAGAGCCATTCCAGCCTGGAGAAGTTTTAAGCTCCGTGTGAATATGGTTATTGTAACCTGTGAATAGCAAAAAGTTGAGTTCATTTCTTAGACCGCTGTCTCTCTCTACTAGAGGCCCTCATGAAGAGGTCGAGGGAATAGTTGAAAGGGTTTTAACACTGAAGAGCTTTACTGCTAATAACCTTCACTACGTTTAGACATTCAGGTGCTGAAAGTATTTCTCTTTCGAAATTACACCGACTCCTTATTCTTGGAACAGTGTTGACTATGTTTCAGAACGATAAATATCACGCTGAAACGAGAAGAGAACTTTCGTTCTTAGGCATTAGTTCATGTGCAGGCATACTGTTTGTTAACAATGTTACTGGTAGACCAATTCCATCAATGTTTTTAAATTTTCTGTAATTGGTGTAAATTGTGGTGTAGATGACTAAAGAATTTCAATTCCTAACATCGAGCAGGGATAGTTTTACTCTTTGTATTACACAATTGATGTAATTAAATAGTATACATAAAACGTTGAAAGGAGAATTTAACATTTTTATGGTCAATATACAGTAACATTTCTTTTTGTTCAGTAGAGCTTAAAAGAAACCTTTAGTCGCTGGAAACAATTTATAGATCTATGTGCTGCTTTAACAGCATTTAGGTGACAACTGGGTAAGCGAGTTCTGAAAATTGTGTTTTGGTTCTAGGCAAAATGTGACAATTTAAATTGAAATCCATTGATAAGAACTTTTTTACGTGTCAAGTAAACAAATTAGTAGTGAACGTAAAATCTTCGGATGTTTTGATCCGCACATTTCCATTAAACATTTACTTTATTACTAAATTTCTCATATGTATATTTCATTAAGGTTTGGAATAAATATTCTATGCCAGAGGCTCAACAGTACCCTACGGTGCACAACGCACGGTACGGTTCGATGCTAAAAGCAGTAACAAAACAACCCTCGTTTGTACGCCCTACTTTTAGCTTTTGCATTGAATATCCGTTAAAATTTTCATTATCGATTTATTGAACTTTCTTGTACAAAAAGGAAAACTTGTCTAAAAGATTTAACGGTTGGTCAATGGAGATTCAACGCGACCCAAGTGGAATTTAAAAAAGATCGCATTGAGTTTCCCCTGTGAGAACTAAGTAGAATTCCCGAGGAAAAATGAATTGGTCTCCGCTTCACTCACAGGGTTTTGCTCCTCCGCCCTCCCTGTTTATTATGGATTTATTTAAATATTTCATTGCACGTAGTGGGCTTAGCGAACCGAATCAAACCTGAAGGATTTACGCGCATTATCGTTGTTAAAAATTCACGCAGCCAGCGTTTGAACAGCGCGCATGAATATGTATATGAGTAGCAGAGGGGTCGGCGATAGAACTGCTTCTCGTGGAGGAATGTTCTCAAACGGAGAACGAAAGCATGTTGGCGGCGGCGAAAGAGTTCCTGAATATCAGTGCGTTGCGTAACAAAAACGGCATTTGAAATTCGAGAATTATTACGCATGACCTATTGAATATGCAGATATTTGTTTTGCATCATTCATTTGTACTTTTGTATAATATTATACATATCTATTCTTTCCCCCTGTTTAATGATTTGTACTTTGTCTTCCTAAGGGTATATCTGTGCAGTTACATTCAAACAAGTAGTGCTATTATTTCTGGCCACCACTTTATCATCACTCACATCCCTCATAACCTTCTGTTGACCATTATTTTCATCGCATTTCAACTCATGTCTCTCGTTATTTCTATTGGTTTCTTGTATCATTTACGTTTTTTTTCGAATTTTCTCGCCAAAGCACTTGTCTCATATTTACCCCTAAATAGAGCACCAGGGTGGTGGGGGCCCTTCATAATTTCTTTGACACCAGCATTTTGCCACAACGAGTTCTACAGAATCAAGACTACCATGTAAACTCACTTCAGTATATTGACTAACATGTCTAACGTTTGATTAAGTTCTGCTTAATTCCCCAGGGTGCTGCTACACTAGGTGTTTCATTTCAATGGTTATACTAGGTGTTTCATTTCAATTGTTTGGGGAATATCTCGAAAATTGCGCATCGGATCAGGAAAAGTGGGTAATGGAACTCATTCGTATCGACGGGGACCATCCAATGATACCAAACTAACTCCTCACCTCGATCATACGATGGTGGGGGTGGGCAAAACACCTTTCGTATTCATATTTTTTTCGTCTTTTGATATATGGTGCTGTAATTGAGAAAAATCAAAATAAGGAAAAAAAATTAAATTTTAGTTTTTCTTGACCAAAACACATCAAATCGCAAAAATAACTAGTGGTGCTTCAGAATGGCACATACTTTCCCGTATTACTTTTCTATTTCCTTTGATCTTGGCTAGCTCTTGCCAGATACTCTTGCCAGCTGCCATCTACCGCTGCCCAAATTGTTTTTTAAACATTTTCTTAATTTTTCGGTTTCTTAATAGTGTGGCGTTGCGGGGTAGCGCACCGCTGCGGCGGGCCGTTTCGGCGGGTCGCTCGGGAAGCCCGGTCCTAAGCCGGAAGGGGGATGGGGGTGGAACGCGGGGCGCCTCGCCGGCACGGGCCGGGCAGGGAAATCCCGGCCCCAAAATAACTTGGAGAAAAGGACGCGCGCGGGCGCGAGTCTGGGTGATGTCGGTTGCGCGCTGGAGAGGGCTGGCCAGCGAGCCGTATGACGCCCGCCGCTTGTAAAGTGGGGGCGAGCCGACGGATACTTAAGGCTGCGCCGACACGCGCCTCGAGGGATATGCAGGGTGTCGAAAGACGCGTGGTATCTCCAGTGCTATCTTTGCACGTGATCTTCAGGTCGAAGATCGGTTTTGGCGTCAGGCCATGTAACTTCTGTAGTTACGGGACTCTATGTCTGACAGCTTCGCACTTCGCGTTGCGTTTTCCTGCTCTCGAGCAGTGGTACTGGGCTAGGCCTAGGGACGGTCGCGAGGTTTCGCGGCTAAGGGAATTCAAAGGTTGCCATTTGTATAATAATCTTTGTACTATAATTGTAAATACATTGTAAATATCAAACAGAAACAGTCGTCTGTGTTATTCTTTTCTAGTACGTCACAATAGTAGGACGGAAATATTATTTTAATAATATTAAAGAACAGTGAAACCTAGTCCTAACGGCAATTTTCTTTGTAAAATTTGTATCGGTTTTTAAGAAAATGGCATTTCAACGCTACTTTAAATGCGAAATTTGAAGCTCTTTTTCACAGAAATCTTTTTTGCTTTTCTAAAAACTTTAAAAGAAGTAATTTAAAGGACTTAAATTCACAAATAGAATAGTGTTTACAAGTTGTGGGAAACGTGCATATTAACGGTGAGAGAGATCTTTTAAAACATTCCGTTTGTATATTTTTTGAAAAAACGAAAAAATCCCCAAAATGAACTTAACGTTATATTAAAGATCCGTTCGGAAACTTTGAAGAAAAAAATTGGAGCCCTTTTTGTGAAAATGAAGTTTTACCATTTCTGAAAATGAGGAATTTCGTGCTACTTTTTACGGAAAACTGTTGTGTTTTCGAGAAACTTTATAAGACTTTAATTAAAGCAAAAAATTAAAACAAAAACACAAATATAATCATCTGAACAAATTGCCGCTAATGTAAATATTAACGATGTGAGAGACAAGTCAAACAAATTATGAGAAACATGACGTTTATGTTATCTCATAGAGAACATTAGACTCTATCCCTACCAAAAGTTTAAAGAAAAACAATTGAGCCATTTTCGTGAAGATCTTGTTTTTGTAATTTTTAAAAATTGCACATTTGGACGCAAACATTGCGCGAAAACTACTAAACGTTTCAAAAATAAAAAACTCACTTTTGAAGACAAATTTTATTTGAAGAAAAAATCTCTTATCTTCAATTTTGTAGTAGTAGGAAGATGCCGAAAAAATTCAAACTTTTGCAGTTTTCAAAAAATTCACAGTTAACCGTGAAAATTGGACCTGAGCCACCTTAATAAATGTATATTACTCTATTCTTACAAGAAATTTAAAGAAAAAATGTTGAGCCGTTTATGAGAAAACTTTGAAAATGTCGGCTTCATGTAATGTACACCCAAAATTTGAAGAAAGGTTTTCAAAATTTCAAAGCTTCGACTAGAGCCAGATGCTCAGGGTTTCTTCAATTTGGAAAAAATCATACGTATGATTTAGGCGCTAGTGTTGTTCGCAGACGGCCTGACGAACAGGCCGATGGAGGGACGGACGGACGGAGTTTTCCTTTCAATTGATTTTTCGGTATCAAGGACCCACAAAACAAGGATTCTGGCTACACCACGTGCTAGGAGATTTTTGACTTAATTTAGCAACTAGTTTTATCCACTTTTTCGTTATCAGGGCCCGGCTATTAATTTTTTCTGCCGAAAATTCGCCGTTTTTTTCGCGTAGCAATACATAACTTCCCTATATTACGTATATACGTGTGTACGTATGTATACGGGAAAGAAAAAGTTCGTAGTGAATAAATTAAAGCAAGCTGCTCGATAAACTTCCTTTAGTTACCCTTGCAACTGTCACCTTCTGGGAAGGACCTTAAAATCACATGTCCGAAAGTATAATTTTAAACTCAAAATACAATCGAAACATTAACATGTGATACATCATTGTGTCACTTTTTGATGATCTATCTGTTGATGGCGAGAAAAATACATAAATACATTTACAAAATTAAAGAGAATTTAATTTCTTGAAAACTAAAAATATTTCAAACAATATCCCTACGGATTATTACTTGCCCCAGGATTCCGCATATCACAAACCGTTTAAAAGTTGGAGGGATACATGTATAGTAAATTACTTTCTCAAACACGTGTTGAAGACTGAATACATGTTTTGTGGGTCCTTGATACCGAAAAATCTATTGACAGCAAAGTGTCTGCCGTCTGTGTGCCTGTCTGTGAAAGAAGAGCGGAGGCAGGGGAAGTTGCCCTTGCCCTCAGAATAGCCGGGAGATGGCTCTTTGGAGCTCATTTCGGCGTGGAAGAAATCCTGATCATCAGGAACTGTTTATAAGTCAGAAATTGTTGGAATTTCCTGTGCTAAGTTAGTCACAATCTTATCGCCACGGGGTTATTTTTAAGATTTCCCATTAACGGCATCTAATTCATTTTCTGCACAACATGGTTTGTCTGATTGATTATTTGGCGTTTGTTGTCGCGTCAACTGCTATAGTCATTACTCTAGTAAGTGTAGAACATGTTTTTCGCTGGAGGTACCGGTGATCTTCCCCGCTGAATGGTGAGGTCCGGCTTGGATCTACACGTCGGGTAGTGGATTATTCCCCAACAAGGTATATTCTACCAGCGGGGCTCCGCGCCAGCAAGGAAAAGCTCCCGACATGTGTGGTAGTCTAGTGCATGTAAGTGTCAGTGTGTTGGCAAAGAAAAGGAAGGAAAAATCGCGCGCTGTTCGAGGCCCTTTCATTAGGCGGCGGACACTGTAGATACGAAATTTCGGTGGCGGGAGTCGGACGTTTTCATATGCCAGATTCTTTCCAAAAAGTGGCGGTGAACGGAACATGTAGTGAGCCCAAATACCTTTTCCGACGACATCCGAAAACATCGTCTATCGGACCAATATCTGTTTTTTTGGTTTTGTTTCTGTGTGACATCGGCCGACCAAAATTTCGCCCAAAATTTGCCCCACCGTCTTAGGGTTCAGCTCTGGCATTTGCCTGGTCAAAACATTATGTGTGCAAGAGACTCATCTGCAGAGACGTCGTATCCCTTAAGGTGCGTTTACACGAAGAGACAAAGTCTCCTAACTTTCATGAAGTTAAGAGATAAACTCTCTCAGAAGGCTTTACACGATTAGAAATATCTCCCGAAACGCGAGTCTCCTAACTCACGGGAGAGTCGTTTCCTGAGATCTCTCCGGAAAAGTATCTCCTTGGCGTTTACACTGGATACAAATGTCTCTGGATGTTCTTTGGCGCCGCCATGTTGAATAAGCAGCTGGTGAGCAGCGGCGAGCAGTTTGAGGTTAGAAAGTGACAACTGGTGAAATGCAGCTATCTGCGCCAATTTAATAATTTTGAAGAAACGGAGGAAATGAGAGACAAGTGAGGGTGATTTTTTAGAAGAGAAGAGCTGTGTATTTATAAAACTTTGATGGCAGAATTGCAGGAAGAGAAAAAGAAAATTGTTACCTGTTCAATTACATTACAAATTTTCAGTGACAAAATAAAACAAGTTTTAATTTATGAATCACTAAAAACATCTTTTGGAAAACGTGATCAGATTCGAGAAAATAGTTTTGACCGAATGTAAAAATGGGTGAAGTTGATAATTTGTTGTAGAAATTTTTTATGATGTTAATGTTGTTATGATCTTTATGTTGTTATGATGTTAATAAATATTTATGATGTTAAGTATAAGTGATTTGAAAGAATCAATTTTTTAATTCTTTGTAAATTTGTGTATTTGATATAAATTAGGGAGCATGTAAAATTTTGCGAAAGAATTTATTAAGTATTGGTAGTAGAAGCATTACACAATATAGGGCAGGTGTATGAAAAAGAAGACCTAATTATAGTTTTATATAACAAAATTCACAATTAATTCGTAATTTGAAGTTTTTATTTATTAAAGGATATAGCATTATAAGACTATTATTATTAGAAAAGATATAAAGGAGGATGAAGTTATGTACAAAAAATTCGTACGTTTTCAACTCCAGAAGGACCATTTTTATTTATAATTCCCCAGTGTACAATTTCCCCCAATGAACAGAAATTCACGGACCACACTGGAAAGTCGCACAGACACCGACAGACGCAGACTAGCTTGATCGAGCACGTGGACACAAACCAAGAGAGCAAAAAGTCTTCCAACTCTCTTTGAATACTATTTATCTCCCAGGAGATACGATTTCTCATGGATACCAGAGTCATTACACTGCTCTCTCGTGAAGACATCGAAAATCTCTTGTGACGTCATGTCTCCGGAGAGAAGATCACTCTCCTGAGAGTTTACACGTATCTCCTGGTGTCTCCTAACCATTTCCAGAGAGTTAGGAGAGAAAACTCTCTCCGTGTAAACGCGCCTTTAGATTTCCTCCTCGCCAAACCTACGCGATTGAGTGAGCGACAGATCAGTAGTTTTCCTTGGTTTCTTCAGGTGAATGCCAGAGCAGTACCCTAACAAACGGGCTGCGGACCGCGCGAGATATTTCCTTCCCATTCCTTGTCCTATCCTCCCCTTACACAAACTTACACTTACATGCACTACTATATCACACATGACGGGAGACATGTCGGGAGCTTTAGAGCTCGTCCGAGCTTGGGCTAGTGGGAAATACCCCGGTTGGGGAAAACCGCGCCAGCCGACTGTAGGTGGTGCCGGATCTCGATATCCAGCGAGGAAAGAACACCGCCGCCTCTCCGAGCAAAAACATGTCTACATTTATAGAACTCATGAGCTTAGCGGTTATCGCACCCGGAATCGCTAATCATCATCTTCTTCATCAGACAATCGCCTGGTCAAAACGTAATCTGTGCGACGATCTCATCTGCAGAGCCGTCCTATCCCTTAGATTTCCACCTCGCTAAAGGCGGCTCCACACATTCGCTATTCGGCGAACAGCGAGCAACCGCTCGCCGAATCCCGAGTAGTGTGGGTGGGTCGCTTGCTATTTGCCGAGTAACGAACATTCGGCGCTCGTCCTACCCACCGCGTGTTGGTCTTTTGCACACATTAAAGGGAGCGAACACTCGCCGAACGCATCAGCTGGTCGGGATCGGGCGAGCAGTAGCTCGCTGCTCGGCGAATGCCGAATGTGTGGAGCCACCTTAATACTACGCGCGTGAGCGAGCGAGGGACAAGTGGGCGACGCGAGGCGAGGTGGAGGGCGGGCCGAGGCGCCTCTGGGGAAGGTCGTTTGCCTTTCTAGTTGGCCGCTTCGTTGACGCCGCCTCCCCGGCCCTCCATTTTTCACGGCCCTCTGTCCCGGCGGGGTTATCCTCCGGAACCCGAACCCCTTCGCGCTGACGCGTCCTTCCCCTTTCACTTCGCCCCGTTTCGTCGCCCTTCATCGCATGGTTTTTCGGCCTTTTCTTCGCGATTGACATTGCGAAAACTTGAATGATAGTGTAAAAACTCACCTGCTGACATTTACAATATGTACATTTGTTACTTCATGGATTTTAATTTTCGTACAAACAAATTATGATCAAAAAAAATTGCAGGAAAATACTGCGATGGCAAGCGCTCTGTGTAACAGAAACGAATTTAAAACCTCGAGAAAGGCATAATGCAGTGTTGTCAAGGTCGATGCCACGAGTGGGAGTCTTTGGCACGAGTGCCACGACGAAATCGCCCCTCCATGTAGTTCATCACCGCGCCAACAGAGTCAACGCCATCATTATTGTAAAACGGCGGGGGTTACTAATAGTTTCCTTTCCAGACGCTGGTTGCGCAGGACAGCTCGTGGCATGCAATGGTGCCATGACACGTGCCACTGTCACCAGTAGAAGACCTTGACAACTCTGGCATAATGGTTTTACCTGGAGGTTTTGAGTAGGGTGTTGAAGTGTCCCTTCCGAACATAAATTAACAAAACAATATTATTGACTTCGTTAAAATTAGGTCTTCACTTTTTGTTTCTTATGTATTATATATCATTATAAATTATTAGCATTATGATTATGACAAGAGTAATGTAAATGTTTTTTGCTGACTAGAACTTCATACCAAAGTTATCCGGTTTGTAGTTACGAGTTCAATCTACAAAATCTCGACATAAGTATGAAACCAAGATATTCAAGAAACCAAGCTTCAGAAGGCAGGTATACATAGAACAAGATGATATTAGCAAGCTTCCAGAGTCTATTGTAATTTATCATGACAATACATCATATAGAATTTATTTTTCCTCTGAGAGTATTTCTTGTTTTATATGTAAACAGGTAGGGCATATTGTTCATCAGTGTCCTAGTAAACCTCAAATAAATGGTGAAACTAAAGAAATAGAACTTGCTCCAAACTCTGAAATTAACAAATCTGAAGAATCTATTCTTTCAAACAATCAAATAAATGAATCAGATAAAATCCAAATCCCTTCACAATTACCAGGAGAAGAATATCTGACATCCCAACTTTCAGAAACACTAAAAAGAGATGACAACAACTTTCCTCCTTTAAATAAAAGAAAACTTGCAACCCATACCCATTCACAATCTGAGTCACTGAACTGTAAAAGCTCAATCAAAAGTGTTGAAATTCAAAAACAACCCAAAAAGAAAAAGAAAAACAAAACTGATAACTCTTCCTCTCAAGAAACCACATCAACTCCATCAGTTGAAGAATTAATAACACTAACTAAAGAAGTAATAACCTCCAAACAAGATAAATATCCCCTGACTTATGAACAATTCAAATTGTTCCTTGAAAATTAATTTGGAGCTTCAGACCCAGTATTAATTGCCAAAGCTTACTCCCAAGACATCCAATCAATAATTCAAATGATGACTGAAACCTATCCTTACCTAACTGAGAGAAGTATTAAAAACAGATTCACCAGAATTATTAATAAACTAAAGAGGAATACAAGTACTATACCACTAGAAACATCTGATTCAGATACAAGCCTAGAAATATATTAGAATACCCCTCTCATTTATGAAAATTCTACAATGGAATATGAATGGTTTTTTCCCCAGACTGGCAAATCTACAAATTCTCTGTAGGTTACATGATCCAGATATAATATGCATTCAAGAAACCAACTTCAAAAATTCCGTAGGAAAAATTAAAGGTTACAAATGCTTTAACAAGAACAGAAAAAATCCTAATTATGCTTGTGGTGGTGTTGCAACTTTCATCAAAGATCATCTACCAACACAAGAACTAAATATCCAGTCGGATATTGAAGTTGTTGCCACTAAAATCCTTGCACCTATCTCTATATGCATATGTAATATATACATTCCTAACAGTTATTCGTTTGAAATTCAAGAAATCAACGATATAATAAAACAGATAACAAATCCCTTCATCTTACTTGGCGATTTTAATAGTCATCACACTCTATGGGGGTCTTATAAAATTGATACAAGAGGTCTGAGAATTGAATCATCCATTGAAGAGTCTAACATGGTTCTCCTGAATTCCGGGCAATCAACTCATATTAACATCAGTAATGGGAAATTAAGTGCCATTGATCTCACCTTCTCCTCTATAACACTGGCACAAAAATGTAATTGGAGTGTTTCAGACTACCCATACGACAGTGACCATTACCCTATATTTATTAGTATCTGTAGTTTATCAAGGAATATACCCACACCTCCACAACACTCCAAATGGAACTTTAATAAAGCTGACTGGAACAAGTTTCAAAAACTGATTGACAATGAACTTTCTCAAAAAACCTTCTTAACAGATTCTGAAAACATTAACTCAATTATCCAGAATTTCTCTGACTGCATAATTAAATCAGCAAATGAATCCATCTTACGATATGAAATAAATCACAAAGGTAGACAACTCCCATGGTGGAATAACCAATGTAAAGAATCTATTAAGATAGCAAAACATGCCTTTAACAGATTTAAGAAACATAACACGCTAGAGAATCGAATAGAATACAAGAGAACTAGAGCAGCTGCCAGAAGAATTATTAATGATAGCAAAGCAAAATCCTGGGACAACTTTGTATCTTCTATATCCAACCAAAGCAATATTTCTGAATGCTGGAAAAAAATAAAACTATCAAAGGAAATAAAAGAAGCAACTGTGTTCATTTCTTACAATATGAAGATCAAATCATTACCAAGAATGAAGAAATTGCCAATAAATTAGCAGAGACATTTGCTAAAAATTCTAGCTCTCAAAACTATTCTAAGGAGTTTATTCCATACAAAAACGAACAAGAAAAACTAACCTTATCTGTAGATATTGACAATTCAGTACCATTGAACCACATAAACAATATCATCTCAATGAATGAACTTACAGCTGCCATCGACTCTTCTAAGAATTCATCTCCTGGGCCCGATAAGATCCCTAATATCTTGATTAAGAATCTGCCAAGAAGAGGTATGGAAACCTTACTCAAAATATACAATAAAATATGGGAAAATGATGTATTCCCCAAAATTTGGAAAAAAGCTATTGTTGTCCCTGTACCAAAACCAGGCAGAGATCAATCAAACTCTGACAATTACAGACCAATTTCATTAACCTGCAACATGTGCAAAATTATGGAAAAGATCATCAACAACAGGCTCAGATGGATCTTAGATCATCATAATATTATTAAAGATAACCAATTTGGATTTAGAAGAGGTCATTCAACTCAATCACATCTTATCAGTACTGATACTTACATTCAAGAAGCTTTCGTTAATAATCAAGATGTTATGCTTGTCAATTTAGACATTGAGAAAGCCTATGATATGGTATGGACATATCGCATTAAGTCAATTCTACGGGATATTGGAATAAAAGATCACATGTACAATTTCCTTATAAATTTTATGTCAGAACGTGAAATTCAAGTCAGAGTCAACACCCACTTATCAACTACCAAGACATTAGATAATGGACTCCCACAAGGATCCATTCTAAGTGTTACACTGTTCCTGCTTGCGATCAATGACGCTGGGAAAGACATTAAAGCCCCTGTAATTATCAGGAAATTCGCTGATGATATTATTGTACTATGTAGAGGGAAACATATAAATTCTGTTCAAACATCTGTTCAAGAAGCTTTAGACGTATTACACGGATGGTCCCTTATAAGTGGATTTAAGTTCTCTGTTAAAAAAACAGAATGTGTATTATTTTCTAAACGGAAACAAATAGTCAGTCCCCAGTTATTTTTGGGCAAACAGGCCTTACAATTTGTCCAAAGTACAAGGATTCTTGGACTTCTTTTTGATAATAAAATGACATGGAATAATCACATCAACAAACTCGCTGATGAATGCAAGAACAGATTAAACATCCTTAAGTGCCTCTCACATAATAATTGGGGAGCCGACAGAAATCTACTTCTCCTCACATACAAGGCAATCATTAGAAGTAAAATTGATTATGGAGCAATAATCTACAACTCTGCTAAATCCTGTATTAAAAAACTGGACATAATTCATAACCAAGCCCTTCGAATCTGTACCGGATGCTTCCGCACAACGCCTATAGGAAGCATTTTAATAGAAGCACAAGAACCAACCCTTTCATTCCGGAGACAAATCCTCACCATGAACTATGCTATCAAAGCCTCCTCTTCCACTAATGCTATCATATATAATGATGTATTCCCCCTGTTTAAATCTATCCACACTAAGCACAACCTCTTCTACAACAGAGTTGAGGAACTACTGAAAGAGACCAATGCTCAAAACATTCAAGCTGGAAAACTGAGAGTTTCCAATATTCCCCCATGGATAATTCCTACACCCCAAATTGATTTATCATTAACTGAATATCAATGCTCTGCAACCACACTCGAGGAAAGGAACACCATCTTCTCTGAATTAAGAATCAAATATAAAAGCTATTGTCTGATTTATATAAATGGAATTACAAATGATATCGGGACAGAGGCTTTTGTGTATATGAAAGATAAAACAATTAAGTATCAACTAAAAAAGTATACAAGTGCTACAACTGCAACGATCTATGCTTTAACATCAGCACTTAAGTTTATATGCCAATTATGCTCCTCCAATGTCATCGTTTTTTCAAATTACCTACACGTTATTCAACATGCCTTCCAAAAAATCCACTGTTCAAGTTTGGAAATCGTCATTAGGGAGACATACTTCAAAATATGTAAATCCGGGAAAAAACCTTATCCTAGCATGGATCCCCGAGGAACTTGTACCCAACCTAATATCCAACCTAAATAGTGAGAAGTGCTCAACTCAAGATAATAGTAACGTTATTTCTTCGATTGATCTACAATCGAACACAAATATACACAAATTATCATGTACCACTGAAGATATTCTGAAGTATATAAGGAAAGTGATGACAAACAAATGGAACCACGACTGGACAAAATATAAAGCCAGCTCAATGCATAAAACCTTAAATAAATTTAACTCAATACGCTTCAATAAGAAAATAAATCGCAGAGAGCAAGTTGTACTATCGAGAATAAGATCTGGACATTCCAAATTAACCCATCTTCATCTACTGCAAAAAAGATCCCCTCCAATGTGTGAACTGTGCAAAATTCAAAGGACTCTAGACCATATTTTTAAAGAGTGTCCAAACTTCAATCAACTAAGACAATCATTTAAATTCAAACATGAAGCTATATTGTATTCCACTGAAGAACAAGATCATATTATTAAGTTTTGTAAAGCTGCAAACATTTTCAAGGATATTTAATCTCATTACTGTATACATTTATTAGTACATTCCTACAATGTTGTAATCCCATAATGTCAATTGTAATTTAATGATATACATGTAATCTCTAATGTACAGTGTATATAGTCGCTAATGACCATGACGTTGATGCGACTATAAATAAAATTATTGAAAAAAAAAAAAAAGATATTCTGGTGACAAATGTACTATGAATTTAGAAAAGCAAATGAAATTTTACTTCAAATGTATAAGGAAATTAAATCCGAGGGTCACTTCACAAATCCTGTCAATTTTTGAAACACCTTCTTTCCTATCCGTAAAACTTCAGGTGGATTTCCCTATTTGTTGATGAATAAGAATGCAATCTAGTTCTCAGAACTTGTTTGGAAGTAGATCTGAGAAGAATTAATGCCAAGTTGCCATGAATATTGTGATCCATGAATAGAAATTATCCCGAACTTCGCAAATTCGATCCCAGTACTTTGCCAAAAGGAAACTAGCGTTCTTTATAATCGGCTAGATATTCTCAGTTACTATGTCACCGATTGTCAATAACGACCTCTTTTTGTTTGCAGAACTTTGAGCTCTTCCCTCGCAACAACGTCATTAGTCCAGAGACGAGATGAGTGAAAGGCAATTGAAAAGTGAAATGAGTCTTCTTCCCTTTCTAGAATTTATAATCTCACATTAATCTTAGTAATTCATCAATCTGGATCAATATCACTCAGATGTTTTCGTGCGATGTTTACAAGTCACAAATCCACACAGACTTCATCTTTTGGAAAAATTCAGGAGTAGGTTTCATATGTATTCAAATGTCGACATTAAGTATGCCAACATTCCACACCGGGAAAATTAAACACTGTTGTTACGAATTATTAAATTATTCGTCTTATTTTAAACATACATTAAAATAAATATTCTGAACATCAGTGTTTGCCTTTTCATTCTCATTTATTTTCAGTATCTTGCTTGAATATGAACTTGTAATGTTTCCAAATTTCAATTTCAACTCTTTCCTTGAGATCTCACTTTGGCAGAAATACCACTTCTTCGACTTCACTCTATTTTCGCTTGGAGGAAGAACCCGATCGACACTGTATCAAACACGTGTGTCATATCGCCAGGGCAACCTTGGGATTCACTGGAAAAAAGCATTGGTATTCTCGTTTTCCTTCTTATTGCAATGGACGAGAGGCATTCACAGAGAACGCCTTCGATCAGCTACTCGCAGAGATTTCTTGGGAAAGAGTTGAGAAGTGGGGCTGCACTTCCTCTAGACAGACATTCAATATCAACATCGTCTTCTGGTGGCAACCGAAGTAGGTCAGCTTCTTGTGCGGATGGCACGAGGGAATTCAACACGGACGAGAGAAAGAATATCAAGACGATGTTATGTAATAAATATAAACGTGGGTATAAAACATGGTACATGAAATCTGTATCACATTGAAAACGAAAATCCTTCTCGGATACCTAATTGAATAGTACATTGAAGTATTCATTTGATTGACTCGGGAATGTAATGATAAATATACTGCCTTTGCTTTTTAGATAATCATTTAAACAAATACTCTTATATAATTATCATGGTTTATTGTCTTGTAGGCAGCAACGTTTCGAGAGACTGAGTTCACTTTATAAAGTGTTGAAATTCTTGAGTTTTGTTGGTTAACATAAGGATAATGTTTTTATCCTTATGTTTAAGATGATAGTAAACTTAGGTTCTCAAAACATTGTTATTTACAAGAAAATTTAAGATAAACAATGACATCTAAACAAGGGACGTTATGAATTCATAAATACTTCGCGTTTTATTTAAGTCGAGAGTAGATCATGGAAATTAGTTTATGGTTTATCATTTGTCATTTCAGGTGATTTACTACTATGAATTTTTTTGTTAAAAACAGTGTGAAATATCGTGCAGTTGCTTCGACATGATCATTCAACTGAGTTGAACACTCTAAATATACAGGCGTGGGTGCAAACGATGAGTCCACGCTTCATCTGATTTACTATGTGAACGTCTCATATTCGAACAAAAACAACTCGGTTTTGGCTTGTCTTGGTGGATCTCCTAGGGTATTGTCTATATAAATATATATATGTACATATATATATGTACATATATATATATATGTACATATGTATGTACATATATATGTATATATATGTACCAAAATATTATATGTTTTGTCAATAACATTTGCTATAAATGGGTTGGGTAAAAGGGTCTGCAAATGGCAATATACAGGCTTAGCAACGCCGGCGTAGTGGTTGGCAAGGTCAATAAACTGCATTCAGACCTTGAATAGGTGGGGGCGCTGGCTGAAAGACATATAATGTGGGATTGGTCTGAAAAGGAATGACTATCGAGGGCGTGGCTACTTGATTTGGCAAGAAGTGAATGGATTGGCTAAGGGAGAATAGACTGTCGAATTTTGTCGTTTTGTTTAGAAAAATAAGAACGAAGGACGGATACCGAGGTGTTGAGGGTGAAAAACGGAGGAGAAAATGACATTCTGATAGAGGTCGTCGAGTAGTACAGATCGCTCGAGAGATTAACATAAGGGGAGTTGGACTTGTAAGTTTTGACGTGAGACTCAATAGCTTTTGGACTCTGAAAGTTGATGGGCAGAAGTAAATTCGATTAGGACTTTGAAAGTTTTTTTATATTGCGGTTTGGACTTTAATGTTTTAACACGAAGTTGGGGGAGAATTGGAAACTCTAAATATCACGTAAGAACCTGTAGATATTCTAGGCAGTGAGGGCTGGATTCGTCGGCCGTGTCGCAAGATCAGAAGAAAGAAGCTAGACTTGGGATTATCTGCATTCATGTGGGAAGATACTGCGGGGCGTCGGCGATCAAGACCACGTTAGATAAGTACTGCAGTAAAAGGTTTTATTTTAAAAGGTCATGACCTAAAGGCAGAACAATTGTCAAATTGTTGAATAAATTGTTAAATTTTTTCTTTTGGAAATGAAAAGATTTTCATTTGGTCAATCACAATTGTTAAGTAGTTAGAGATATATAATTATTTCCTTTCAGATTCCTCGCCATACTGTATAGTTGGCAGATCAAGTAATCGGCTATCTAGACAATAGCGATTATCTATTACGGGACCCATTGACCCAGCTAGCCGGACATTTATCCATTTGTTAAAATTAGCTGTGGAAGCATTGGTTTTAATTAACGTAACCTGTTCCTGGCGCCCAAAATTTTACTATAAATTCGGAACGGGATTATAACCGTCCTAAGGTGAATGATGTCAACGATCTCGTAATACTTTATGACGAGACATTGTTGGTACATTTCAATATATATATATATATATATATATATATATATATATATATATATTGGTTATTTGCTATTTATTTTTATTTATTTTAAGTCATTTGATTACATACATATATTTTGTTATTACGTTTTATTAGATTGCATGATGTTGTTAAGGAAGCACGCACAGAACCACATGAGTACGGTGAATGTTTTGATCATTCGTCACCCTGGTTAATAAACTGTGCAAGAGACTTTAATAATTTAATGCTACCAGTAGCAAATTGTAAATATTGAAACATTTTACTAGCAAACCGACATGAAAATTGGGCGCCAGGAAACAATTCAAAGTAATTAACGGAAAACATTTCATTTGTTGATTAGCCCGTTACCGTGATAGTTCAGCCTATTTCCTTCCTGCTCAGTAACAATTCGCTTTCCTGCGATCAGCAAAATTGCCACTGGATCCGCCCTCCGTACGGAGAAGCGCGAAATCTGAAAGTATTTCTTTATCTGTATTCACAACTAACGTGCTAGATTACACAATAATAATTCAATGGATTTCATGTAAACAGAATAAAAGATTTATTCGAGATCCTTTGTACTTCCCTCCTTACTTTCTGACAACAATCTTTTAATAACTTTCTATTCAAAACTTGCCCTCTAAAAATTGGACGCAATATTCGGTCATGACCTTTACTCAGTTCATGGCTAGCTTTTTCTAGACCATACCAGAGCTATCTTGGTTGTAGTGGGATGGCGCCTCGTAGAACCAAATCCAGGCTTCCGGACTTATTTCGGCGATTCACGGGGTCATCTGCTTCGCTCTTCCTTCGTTCCCTTCTAACCCCTGAATATTGCTATTGCTTACAATTACCCTGCCCTTTAAGTACTGGTCCCTCACTGCGTCCCGTGTGGTCGTCTAGCCACGAACTGAATTGAATAAAAAAAAATGTTTCTGTTGTACTAAGCCTAAACTAACCCCTCCTTGATTTACAATTATTAAAAATATTTTCCCTTCGGTGAAATTCAGCGTTCTTTACGCAGTTAAAGTTTGTAAACTATACACTGCACAAGCGCACAAACCACGTTCATGTGCTGAACATGTCTATGTTATAAAACATGTTCAGTCTTTCCCTAAATTCCCTATTCTGAAATATGACTGCAAGAACTACTTTTCAACATCCCCGCACTTAATTACTGGCACAGTTAAAGTCTTTCCAATTAATATGAACAAATATGAACGAGTATGAACAAATTAATGCTTATCGCCGAATGATTGTCTAATATATGACAAATTAATTCTCGCCACACGATCTGGCATTAACGCACAAAAATTGAAGTTAGATTCGACGTCGGTTACCTACGATGTTATCACCACGACAGCTGGCAGCATAAAAAACGATTCAGTTTTTCAACGCCCCTTCGATGGGTGAAATCCACCTGCCTTTTGCTCGAATCTATACTTACTCCCTTCCCAACAAATTATGCTATCTATTGTGATATAGAAAACATGGCGTAGTGAAATTGTTGACGGGAAATGCTGGGAGAAGGTTCAAATGTGATGTGTACGCGGTTACTAGGAGGTTGTTACGGTGTCATACAAGCAGGAAGGACAATACAGGACCGAATATCTATTACCGGTTGAGAGACGGCGTTTGCTAGGTGGGTTGCTATGGTGAGGGTGGGTAAATAAAACTATTTGATACCGCGTTAAGAAAGGGAACCAGTGGTCGAGGCGTGTTATGAACTCATTTGATGGGATGGGTTATGTCGCAAACCGGAAGAGTTAGGAATCACGGGAAAGTAAAACAATTGGCAAGTAACTTCCACCTACGAAGTGACAGGTGGAACATCATTCTCTTTCGTCTGCTAGACAGCGAAGGGTACGGATCTCTCACGAGTAACGGCGAAAGTCATTGTGAATTATAGATATTCCACAGTGTCGTAGTGGACTCGGGTGCAGTGGTTAAATAGACTTATTGCATATTCGGAAGAAATGTAAATATTATTCGGGCAGAATGTAAGTCGACCGACGGAACATTTATTACATTGTAAACTGCGACATGGAATTCAAAGGACAGTTTGCAGTGTCGCGGCAAAGCAAAATTCATATGCCGTTTGTCAATACGAATGAGAACTTTCGATACTTACGGTGACGTGAATACCAGAACATTTTGTTAATTCGGAGAAGGGAAGAAACCACGGAAAGTAGTAGAATCCTTAGCATAGCAGATATTGTTAATTTTTTTTGTTCGATCGTACACAGTTCGCGAGTAGACGCCCATCAGAGACGCAGAGTAGGGACAATCATTTGGATGTCAGTTAGATATAGATGATAATAGGAAAACGCCGTGGATTTTCAAGAAAGAAGCTGAGGTACTAGGTCCCGGTCGACGATTAAAAGAACGAAGACGTCGCGCGGAGGTTCATCTGGACTGGTTTCTCCGGGGCGACATCCGACATCGACAAGAGAGCTCAGGGTACCATTTTGTTTTTAATATGAGAGGTCATGACCATGGAAAAATTCAGTCAAATTAAAAAAAAAAATTTAGAAATAACGTTCATTGAATAAATTAGCTTTTGTTATAAGAAAAAAATTAAATACATGGTTATCATTGTGCAACCTGGCACGTAATTTAGTGCCACAGTATCAGAAAACCTCTAGATTTCGCGCTACTCTGTACGGAGGGCGGATCGAGTGGCAATTTGCTCATGTTTGGGCAAATGTATATAAGTCCTGTTTCATAATTTTATAGGTGAGCAAAAAGAAATGCATTTATTGTAGATAATGTTGAATAATGAATTTTCAGGTACAAAGATATACATAAGTAAATAATATTAGGTTAGTTTAAAGTTACTTTCATACAATTAAAGTAAATAGTTTTGAAATAAAAGAAAAATTACTACACTTAACTTAATACTCAATTTTTCTGACATATACCCTTTTGCCCAAATACGAGCAAATTGGCAGAGCAGGTAAGCGGATCGCTACTTAAAACCGAACCCAAACGACTGAGCCAGCACAGCAACGTGCGATTAATTAATGTAAATATATTTCTACTTGGAATTGTTTCCTGGCGCCCAATCAAAAGAAAAGTAATTAGCAGATTGAACCAATCAGTAAGTGTGGGGAATGTTAAGGTAACAGTGAGGATATATAAAAAATGGGGAAAACACTTTTACAAATGGCAGTCCAACCTGGGGCGAATGAAGTTTCGTGTTAATATAGTAGAAGCCATTACAGTATGCTCCGCCCTTCCGATAGGCACCCTTACATCAAAATTTACGGCACCCAGTGTCCGCTCAATTGTTATTCACAAGCTGAGCTCGCACCATAGTAAGGCCCTAACAACCGCGTATGTTCAAGCTCTACGTCTATTTCTTGAGGTTCGCTGTGAACTATCTAACCCGCCATGTTTTGTATGTCACAATATAGGCCTCATTGGAACCAAGTTACGCGTCGTTTCGAGATGACTGTTGAGCTTTGATGCAGTTTTGATAATTCTAGCATTCGCGGAAATCCGCTACTGAAAACACGGCAAGTGATAACTGGTTATTGATGTATCGCGCACCATTGAATAGTATGTACTAGATAAAATGTTATAATTTGGGTAGACACGTTTAAACCGTAGACAGTCATGGATATCAATTTAACCTGCAAATGCTAATGCTGCAAATTGTCACGTCTTGTAAACCACAAAAGGAGATACACGACGCATTTCTTCCCACTAGGGTAATAATGTTGATATTTATTGCCAACAACAAATGAAGGACTGGTGAACGCAACTCATATACGTAACAAACTGACAACAGCAGCAAGTTCCGCTTCAGTGAATGTTGGCGTACTGCCGAAATGAGAAACACGTTGAGTAAAAGGTATCTAAACCAACAACTTTACCAAGTTGGAATGAAGCAGTTTGATGAAAACTGGGAAATATTAGACAAATTCTTTCCGATTACGTGAATTATGTGTACAGTTACATAATGATAGTCAATATTACTATAGCAAACCGAATACCTGCTTGGGCCGTTTTCCAATAACTGTGCGTGCAGTATACAGGAATCTGTTGATTAGAAATACATATTTTTATTTCCTCGTATACTTACGTACATATGAAGTAATATTCTTAGTACAGAGAAAGTTATGTAATGCTGCGGAAAGTTGATTTCGAGATTTCGACGTAACTATTCATTTTGGGGTCCCCAAAATGAGAAAAGTTTCTTTTAAAAGTATGCCCATCCCTTCGTCAGTCTGTGAACAACTAATGCCTCAAATATGCGTAGATTTTTTTCCAAACTGAATTCTCCACAATTAGGCCTCAATCGAAGTTCAGGAATTTTGAATTATAATCTTTAATTTTGAGGGGTACTTTACAGTAGGCCTTGTAATATTTTAAAAATTTTCTCAAAAATGGCCCGAAATATTTTCTTTAAATTTCTAGTAAGAAGAAAACAAAATACATTTACGAATATGGCATAGGTCCAATTTTCGATGTTTACTCTGAATTTTCGAAAATATCAAAAGTTTGAAAGTTTTTCGTTGTCTTTCTACAACTACGAAACTGAAATAGAAATTTTTTCTTCAAATAAAATTTGTTCTTTAAAGGATTATTCTTCATTAAGGCCATGTAATTTCTTTGAAATATTAGTATTTTTTACGCAATATTGAGTAATGTAAGTGCAATATTAAAAATTTTAAAAACGACAATTTCTCACAAAAAACTCCAAACTTTTTTCTTCAAACTTTTTGTACTGATAGTTCTAATTGTGCTATGTAAGACGACATACGCCTTTTTCCTGGATTCTTCCCTTTTTTCAAAAATTACGCGAATGTAATATTTTTCCCATCTTTTTCTCGTCGTTTACATTCAAATTACTGGCGATTTGTATACTGTAACCAATGTACTGGATCTTATCCTCGAATTTGTGATGGAAAAGGTCCCTGGTTCTTCAGGGTTGCAATAAAATTTACTTGCTAGTGGGGACTGGGCAATTCTCGGATTTGTGACTAACAGAAAGAAACACCTTGTATGTGTAACTAACTGACAATATAATTATCTATAGAAACAAACACAATTACAGGATAAAGCACTGATAGAAATACTTGCATACACCTTCATAGAATAAATTATTTTAAGCTGTCTATGATCGATTGTCCTTGATTTCCCTCAGGATGTGAAATTGTCAAATTATAGCAGATTAATGCCACAGTATTGTACTGGCGCGTACATAAAATAACAAAAAACCTTAGACCTATCTCATCAAAAACAAAAAAAAAGAATATCTCTTTCTGCATTAATCTACATGCTACCGCGCAATGCACTGTTACAAAATCGAAAATGGTAGAGATGAAAAGTACAATTTCTTTCGGTTCTATACTCTCTTAATTTACTAATTCTTATTAACAAGAAAAAAGTAGTGGTGCTACAACAGCACTTACTTTCCCGTACTAGAGGAAACAGCTAAGCAGTACTGTAAAATTGCACTTTATGCGCTACTAACATCTTCGCTTGGAACTCACTATTTCCATTGCAGTGTTGTCAGAACTATGTGAATTCTACAACTTCACAAAAATAGAATGCAAAAGTTTTGTAACCCTGTATTGGAAAAAGAAGCCTGATACCCTGGAAATATAGAAATGCCTTCCATTGGGCCATGATTAGGGAAGAGTATTTTAAAACCATGCAACAAATTCTCTACTCACTACAAATGGTACAGCATTTGGTGCAAAACTAAATATTTGCCTGCAAATATCAACATAAATTAGACAATTATAACTCCTTTTCATACAGCTCCATTAGGTCACAACACATGACACTAATTTACAGATATTCGCGAGCGCAAAGTGAATTCCATTGTTGCAGACCCTGCATTGTCGCTATTCTGAGAGCTATTAATTTTTTTACTTATTTCAAATATTTCAAAATAAACAATTTCTAAAATATTAATGTGTAAGTCTATAACAAAGTTCGAATGTAAGAAACGAAGAAAGAAATAATATACAAAATTGCACATTCTAATTTGCGACGCATCCAGCTGTCCGAAGCGCAGTAAATTTACAGCGGCCTATTACATTTGTCACAAAATTAAAGAAAAACTACTCGTATTTTGAAAAAAATTAAGCATGACCGTATTTATTTTATTTATTTATTTGTCAAAAAACAGAAACAGAATGGCACAGACTTTCCCGTATTAGTTTTCTATTTTCCTGGATCTTCGCTAGCTATTCGGAATTGCCACATACTCTTTCTTGCCAGCTACCATCTATCATCGCCAAAAGTACATTTTTTTGTCATTTTCTTAATTTTTCTGTTTCCTATTGGTAGAACAGAAACATTAATTTTAGAATATTAAAGAAAACAAAAACCTAGCCGTAAATGGCAATTTTTTAAAAAAAATTATGTGCCGTTTAAGAGAAAATGGCGTTTTAGCACTACTAAAAATGCGAAATTTGAAGCTCATTTTCACAGAAAATTTTTGAGTTTTCAAAATACTTTATTTAAAGTTATTTGAAGCACTTACACTCACAAATATAATCATCTTTACAAATTGCGGATAATGTGCATATTAAAGATGTGAGAAATCTTTCAAAAAATTTACATTTATATAATTTTTGAAAAAAACAAAAAAAACTCAAAATAAACTTCACGCTATACTAATGAGTGTAATTAGCACTATCCGTTACAAAAGTTTCAAGAAAAAAATTGCAGCCATATACGAGAAAATGACGTTTGAGCATTTCTGAAAATGCCGAAATTTGAGCTACTTTTCACGGAAAACGGTAGTGTTTTCGAGAAACTTTACTTGACATTATTTAAAGCATATATACTCGTAAATATAATAATGTAAAAAATCGCCGATAATGTAAATATTAACGACGTGAGAGACAAGTAAAAAAATTTACATTTTTGTAATTTTTGAAAAAACCAACCGATAGACCAAAATGGCTTTTATGTCATTGATAGAGTACATTTACCACTATCCCTACCAAAAGTTTAAAGAAAAAATTTGGAGCCGTTTTTGAGAAAATTTTGTTTTTGTAATTTTTTAAAATTGCACATATTGCACGCAATATTGCACGAAAACTACCAAAATTGTGAAAAACATTTACAGGACCTTTATTAAAGAACTCAATATGCAGAACAAATTTTATTTGAAGAAAAAATCTCTATCTTCAATTTTGTAGTTGGAGAAAGACGCCGAAAAAAATTCAAACTTTCACAATTTTCGAAAATTCAGAGCTGTACGTGAAAATCGGACCTATGCCATGTTAAAAAGTGTATTTTCCTCTATTCATACAAGAAATTTAAAGAAAAACTTTGGAGCCGTTTTTGAGAAAATGTTGAAATTCGCCGGGGGGCTTCATATAAAGTACCCCCAAATTTTAAAGAATCTTTTTAAAAATCACAAAGTTTCGACTAGAATCAGATCAACTGGGGAATATCAATTTTGAAGAAAATCGACCGAACGGTTTAGGCGCTAGCGTTGACCACAGACGGACAGACGGACGGAATGCCGTCAATCGATTTTTAAGTATAAAGAAGCAACAAATCATGGATTTTGACCACACCACGAGATAGAGGATTTTTTTTTCTTAATTTAGCAACTGGTTTTATCCACTTATTCGTTTTCACGGCCCGGCAATTAATTTTTTTCCGCCGAAAATTGGTCATTTTTTCGCGCAGCATTACATAACTTTCCCTATACTACGTATATCACTCCGTGTATACGTACGTATACGGGAAAGTAAAAATGCAAAACGACAAAATTTAGAAACCTTTTCTTTTCTAATGTAAAGCTTATGCTTTCATCAATAAATTATATCGTCTATTTCACAAATAACAAGAAGTGATTCAAAATGTAGCTCACACAGATTCAATTGGGAGTTAGCAAAAGATTATATATAAAATTTATGAACGAAATACGTCCGACTTCCCTTGACGATGCCGGCAGCGTGACCTGGCACCCAGCAGGCGAGTCGCAGCACCTCGCGTTGTACCCGCACAGCTGTTGACGTCCTGGAAGTTAGCAGGTCCATTTCATCCAATCACAAAACTGCATAGCTCATAATTTACCGCTTTTTTGCCGTTTTTGAGATGCGAAAACCAAAAATTTGCCGCGAGCCATTTTCCCCCAAAAATCAGTGGTCCTGCTAACTTCCAATGGAAGTTAGCAGGTCCATTTCATTCAATTACAAAACTGCATAGCCCATAATGTTCAGCTATTTTGCCGTTTTTATGATGTGAAAACCAAAACTTGATATCTCCATTCTTTAAAAAAATATTAAGAATTAAAAAAACATTAAAGATACGTTCAATATAAGAGCGCAATCAAAGAAGTAAAAGGACGTCCCCCGTACAAAATCACACATAACAACTCATAATCGACGCCAAAATTTCCCGAAAACTAGTAAAAAACAAAATCTGTAATAAAAAATTTGCCGCCAACCGGTTTGACACAATTACCCAGGTTCGAATCCCAGATATGCACCTCTTAAATTAGCCCCATTCAATAAATAGACGCATTCTCTAGTAAACCATTAGCTTTAACAATTCATACTGTGCGCCGAAATTAGCACTAACCAAGTGGCAAACATAATCATTAATAAAATAATTTGCCGCGGATCGGCTAGTTTAAATTACCCGGGTTCCAATCCCCAAAACTTACATTTTGAAAGCCCCTTTCAAGGAAACGTGCAGTGTCTCCAAAACCATTAGCCATAACAATTCATTATGAGCGCCGAAATTAGCTGCATTAAAGTGTAAAATATAATTTGTAATCAAAAAATTTGCCGCGCACGGCAGTGTTATAGTTTCCCGGGTTCAAAATTCCAAAATTTTATCTTTGCGAACGGCCACTTTCCAGAAAAGCGCGCAGTGTCTCCTAAACAATTGACCTTAACAATTCCCGCTCTGCACCAAATGAAGCTGTCAGTAAGTGCCAACTACAATATGTACTCCAATAATTTTCCGCGAACCAGTTAGTTACAGTTTCCCGGGTTCAAAATATCAAAAATTTTACATTTCGAACGGCCTCTTTGAAGAAAAGTGCGCCGTATCTCCTAAACCATTGACCTTGACAATTCCCGCCTTGCGCCAAAATTAGCTCTAGGCAAGTGACAACCATAATCTGCAACCAAACAATTTGCCGCGGATCGGTTAGTTTCAGTTTCTCGGGTTCATATTTCCAAAAATGTACCTCTTCGATTGGCCTCTTTCCATAAAAACCTAAACAATTGACCTTAACAATTCCCGCTCTGCACCGAATGATGCTGTCAGCATGAGCCAACTATAATCTGTAATCAAAAAATTTGCCGCGAACCGGTTAGTGACTGTTTCTTGGGTTTCAAATTCCAAAAATATCCCTCTTCGAACGGCCTGTTTCTAGAATAGTGCAGACTTTTTATTTCCAGAAATGTATCACTTCGACCGGCGACTTCACATGAGGCCGTTCGAAGAGGGATATTTTTGGAATTTGAAACCCAAGAAACAGTCACTAACCGGTTCGCGGCAAATTTTTTGATTACAGATTATAGTTGGCACATGCCCACAGTAGATTTCGGCGCAGAACGTGAATCGTTAAGGTCAATGGTTTAGGAGATACGGCGCACTTTTCTAGAAAAAGCCCGTTCGAAGAGGGACATTTTTGAAATTAGAAACCCAAGAAACAGTCACTAACCGGTTCGCGGCATTTTTTTTATTACAGATAATAGTTGGCACATACTCACAGTAGATTTCGGCGCAGAACGTGAATCGTTAAGGTCAATGGTTCAGGAGATACGGCGCACTTTTCTAGAAAAAGGCCGTTCGAAGAGGGACATTTTTGAAATTAGAAACCCAAGAAACAGTCACTATCCGGTTCGCGGCAAATTATTTGCTTACAGATTGTAGTGGGCACTTACTGACAGCATCATTCGGTGCAGAGCGGGAATTGTTAAGGTCAATTGTTTAGGTGACACGGCGCGTTTTTATGGAAAGAGGCCAATCGAAGAGGTACATTTTTGGAAATATGAACCCGAGAAACTGAAACTAACCGGTCCGCGGCAAATTGTTTCGTTGCAGATTATGGTTGTCACTTGCCTAGAGCTAATTTTGGCGCAAGGCGGGAATTGTCAAGGTCAATGGTTTAGGAGATACGGCGCACTTTTCTTCAAAGAGGCCGTTCGAAATGTAACTTCCAGGACGTCAGCTGTTGGCTGAGTTTCGTTCGGCCTCGTCCCGCTTTGCGAATTCTGCCCCTCAGTTGCAGGATTGTAGTTAGCAGGAAAGATAGAGAGCTCTATTGAGATGGCGTATTTTTTTCGTGTAGGAGTCTGATCACTCCATGTCACTTAGTGCAGCGGCGGCCTTCTCCATTCGGTTGCTCCTAACGGCACGGCAGCTGGCGAAGAAGTGCTCGCTCGCTCCGTCCAGGCAGTAGTCCATCGATTCCCCGTATCGATTGCGGAGCGTCTCGTTCGATTACTATTGCGCTAGGTGTTCAGTGCCGGCGTTGTGAACGTATAGCTTTTTGTGTACGGTCAGAATACATTATTGAATTTGTTAAAACAAGTACTTTGTACAATGTCTTATAAAGTTTCTCGAAAACTCAAATGTTGAATGAGGATTCCCCCTCTTGATATATCCCCGAGCGGGGCACCGCACCGGCCGGGCCACGCTCAAAGTTTTTGACAACTTCCCCCAGCTCCAACCATCTCCCGACTTGTGTTCAGGGAAAAGGATAGGACAACAAAGAGAAAGGACAAATGTCGGGTGTTTCGTAGTAAGTTTTCTTAGGGAACTGCTACAACAGTCGCCTTATATTGAGGGAGATACTATGAAAAATTGATCAGAGCGGCCAATCGCTATAGACAACGGCTGGGACTAGACAACGGCTGAATTTTACTTTGCTATATACCAGCTAATGTAGAAAAACCGCCACTTTAGGACCTCCCTCGGAGACCACGTCAATGCTGGACCTACGAAGATAACGTAGCAGGATTTTAACACGATAATATTTCATAGGTTTATAGTTATTTTATGAATGTTATACTTTATTATTTCTTGACCCTTTTTTAACTCCAACGAAGGCCAATAAACCAGTTCATCTCCCCGCATTTTACAGGACATAGGATTTTCTTTCACAAAAGTACCCAGTATTCGCCTCAATCCGCCCTATACGGTCTGCTCGTTCCGTCAGCTCTACTTCTGCCCCTATCAACTGCTACGTCCCTTGCTGTCCGTTGTCATCACCCAAGCCGTAGAGTGCTTTTCCTCGACGTCGTCAACGCGACGTAACTCCGTGCTTCGTGGCTCCATTTCTCCTTTTACAGTGAGCCAGCAGGTCTCTCCGTACTGAGCCGAATCAGAACCTCCTGTAAAAAGTTGCATTTAAGCTGGTAGTCACCAGATCACTGGGAAAGAAGTGATGCGAACAACACTTCCAGCACCTGTTATGATTGCTGTGAGTACGCAATTTACGGTTTCAAGCTGCAGCTTGAGCTACCAACCAAATGTCTGTTGCAGGCACTCTCGGCTAGGTGCCACTGCGGGGAGACTTTTCTGGCGGGCTATATTTCCCAATGCTTTTCTTCCCTGGTTCACCGCGGCCATGCAGCGCTCAACGAGTTTAATCAGGTGGTGATTCCGTAATGTCTTGCATTCCGATATAAAATTTTACATCTTGCAAAGAATCATGTATGTGAGAAATAATTTTCTTTCCAAAACTACCTTCGCCTACCGACTATAGACGTCTCATGAGTGTGAATGTAATTCAATTTTCGAAGCTAGTGAGAAAAGGAGTTATAGAAATAAATTGCAATAACAGTCTCAGTGCTAAAAGTCCTCTGGGGCTTGAAGTGTGAGTGGGTGTTTCGTGTTTCCCGGCGCGGCAGTTACTTTGGCCGTTATGCCCCAGAGTGCAGTCCACGTTATAGCGAGGGGTTAGCGGTATTCCTTCCCTGGTAGAATCTGACCGATGTCGACCTAGAAGGCGGCTTGTGAATTTTCCTCTGCATGTATCTCCCCCAGGAGGGCTACCGTTCTATTGCCTCCATCGGGCCATATCTTGGTCCCCGCCTTCACCTGCTACGCGACGGGCTCGAGACCGCTCCCCCATGGTCCCTCATTGTTATCCCGCAACTGTATCTTCTTCACAGGCAGAAGAAATGAAACAAATGGATGGGTCACAAGCAGATAAAAAAGTTTCACCAATTCATCATTTCTTATACACTTTTCAAGCCTTTTCGTCATTTTCTTCCTGCTTTCTAATATCAAACCAAAATCTTCATTACAACCCACATGATTGGTTCCACCTCCCTTGCAGAAGCCCCCACCCCATAGACATTTTCAAAAGTTACTGCCAACTCACTTATTAGCATCTAATTAGGTAGTCATAAGCGCATTAAGCAATGGCCGTCGCCGCCGCCACCGACTCCCTCCCTCCGCCCGTGGCGCGCGCCTCAGGGGCCCCGGCGCGCCGCGTGCGGATCGATGCAGTCCATTTTTGCGGTCGGGCGCTCCGACGCGATGCGACGGCCCTCGCACCCACTTGGCCCGCCCTCGCCCGCCCTCGCCCGCCCTCGCCCGCCCTCGCCCGCCCTCGCCCGCCCTCGCCCGCCCTCGCCCGCCCTCGCCCGCCCTCGCCCGCCCTCGCCCGCCCTCGCCCGCCCTCGCCCGCCCTCGCCCGCCCTCGCCCGCCCTCGCCCGCCCTCGCCCGCCCTCGCCCGCCCTCGCCCGCCCTCGCCCGCCCTCGCCCGCCCTCGCCCGCCCTCGCCCGCCCTCGCCCGCCCTCGCCCGCCCTCGCCCGCCCTCGCCCGCCCTCGCCCGCCCTCGCCCGCCCTCGCCCGCCCTCGCCCGCCCTCGCCCGCCCTCGCCCGCCCTCGCCCGCCCTCGCCCGCCCTCGCCCGCCCTCGCCCGCCCTCGCCCGCCCTCGCCCGCCCTCGCCCGCCCTCGCCCGCCCTCGCCCGCCCTCGCCCGCCCTCGCCCGCCCTCGCCCGCCCTCGCCCGCCCTCGCCCGCCCTCGCCCGCCCTCGCCCGCCCTCGCCCGCCCTCGCCCGCCCTCGCCCGCCCTCGCCCGCCCTCGCCCGCCCTCGCCCGCCCTCGCCCGCCCTCGCCCGCCCTCGCCCGCCCTCGCCCGCCCTCGCCCGCCCTCGCCCGCCCTCGCCCGCCCTCGCCCGCCCTCGCCCGCCCTCGCCCGCCCTCGCCCGCCCTCGCCCGCCCTCGCCCGCCCTCGCCCGCCCTCGCCCGCCCTCGCCCGCCCTCGCCCGCCCTCGCCCGCCCTCGCCCGCCCTCGCCCGCCCTCGCCCGCCCTCGCCCGCCCTCGCCCGCCCTCGCCCGCCCTCGCCCGCCCTCGCCCGCCCTCGCCCGCCCTCGCCCGCCCTCGCCCGCCCTCGCCCGCCCTCGCCCGCCCTCGCCCGCCCTCGCCCGCCCTCGCCCGCCCTCGCCCGCCCTCGCCCGCCCTCGCCCGCCCTCGTTTACCTATTGTTGTGGTCTTTTTCTGATTCTTCTCCTTTTTCTTCATTTTCTCACATTGCTTACTTTGCGCTGTAATTGTAATATCGACAGAACAAAATTGCACTCTATTTCCGATTCGAATAAGGTGATACATTGACAAAAGAAAAATAATCTGTAAAGAGTATTTAGTGTTTTCCACTTGACGATCTCACGATAGTGAGGTCTGTTCTCACGCAAATATCTTTTGTTAATCCTGAATTTTGTTGTCAACAGACCGTCTGCGAAATTATGTTTAATTCAATCAGTGCATGTGTTTTGAAACTTTTTGCTGGTTGCTCTCAAACACTCTCTTTCTTTCTTTCTTTCTCTTTCTCTTTCTTTTTTGCTGCTCGTGGCGTGGTGGTGGCCTTCCACCGCTGTGTGCGGTTTCGAACCCAGACGGCTTCAGTTGGAATTCGTGGTGGACCAAGCGGGTTTGCGGGCTTTTCTCGGGGTACTTCCATATCCCCTGCCAAATCGCTCCATCAACCATTCCCTACCCTGTCCTATTATTAACCATCATTCCACTGAGGAACCAAGAACACAGCGGAGTCTAGGCGATGACTGAGCAACCGTGGCTACCTCGGCGGGTTGTCGATAAGTAGCGCCCCCGCCTGGCGAATTAGAGAGAGAAAGGGAAAATGGTGAGGGAGTTGGGACCCAAGAATTTATTTATGGATGATAGATAAAGACTGGATGGAAAGTCAGGCGGGAAGAGGGGTTAGATTCTCACACGTATACACACGAACTCTTAAACTCACAAGGTCGAAATCTACCTATAGATAGGTAATTGTTAAATTATATTCATTTGGTCCATATTGTTTAGAACAGGTTATTATTACTTTTGTACATTGTATAAATAATTCACTTTAATATGCATTTCATTCAGCTACAGTTTCGAGCATTATTTTCCTCATTTTCAGGCTAGAATTAAAAAAATATTGAAAAATTCATTCTAAGAAATATAATTTTTATGAATTTTCGTGTTTTCGTCAAAATAATGATTACTTAATATAATCATAAGAAGCTTACCTTATATCCTTTATAGAAGACCATCGTTTCACAGTCAAATGAATTTGTTACCTAATACATTTTATTGCTAAGAAAGGGAACCATGGTATCATCAACAAGTGATTCTGTTTTTAGGATATGACAAATTTTACCAATCTAACCCATATAAAAATTACTGAGGAGTGAATCATATAAATTAGTAAAAACATTAGATTCAATTTGTGTATTCAAACAATTATTAGTTTCTATAAATAATGTTTTAAGAATAGTCCTAGAAAATTGTTAAGCTTTTTAATTTTTTTTATTCTTGCCTGAAGATGAATAAAATCTTCAAAACTGTAACTAAATGAAATGCATATTGAACTGAATTATTTACACAGTTTGCAAAAGTAATAACAGTCTGTTCTAAATAATATGGACCAAATAAATATAATTTAATGAATATAAAATATAAACAGACATATAAATGATAGAAAATTGTTTTACCTGCGTGTTGTAAAAATATTAGCTACCGGCACGCACTGAAGTTCTTGAAAAAATATGAAAGTTTCAGAACTTTCATGACGCAAATCGTCGTTCGCGCGGGTTTTGTGCAACCTTGCCTTCTGAGAGAGAAAGAGAATGTCTGCTGAGGTGACAAGCTCTCTTATGGGCACAAGCTCCAATTCACGGCAGCGAAACACCAAGCTAATGACATTGCCCACGCCCTTGACAAGCCCGAAGTGTTGCGCGACACAGCGCCTATTCTTCCGGGCCCTAGTTCTTTGATAGAGAAACATTGAGAATCCCGATGTGATGCTTAACTGGATGCACGGCATTAAAACGTCTGTAACATTGTTTGCAACCTTCGATCAATTTTGACAGAAATTGAGTTGAATGCCTTTGTTGTAGGCCCCTGTCATATCAATTTTAGAACACAAATCACGCTGGTGTCACCTGGGTCATTTAGCACCCAAAACAAAAATACATGTGACTATCATTGTTTATTTTGAAAAGATGGCCCTGAACAACTCGGAAACCTACAATTTCTACCTTGGGCGGCGATAGATGGAAGCTGGTTTCTCAATGAAATATGGAAGCAAACTGTGTAGTAATGAACAAAAAAGTAATTTATAATAAGTGTTGGAGATAATTAATGATATGGTAAATAATAAATGGTAAATCTAATCATTTCTATGTAATTAGTTCTTGTTTTGATGTCAATGTTGCCAAGTTAGAATGTTGGTATTCCGCCAATAAGATGTAATCCCCCTGCTTAGAAAATGAAAGAATGAAGTAAATTTAACAAACTTTTTTATATATTACAATATTTATTTAATATATCAATCGCGTCGAATTCTATTCGCTAAATGATGTTCTAGAGATAGTCGATATGAAAACCTTACAACTGCGCAAGTTTGCCACATTGAAATTTGTCCAGTGAATTGGTATTGATTCGAGAAGAGTGATTTTGACTATGAGAATTACCACCGTAAGGATGGAAGGTATGTTGTTTTCTTAATGAAGTATACTAATCAAAAACAGATCTCCAAATATGGTCATGTGGAATTTTTCCAAAATATGCGAATTTGTGGAGTAATTGGACGTCAAAATTAGTCGCCCAATGTTATTCTTTATATTTAGGACGATTATAAAGCAAATAGGATACGACGAGATTAATACATCGAACAAAATATTATTTTATAATAGTTTATAAAAATGTTCGTTAAATTTACAATTTACAATTTACAATTTGTATTCTCAATGTATGATGTATTTCTACCAAGCAATCCGCAAAGCTTTATTGAAAAATGAGCAACCATGCCGCAAGGGATATTTGAAAACTACAACTGATATATTGGTAAACTACGAGATGGTAGCAGTGATAAGATAAAGATGTTTTATTTAGTAGAGTTTGTGTTTACAAACTAGACTTTTAGAAATTATTCAAAACGTATTTGGTAATCATTATTTTTGTCCGTGTTGCGAGGTATGGAACATACATATATTCACTGAACGAAAGGTCACTTATCTATCCATATGTTACCATTTCAACCGGCAAATTAAGAATATGTCAAAATACTTTGGACGACGATAGATGGCAGCTGGCAAGAGTATGTGGCATGTCCAAATAGCCAGCCGAGACCAAGGGAACTAGAAAACTAATACGGGAAAGTGTGTGCTATTCTGTAGCACCACTAGTTTCATGTTACATAAGGCTCCCTGAGTATCTGAAGATGGATACAAACAATCCCAGTAATCGTCCAGTAACTTACGAAAAAGGCTATTGTGAAATAAAGGAAGTTTCTATACGTGCATTTTCTGGTCTGATTTCTGCGAAACAGGATTGTTCCAAATGAAGTGGAAACGCAATATTTATACTTCATTACGTACGTAACATAAAATTTATGAAAATAATAATTCAAATGAAAACTAGAAATTGTTAAAAAGAATGACAATTTTTTGTAGATACTTTATTTCAATGCCAAACAATATTTAAAATAATGTATTTATTGATTTTTATTATGAAATGTAATTGTTGGAGGATACTATCTGAATTTTGTTTCATTATTTAACATGAAAAAAGGTCAAACGAACCGTAACACACATCGTAGATTATAATTGAAAATATTTGGACTCAAGACAGAAGAGATGTGTCGTGGAGACTGTAGACATCTCTACAGTCTCCACGACACATCTCTTCAACTACAATGACGTCTGTTTCCAGGAAAATTGAGGCGGTCATATTTTATTTCTCTCCAAGAAATGGGTTCATAATACCTTTTTGGAAAGGCATACAAAGGTGTAACAATGCACGCACTCGCATGTTTTCTCGCAAGTTTAATAAAGCTGGAGAGGCGTTGGAATCTCGTACGACTTCATAAGGGTTAAATTATTTTAAGGAACAGTTCTACTTTGCCGAGAATCCGCGTAAAAGAGGATTCACCTCATTTTACTTGAGAGCGGCTCTGTTTCTCTTCGCTGGCAACTGGTAGCGATCGCGAGGTACGAGGCATGCTATTTAACCTTTCGATGGCAACTGTCGGAAGCTCTAAGAAAATCACTGGTCAATTCGTGACTGTCTCTCCTGATGATCATTCCCGGACTTGAACGTAGCCCGCCTTGCTTTCGCCTCTATTAATGGATCCAGTGAATGCTTTTTCGGGAAGAGGTTTTAAATACAATTTTTCTGAAATATGCAATGAAACGGTGTTTTAACTAAGCTTTACTCTCTGGGGAGAGCATGTCCTAGACGCTATCGCGCTCGAAACCTAGCCTTTCTCCCTCGTGAGCAAACCTGTACTTCAATCATTCATTATTCAAATATTTAGCTCCAGACTTTCTCAAAATGCTTTGCATGCACAGCTTCGAGGGTGTGATGATTGTATCAACTGACCTGTTTCAACACGATACGTTTTTATGTTAAAACAGTTACCGATTGAAAATTTGTAATTTTTGAAAATTCAAAAATATACATTGGAATTTAAACCAACCTCAGCAACTTAAGTATCATACTTTCATCTATTCCTCTCAAACATGACCTAAAAGACCAAAAATATGGTTGATTGTTAAGAAAATGTTTAAAATACGAATTTCAGGCACAGCAGCACCTCTCCTCAAAAATTACAGTTATTTTTGATTTACAGGAACTGAGCTCAGCCAGATCAAAAATAAACTATCCACCTTTTAAAAATGTTGGGTAAGATTTAGGATTTCTGTCACAGAAATCCTGGGTGGACAGATGAGACGGACAGTAAGTAGTTTAAAAATGATTTCGCCTGTACCAACCTATACCTCGCTGGTAGGAGATACCTGGTTGAAGAAAACCAGGCTAGCCGACAATAGGTCGGTGCCGGATCTCGCCGGATCCACAGGGGCAATATCACCACCACATCCCGTGCAAAAACATGCTCTAAATTTATGGGAATAATGACCTTAACAGTTGACGTTCTGTAAAATAAAATCACATAAATTGTATTATTCTCTATCAAATAAATTTAACTTTAGGACTCACATTTAGCAATGCAGCAATACGCAACAGTAGTTAGAGGGTATTCGTAGTATTCATGTTATTAACTTTTCTTTCCATCTGATATAGCAGAAAGTTCAGCGGAAGTCCACAAATTTCGCCTATATTTATTTACATATGTAAAGAAAATAATTATATTCCTTTAATTCGAATATGCCGCGCTTCCACCGCTTAACGTTTTTTTTGAGAGACGAAGTACGATTATAGAAAGACAAAAGAATACGGAGAGAAAGTTTATTAGATTATATTGTATTTAAAACAAGTAAACCGAGAGGCGGTAGTAATAAGCATAAATTGTCGTTTCTCTGTTTACAGTTAAAAGTGAAGTATTATAAATAGTTTTGTGTAATAATGTAGTTGATAAAAAGGGAATAAAACTTTTCCTCTGTTTACAGTGAAACATTTTGGCTCAGTACTACACAAATATCTTTCATATGTGTGCATGTGTGTGTGTGTGTGTGTGTGTGTGTGTGTGTGTGTGTGTGTGTGTGTATATATATATATGTATATATCATCACTAACAATCAGTCAATTGGAGCCAACGCACTGCCTCTCCCTTCTGCTCTCATTGCTTGTCAACGCTTCGACTCCGCTGGACGGCTCACGCGCGACACGGGGCCTTGGGCGCTCTGTCGGAATGTCCTGTCACCAGCCGCCTTTGTGCGCGACAGGGCGCCCGAGTGAGAAGTGCACCGGGAATCGTTCGCCAGCGCTTAAGAAGCATTTCGTTTTTCTTGGAATTCTGCGCGCCGCTGCCAAATCCAATCGCTGCGCGGGTAAATATAGGTGAAATTTGTGGACTTCCCGCCGAACTTTCTGCTATATCAGATGGAAGGAAAAGTTAATAACATGAATTCCTACGAATACCCTCGAACTACTGCTACGTATTGCTGCATTGCTAAATGTGAATCCTTAAGTTAAATTTATTTGATAGAGAATAATAGAATTTATATGATTTTATTTCACCAAAGAGCAATGAACGTTAACTAATTATACTGAGAAATTTCACACACATTTTATTCTGAATGATTTATTCTTTTAAAGGTCAAATCAAAGTATTATTATTTACATTTTTGATGCAATGACCTTTACGTTTAATGAAAATGTCACTTTCAATATATTTTGACGTGGTTTACGATCAATAAACTGCAAGTCCGTAGCACTTTGTGTAATCCATTGTTAATGGCATGGCTATGAAACTACTTTATACATATGACGAAGGTAACGGCCGCATGATTTTTCGACCTCCTCCACACACACCTCGCAATTGATAGACAATAAAAATGTTAATAGTTGCCATCAAAAAGGGTTTTAGGGCTTTGATGTCTTACTTTAACATTTCCATTACAATCTATCACGGTCAAATGGCTTGGATGATAGAACCAAAAAGGGTGAAATTCAAAATTCTAATCGAGCGAAGCAAACCAGGTTACAAAGAAGCGTCTGAATTTCCATCAAGAGACCGGACTTTACTTTGCGAATCTTTCCTTCCATCCCAGTAAGCGAGTTTCTCAATCCAGTTTCGCTAACTTCGCGGTACCGCGGGAATTTTTATTTCGTTACCCAGGGAATTTCCGCACTGGAGAGCCTCTTGCCCTAAATGACTTGGGTACTTTTAACGAAACGGACTTGTCGCTCCTTCGTGCCAGCTCGCGTTCGCCGTTCGGGTGCTCAGTTCGCTGCTGCAGTGGCAGTTCGCTGCTGCAGTGCCGCGCCGTGCCGTGCACCCAGTGGCGTAGCTTCAGTTGGTGTCACCTGGAGCAAAGCTACTGGTGTCACCCCCCCATAAATTAAGTATAAAAATATTTATTGCTGAATAATTGTACATTATTTTATTAAAAATACAAACATTTTTGCATATGGTAGTTATTTAAAATATATTAACAATTCTATGTAATTAAGAATAATTGCAATATAATTTTTAAATAAGTTATGTTTCATTTTAAAATATTTTTCAACGAATGTATGTTATTTATAACACCTATTTACGAGATTTTAGTGCAGCATACTTATTTATAACTTCATTAAAATCTATGCTTATTGCAATGTCATTTTCTATTGACAATAGAGCAAAATCAGCTAGTCTTGATTAATATATACGTTTTTCAGTAAATTATTCAAATAATATAATTCCAACTATAAAATATGTTAATTGGTGTCACCTCTAGAATGGTGTCACCCGGGGCGCGCCGCCCCCCCTTCCCCCCACCCCAGCTACGCCACTGCGTGCACCGGGTTGAGAGATGCCCCGGAAGTGACGGTGGCTTCGGTAACTTGATTTCCGCGCTGCGAGGCGCGCCGCCGCCGCGGAGTGACGTACTTCCGTCTGCGACGGTCGCTCGCCTAACGCGATTTGAGGGCGGGAAGACCTTTGGCCACCGGTGAGACGGAACGAAAGTTGCTCGTACGTACTTTGTGGCAGCGTGACGTCGCCGAGTCGTCCACATGTGAAACTGTCGTATCTGATGACGTACACTCGACCTTTGACGCATTCGAGCCATTGTTATAATGCGACGCCGTTGTAGGGTTTATGTGCGTTTGTTTTCAATGAAAGTGGTGGTTGGTAAATTGCTTCGTGTTTCCTGTCAAAATGAAATTCAAGATATTCATTTTCCTCTAGATATTTTCTTCGTGATATTCGAAAATTTAGTATACTTGTATAACTCGATAGACCCGTGTGAAGATGCCGCATTTGTAAAGAATTGTTTCCAAAGTGAAACTCGGCATGAAAATTATTAGATCCCAACTTTGGGCAGCCAGCTCCTAATCTGTACGTCAAAGCGACGGGACTATGGACACGTCAAGTTGATTTTAGATGGACTTCGAAATTCTTTTTGATTCTCATTATATTCTTGTTCATAAATCTAATATGAGATTATTAGAATGTATTAAGATATTATTTTTCCATTAAATTGGCAGTAGTTCGTGGACGCGTTCCATTTATGAAGTCGATCCCCTACAAAACTCGCGAATTTGTACTGGAAACTGTCAGTATGTGTGTAAATCGCCCGACAGTAGGACTACACCTCACTCTTTCATAGATGTATTTTTAGGTCAGCGTCCTTGAACAATGTAACTGATTACCTACTCATATTTCTTGTAATAAATACTGTTTTAATGAGAATGTCTATATTTGAATAAACTTGCGAAGTAATCAACTGCAAATAACCTCGTCCATTTTGAAGTCTGATTTCCAGTCGACTCCGGGTGTAGTGAACTCGGATATAGTGAACCCTCGGTTATAATGAACTTAAGTCACTGGTCCCATTTCACTTACAAAACAAATAAGCATATGAAGGTTCGGTTATAGTAAATTTGAATCTCGGTTATTGTGAACCTCTGTTGTAGGAAATACAACGACCTGAAAATTAATTCCCTCCCCGAAAAGAATATACCTCAATGCCACAAATTCCAACGCTAGGCAGCTTGAAACAAATATCGGCCAAAGGTCATAATGGAAGAAATTTCTTGCGAGGTGAAGGTAGTGAACCTGGAATAGGGACCATACTGATGGCCTCATGCCACTCAAGATTCATTGCGAAAACAAAGGCCGTGACCTATGTGGACTAAAACTGGCGGCGGCGACACACGATTGCTTGCTGCAGTTTCAAGTTGATATTCCGAAGGACAAAGCGCGTTGTTCAACGTAGGTAACATGAACGTCCTAGAAGTTAGCCGGTCCATTTCATCCAATCACAAAACTGCATAGCTCATAATTTGCCGCTTTTTTGCCGTTTTTTGATGCGAAAAACAAAAATTTGCCGCGAGCCATTTTCCCCAAAAATTTGCCGCGAGCCATTTTCTTCCAATGGAAGTTAGCAGGACCACAGCTATAAATCGGCTAATAATGCACGTAAACACACCAAATTATACTCCAAATTTGCCGCTTTTTATTTCTAAACGATTAATGAAGAAATAACATTGATATCTCCATTCTTTCAAAAAAATATTAAGAATTTAAAAAAAATTAAAGATACGTTCAATATAAGAGCGCAATCAAAGAAGTAAAAGGACGTCCCCCGTAAAAAATCACACATAACAACTCATAATTGACGTAAAAATTTCCCGCAAACTACTGAAAAACAAAATCTGTAATAAAAAATTTGCCGCCAACCGGTTAGACACAATTACCCGGGTTCGAATCCCAGGTATGCACCTCTTAAATTAGTCCCATTCAATAAATAGACGCATTCTCTAGTAAACCATTGGCTTTAACAATTCATACTGTGCGCCTAAATTAGCACTACCCAAGTGGCAAACATAATCATTAATAAAATAATTTGCCGCGGATCGGCTAGTTTAAATTACCCGAGTTGGAATCCGAAAACTTTAATTTATTTAATTTATTGCGGCAAATTTTTTCATTACAGATTATAGTTGGCACTTGCTCACAGCAGATTTCGGCGCAGAACTTGAATCGATAAGGTCAATGGTTTAGGAGATACGGCAAATTATTTTATTAATGATTATGTTTGCCACTTGGGTAGTGCTAATTTCGGCGCATAGTATGAATTGTTAAAGCGGAAAAGCGGTGTTTCTTTAGCCGCTTACGCCATCTCGCTACAGAAAGGATGTTATTAGGCGAGTAAAAGGGACTTCGAAAAGTGGGACTTCCAACAGTACAAGAGGCATTGAAGGGTGTCAAGACTGCATTACGATACTTAGAGACTGTGGACAGTGCAGAATAAAATATTCAAAGAGCACGAATTCTGGAGAAGGGTCTAGAGAAATTACAAACAAAAAATGCACGAAGCAAACAATTGAAAATATTGATTTAAAATAAAGATATGGGAAATAAAAATAATAAAATTTAAAGTACCTGTTGTTAAAGGGTTTTGCTGTATCTCTAAATTAATAAAATCAATCATTGTGGAGAAATTCTATTTAATTTTGTCATCTTGGGGTATAGTGAAGCTCTGATACGTTTAGTGAACAAAAAATGTTAGTTCCCAGAAGGTCACTATAACCGGAGTAAACTATGTGCGGAAACAAATCAAGGGCCAACTACTAAGCACAGCCTTTTCTCCATTCATATCTCCTTAAATTCTACATTGAAAGCAAATATGAAAACTTGAGTATTTTTAAAAAAGTAATTTTCTTCGAAATGTTAATCACTTAGAATTGGTTGTGCGTGCCGAACCTTTATGAAATATGATTACTTCATTTTCTATTTATCATAAGAGACAGGGTGTATTGCATGATGTCAGAAACACGAACAGCCCTTTCTCTCAAGGGACGACCTCACGAAACTTCTCGGGAGCTCCTGGGAGCGATTTCTTGACAAAAGCAACTCGGAGTGGAAGAGGAAGGGAAGACGGACCTTCTTACTTGGGATACTCCAACAAACTAAATTAATGTAGTACAAAAAGTTTTTTTTTGTACAAATTCCATAAAGAATCTTTAGTTTCTAACTACATTTCTCCACTTAATAAAAATGGGAGAGTAAGTTATTAATGTAGTAACGTGAAGTAACATATCAATTTTTGAGTTTTGATATTAGATTGATTGATGTAAACGGGTTCCTATAATGAAGGGTAAATCGAGGTTGAAGAATCGGCCGAAAGTGCTTGTGAGTTGAGAGGTGACAAAACAGTGATAATATTCGAGTCTCGAGATACGACATGGAATACAATTAATGTGGCCCTAGAAAATTAGTTCCACAAATTCACAGAATCATAATTATGACGAATTGTGAAAAGCTATTTTGGAGGCAAGTAATATTTGTTTCTGAAATCTTAATCTTGTTATTCTACAACATTGGGTGAAGTATTTTTCTGTGGTGCTGCAATGAGACAATTTTGTTACATTTTCCTAAAATATCACTGCCTTGTAAGGAAATCTCTTACAAACTAAAAAAAATTTCGTTGAAATTCAGTATGATTTTTGTAAGATTGTGAAGAAATGTGACCGGTTTAATATGTGAGGACAGAGGACTTATCCGTAAAGTTGAGTAATTCTTTTTCTAAGTTGCTTCACGAAACTCTTAGCTTAGAAGCATTTTCTTGCGTTATCAGCAAAATGAAGAATGTGCACGAAAGTATGAACGAATTTCCCTCGGTTTTGCATATTTTTATGAAAGTGGAGCACGAGACTTTTTACAAGAAATTCTTTATAAAAAAATGGGGCCACTCAATGTTATATTATCTTCAGGTGGTTGAAGGCCTTTGTTTATCTCTTCATGCAGTTCCGAACCATTAAGTACAATATATTAACTAAGATCCCATTAAGTACAAGCGCAAAGAACATTAAATAGAGATAATTAATAATGCCAAGGAACACTTGTAATTGTTGTGATTTCCTGTCAATAAGTTGATTTCCATTTTATTCATTCCGTTGCTGTCAATAAATGAAAGGCTTAATTTCTACAGTATCATACTCTTTTGTCACGATTAAGATCGATTGAATAATAAATATGTAGTACATAGATACAAATAATACTAAATAAATAGTACAAGAGAAAACAGGAAAATAATACGAAAGTTTAGTTCAATGAGCAAAAATATATTGCGATTATTCGTAAGATTTGTTGTTGAAACTAGGAAATGTGGTGAAAATACGACTTAACACTTGAGAATTCAACGAAAATATATTTACGAGAACATTGACCCAAATTCGGATTCTTTTATCTTCGAAGAGTTTTCTTTGCGTTGAGAAGTTTCTTGTAACATATTCATGACACGCCATTGTAGATCTGACGTAAGGCTTCATTCAGGGAAGCATTTTTCCCCCCTGATTTTCATGATTTCTTAGCCCGAGAGACTCCTCATGCAGTATCTTTCAATTACTTTTGTAAATTACTCTTCTTAACCGAAAATGATTTAGAAGGCTAACGGAAATAACTTAAAAAGTTATTCCCAGGAACGGGAAACAAGAACAGCAATTGCTTCAACACAATTGTCGTTTACCCCGCTTTTATTATTTACATTCTTTCTTTCTCAGCAGTTGAATTTTTATCTACATGATTTTGGTTACACCACTCCATTCGTCCATATCTATTTCTTTTATTTGTATTTGCAAATTAAGAATTTGTAACCAGCCGCTCCTGATAATGTCATTCGTACGTCATTCATTATATACTTTAATTTTCTGACATTCTTGTATAATACATTTTTTTCCATCTTCTGTAAGTCTTGTACATTTATAAGTTTACCTTGCGGTCGTGCGGCGTAATTTCAAGAGCTAAGATTTTAATAAGGCTGCATATTTACATCTGTGATGTTTGCACGACTTATTTGATATCAAATCCAGTTCGTTCCATTTGCGGCAATTTTACTTAAGACTAAATCATATGTCATCCACACATTTTGAAATTAACTGGCTAAGTTCTAATTTTATGTGAGAAGGACAATTCACTTTTTTTCATTTTGGGGAATTATACAGGTTCCTCCATAACTTCACAATTGTTTAATCCTAACTTTGAACTATTGTTAAATTACAGAGGAATCTGTATAATTCCCCAAAATGAAAACAAGTGAATTATGGTAAATAATTGACCGGTTCAGCTGGGTGCAGCCAGTTTTGAAAGTAAATGTCTAAAACAAGTTTTATATGTACAACTATGTAAAGACGTGATGTTCTCTTCTGACGACATTACAGACTCCGCAGAATATTTCTTGCAAGATATTGTTAAAATGTCAAGGGTTCCACACGCAAGATTTTATAACTCTTGGAGGTGACTAGGTAGTACATGACATACCAATATATAAATAAGTACAATTATGTCAAAGAGGAATAGAAGATCCGAAGTTCAATTACTGAAATTGTGTTTAACTCAATAAAATTTATGATAAAATGGATAAATGGGTCATTTCACTCAAAATCAGACGACTTTGAAGGAAAATTGACATCGATGTCTCATCTTTATTATGAATATTTCCTCTGATTATTACTTTCCCGTATACGTTCGTATATACGGAATAATATACGTAGTATAGGGAAAGTTATGTAATGCTACGGAAAATCGATTTCAAGATTTCAACGGAAATGCACGTTTTGGGGTCCCCTGATACCAAAAAAGAGCGTCATTTCAAATGTCCGTCCGTCCGTCCGTCCATCTGTCTGTCCGTCTGTCCGTCCGTCTCTAAACAACACTAGCGCTTAAACCTAAAAAAACGTACGTGCAATTTATTCCAAAATGCATATTCCCCGGTCGATCTGCATCATCTCGAGGCGCCGCGATTTTCAAAAACTTTTTTTAAAATTTGAGGGAACTTTACCTGAAGCCCCCCAGACATCTTCAAAATTTTCTCGAAAATGGCTCCAAATTTTTTCTTTAAATTTCTTGTTTGAATAGTGTAAAATACACTTATTAAAAAGGCATTGGTCCGATTTTCACGGATAAGTCTGAAATTTCGAAAATTGTGAAAGTTTGAATTTTTTCGGCGTCTTTCTTCAACTACAAAATTGCAGATAGAGATTTTTTCCTTCAAATAAAATATGTTCTCCAAAGTGAATTCTTTGTTTAAGGTCATATACTGCAACGACAGCCGGTCTGGTAGAGCATGATCGCGGTTCCTCGCGTGGTGGGGGGAAGTGAGGTGCAGGGGCAACAAACTACACAAAGAATAATTTGCCATAATTGGGCAATTAAACAAAATTAAACATTAATTCCCGTCCTACGATCGGGGAAGTTACATCGAAAGTCCCATGAGGTGGGATTACACCCTACCTAGTGAGCTCGGTAAAATATGATCTAAAATAATATTATTAATAAAAAAATAACCAAAGACAACTACGTTACAATAAAAATGCCATTGCGCGGCACCGCTTAACTAAACAAACACATGAATATTGTTGATATTGTTCTCCGCCTCGTTTCGAGGGGAACGCCCCAAAGCGCGGGCGTACGGTTGGAGTCTTAACTATTTGTGTAGGCGTGTGCTGGAGGGGCACGAAGCGGTCGATGACATCGGCGTCTGCGATGACTGTAGACACGCGGCGAGCCGCAGTGTTGTAAAGGCAGGCGCCTCCAGGAACCGCTGGGTGAACAGCTGACAGCGACGGCGCGGATGCGAAGGTGCCCCCCTCCACTTCCACCAGGGCGTTGCTACAAGTCAGGAGTCGCCCTTCGTCCCTGTTCGGACGCGCGGCGCGGGAGTACTCAAGCGAGCACGGATCGGAAGCCAGATAACGGTATTCGTGACTCGTACACTCGCATTTGGCAACGAGTTAATAGTTCATCGAACACGCGAAAATGAAATCGGTTCGGTGACCGGTGCCTTCAGGCATTATTCGCTCATAGAGTGAATGAAAAGTCTCTGCAGTGCAAATATGGCAGACAAATCTTGTCGCACGGCCTCGCGGTCGGGAAACAAATGGTTCACCGTTTAAAAAACAAAACAAAAACTAGTTCAGGGCCTCCCACGACCAGGCATGAAGTTTCCTCTCTCGCGACTAGCTCTCAAGTGTCTTTTTCAAAGCTTTTGAGAATCCGTTCCTATTCGGATCTCCCCCCACTCCTAAGCTCGTCTTGGGCTCGCTGGCCTACTTTCGGAAAATTATTGTCAGACATTGGCCGGAGCTTACTGCGCCGTAGGAATATTCTAACGAATCGTGGTTCGTGATTTTGTAGGGATTTTCCTCAGATGTTCTCTGTCCTCTTCCGTCTTTCTCTGACGAAGCGCAGCTGCCCGATCGACGGTTTACATCTCCTGGGAGCAATTATCGTATGGCAAGGGTTAGGACTTATTCGAATCGGTGTGACAAGCGGGGTGACGAGGGCGCGCTGAGGTAAGAGCTCGCTCAGGGGAGGGTGGGGGCGGAATACAGAGGGGGTATTCACGGTGCGGTCGAACCGGCGGAGGGTTGTAAATTTTTCTCCCGAAGTAGGCGAGGGGACGCTAGAAGAATGCGACCGCGGCGGCGAAGAGGCGGGTGGGGGAGGCGCGGTTGTGCGCACGTGCGCGTGCCAGCGAGTACGAAAAACAAACATTTGTTAAGAATTTCTTAGGGCGTCGTTACATGCCGCCATAATACATTGCTTTCAAAATTTTAGTAGTTTTCGCGCAATATTGCGTACAATCTGTGCAATTTAAAAATTTACAAAAACTAGATTTTCTCAAAAAGACTCCAGATTTTTTTAAAGTTTTGGTGGAGTCAGTGGTAAATGTACTCTATCAGATCACATAAAATCCATCTTGCTGTATTCTTATGTTTTTCAAACATTGCAAAAATGTAATATTTTTGAGTTGTCTCTCACGTCGATAATATTTACATTAGCGGCGCTTTGTTCACATTATATTTTTGAGTACATGTGCTTTAAATAATGTTAAGGAATGTTTCTCGAAAACACAACCGTTTTCCGTGAAAACTAGCTCAGATTTCGGCATTTTCAGAAACGTCTAAACGCTATTTTCTTATAAATGGCTAGAAAAAAGTTCCTCAAACTTTTCGATCGGATAGTGCTAAATGAACTCTTTGATATGACGTAAGGTTTATTTTGATGTTTTTTTTCAAAAATTACATAAATTATATAAATGTAATTTTTTTGAAAAATCTCTCACACTTTTAATATGCACATTACCAGCAATTTGTAAAGACTATTATATTTGTGAGTGTAAGTGCTTCAAATAACTTTATATAAAGGATTTTGAAAACTCAACAATTTTCTGTGAAAATGAGTTTCAATTTTCGCATTTTTAGTAGTGCTAAAACGCCATTTTCTCTTAAACGGCACATAATTTTTAAAAGAAAATTGCCATTTACGGCTAGGTTTTTGTGTTCTTTAATATTCTAAAATGAATGTTTCGTTCTACCAATAGGAAACCGAAAAGTTAAGAAAATGACCAAAAAAAATGTACTTTTGGCGGTGATAGACGGTAGCTGGCAAAAAAGAGTATGTGGCAATTCCGAATAGCTAGCGAAGACCCAAGGAAATAGAAAATGAATACGGGAAAGTCTGTGCCATTCTGTAGCACCACTAGTTTAAATTTCTTATAAGAATAAAGTGAGATACACATAATACGACTGTCCTTGCCTCCTCGTTGTCAAAATTGATAGACGGTAGCTGGCAAAAAAGAGTATGTGGCAATTCCGAATAGCTAGCGAAGACCCAAGGAATTAGGGAACTAATACGGGAAAGTCTGTGCCATTCTGTAGCACCACTAGTTTTCGAATGTGTTGCCATTCGTCAGTACTCACATTTTTTAGTTCCATTTTGACTTGAAGGTGACTGGGTGGAGTCTGAGCACGGCTGCGTTGCTTGGGATTGGCAAGGTTGCGCCGTTGTTGATGTCGCCGCTGTCGCTGACTGTTGCTGAAGCGTACGTTCTGGAGGCCGGTTAAGAGCAACTGTTAGGTTGGAAACTGCGGGAGAACACCATGTTGAAACTGTATTTGAGATTGTTGTAGTTGCCATTACGTAATAGCTGGACTTGATGTTGATACTTCTACTGGAACAACGGGGTATGAAATATTTGCAGGTCGGCAGATTCTGCTGAGCTCATAATAAGTTGATAACTGTATTGGAGTTAGTGTTATTTAATGTTTTCAAGGCATTTGTTATAAATTACCCCGTTTCGGGATCGATGCTTGAAAACATCTACAATAGGTACAATACTTCGAAATAATGAATTCTGAGGCAAGCAAGGTACTATTTAATACATTTAACACAAAAACAGAACATAGGACGGACGCACACCTGACGCACGAACACTGAGCCGCACTAAACGGGCCGACACCGGCATTGGTACCTTCAACTGTCAACAGAGCGCTGCGAATAGCTCTGTTCGATGTTCAGGGCGAGGCTTCTCAGCCGACCTTAAGGCCCTTTTACACTGTACAGTTTTCGTGCAGATTGGACGTAGAGAAAGAGTGCAGAACAGACCTCACGATTTCTTTATGAAAATCTTTGAATTTTTTTTACGGAAAACGTACAGTTTAACTCTAGCGCCTTCCAGAGGTACCTGTAAAAAGACCTTTGCACCAGGGTCTTGCAACTCTTCATCAAAACCGGAGACAAAGCTTGATGGTGCAACTATAGGAGTGATCGAAAAGTGTGTGTGTTCAATAAAATAAATAATGTAAATGTTCAATTATTCATAATACATATATACAAGATACCACTGAAGAAAGCGCGAACATCGACGCTAGTTTTTGTATCATGACGTGCCTGCTTCGTCTCGCGAACCTTCGCTGCAGCCATGCACGTTTCAATTGTCGTTGGCAGTTGTTCGTAGTTGAGTTCCTGTAAGAAGGTGATACACGAGAGCGTGCCACTCTAATGGCCTCCACCACGTTATACTGTGATTTTTCTAACTTAGTCCCTCAAGGTCCGTCTTCGCGATGGAATATGTCACGGTATTTTGCATCTTTCTCAGTCATGTCGCTAGATTTCGCATGATCGCGACCGTATTAAGAAGTGCTTGCGATCATGCGACTTTTACCGGCAAGACCGAAAAAGACGCGAAATTGACTGTGATATTCCATCGTGGCCATGGGTGCTTGAAGGACAGAGTTAGAAAATTCGCACTATATATGGGAGTTAAAAGGCCCTGCTTTGCACTCCGACCGGACTCCATCGTCGCCATGCTTTGCCGATTCGACATCGACAATGTGGGTTGGGAGGTACTGCCTCATTTCCCTTACAAGCCTGATTTACCACCATTTGATTTCATTTGTTTGGTCCACTTAAGGAGGCATTACGTGGGACGAAGTTCCAGGGTAACGAGGTTGTCAAAAATTTGTTGGAAATTGGTTCAAACGCCAAGATAAAGTGTTCTTTGCAGTCTTATAAAAAAGCTGATAACCCGTTGTAACAAGTGCATAAATGTTGGTGAGCGATATATTAAAAAGTAGGAAAAGTCCCGTTTTGTAAAAATAAACGTTTATTTCTCCAGACCAATTTGCCTCTTTAATTACTGAATTAATTTCTGCCTTTAATTACTGCCCCTTCGTATAAGTTCTCTTCTACATATTCCGCCACGATTTAACGATTTTTTTGCGATAAAAAAGGAGAAAAGGAAGAAAATGAAGAAAAAGTAAGAAGTGTAAGTGTAATAAAGGCACAAACGTGATCTTTTCTATCCAATTTTTCATCGACCAATTTACGAAGCCTTGATGAAGTATCTTAACAACAAGCAGTGTCCGTTTTGAAATAATTTCTTAAACTCTTGGCACTTGGCTTAAACTCTCTTTCTTAAACTCTTCCTCTTCATCAACTACAAATAATTAAGTATAAACAAACATGTTTACTATATCACTAAAGACACAAGCAGGACATAAATGAATGTTGATATGAATTTAAAATATTGTATCAAACATTTTTTTCTTTTAATATAGCAGGCAAATTTAAAGCCTTAAGCAATTTTAAAGACTTAACAGTTTAAATAAATGAATCAAAAATTAAAAAATCTTCTCAGGTGACTTGACAAAGAACCGTTCATATTCTAAGGTGAACGATATTTCTTCCTTCAACGTCCCTAACCTTGATAAAGACCGGCACCATTTCTGCGTAGTGGCCGCGATGTTAGCTTAAGCTTCCCCTCAGGGCGCCGTGTTGACGTGGTGTAAATGTTTGCTCTCTAGTTTGCTTCTGTTGTCGCACTGGTGACATTATTCTCCTAAAAAGTCTACGAGAGGAATCTACGTCTGTGAGGAGCGACCAGGAGGAAAGCATAATTAATACGAGTATTTACACTATTTATAATGGTACTTTTGACATTCGAATATCTGGATTGAATATGTGGGGTGGAGATTCTCATAAAAAAGTTATAAGTTAATTTGTGTGTCTGCTTCAAAATTATTGCGGAAAAGAAAAATACTGACATTTTCTAACTTCGTAAATATGTACTCATTTCAGATGCATCGTTTAATGTAATTCATGACGAGTTTTCTGGAAATTACGGCCTTTAAATATTCTGGTGAATAATTGTAAATGCATTTCTAATTTATTGAAATTATTGTTTCAGGGTTGTACAATAAATAATTAGAGGGACGTAAAATATAGAGAATTGAATGAAAAACATTTTCATGAAATTCATGTAATAAATAATTACAACAATGTGAAGTCAACGTCCGACGCCTTCAGGACCACCCCTCGCCCGGTGGTCCCGGGAGAATGGGAGGGACATATTACTACGACTATACGGCAGCTGACACAGAGCCAGCCGAAAATGAAGTTGAATAAGTTGCGAGACTAGTAAGCCAAACTAGTTGCTGATAAGGCACTGAGCAATTCATGATGACCGTGAAAAACTCAACTTTATAACTCATTAAAAGTTTAAAAAAAATATTCATGGGGTACTAGGATGATATAGTGACACTATTTTTATTTGTGTCATTATTTCCCAGACACTAGGATTTATCTAAAATTTGAATGATCAAATTTATGTAGAATTGTAGCAACTAAGAGAACATCAGTACACGTTATGGTTGAGACACATAACTATCGAGTGAGCTCACGATTATATTATTATAGGTTCGATTCCGGCTGGATATCATACAGTTGCTTGGCATGTTGTACTTCAATACACTTATGGCTGCTCCCTCGATGAAACATGAAGGTCGACTGGTCAGACTGATCACTTTCCTTGATCACGTCCAAGCAAATGGCGGAGCAAAATGCTTAAAATAAGCACGGACCACCCTCGTTCTTTCCTTCACATTCCCTTTCCATCACATTTCCCCAAGTAGATTTGAAACATCGCGGGGGAGTATGCCTTCTAAAGAGCTACCTTCCCCTTCATAATCAGCATACGTTTGCAGGCAACTAGCTGTTGTTGTGGTACGCACCCCCAAAAACAACATAACTAAGGCTCAACCGTTTTAGAGTACACCGCAAGTCATATCGGAACTTTTAAAATTGTTTCGTGGCCATACATCCTTTTCATGAGGAAGATGTAATCAATGTTTAAACGTTTTGCAAAATTGAAAGTTCAGAGTTCATTTATACTTATTTGATAATTTTGTTTCTCACTATTTCCAGAGAAATTTAATCACTTACCCTCTACACGCCTATTGCGTACTCCTGCGGGGAGGTTTATTGGGGAGATATAATATGATATACTTTTATTTAATATTCAAATTGTGCTAGGAAAATTTTCTGTAATTCTCATTCTTACTTGCTTGATTCGCATTTATTTTGTAGGTATCATAATTCCTTTGAAAGCTATCAGTTTTCACAAGGCAACATTAAGCAAAGCCGTTTCGTAAATTTGTAACATCCTTAACTGCTGTTCAAGTTCAAACTTACTTTTAGAAATTTCTCAGCAACTTACTTCCACTTTGACATTTCTTTTAAACGTCGCACTGTAGGGTTCACAATGAGGCAATGCTTATAGTAATGTTTTGTACAGGGACCTCATCCTGGCCTGGCCCCTCGGCCTGGGTATGTTTACTCTCAAAATTTACCTCTAGAAAAATAGAAGAGAAAAATTAAAATTTATTTGCAGTGGAAAACGATTTGTAAATAGCAAAACCTCTCATAAAATAGCAGACACTCCAGAAAAAATATTCTAGGTTTCCTATTTCAAGTTAAAAAGACAACTACAACTATTATGTAAATTAGATTACGATGTAACACTGAAGAATATACGTTAGCTCCATTATTTTTGTGTGAAGAGACATCAATACCGTTTCCAACATCGAAAGGATACAATTCACAAAAGGATAGCCACCACATCTTCTTCCTCTGCCGATATTACCGCCACCTACGCCACTCGCATCACACCCTATTTCAACGCTGCTCGTTCATCACCGCAACTTCCAGCCCTAACCAGTGCTACCATTGATTTCTACATCCACAGTCAGTAAATCCGCTTATGATTAATAAACTCAAGGGGGAAAACGTGACTTATACAGTTGTTAACAGGTTGAACGCCATGAGGGTCAAAAGTGGTACTCAACAGATCTGGTATCGTAACGTGTGAGGGTCGTATGTGACCCTCATTGACTTTTTCTTTTCGCCATGAATGTTACCTCTTGCATCCGTTGCATCCTTTTGCAATACTTTGTGAATTTTAGTTCTTCAGTAAACGTAGACACCCTAAACGAAACATATAAGCAAGATTTTTCATTCTTGAATGTCAGATGGTTTAGCCGTGATCGCTAAGTCATTGTACATTCCTGGCCAGAGTGTACACATGGCTTGCGTCGGTTCGAATCTTCATCTAAAACCGTGCTTAGCTGCTATAAACCTGTGGTTAAGTGGAGGGAGAGGCCGATGTAAAACAAACGGTGGTTGGTCTGCATCGAAGTTGACAGGGTTTAAGCAGCTGAAGTTTGAACGGTTTTGCTTCTTTTCGCGACAACTATGGGCGGGCGCTATGCGAGCAGAATAGCTGTGACACTACGGAACCAAAAACCCAAAAATTTCGTTGGCGTCCAACCTGTTAATATCTAATCATGTGCACGAAAATCTTTTGTAACACTGTTATGACTTCAAATGTTATACATTCTATAAAAATAAATAAATTATTCTATGAGGAAAATATTTAATAAATATATAATTTTAGTTTTTAAACTTTCCCTTGAAGTTACATGCCAGAGAACCTACGAAAGCCTTTATTATTTTTATACATATTTCCGAAAAGCAAACTCTTAATGCAAAGTTTATACACGAACTAAGATTACTTTCCTGAGAGTTCTTGTGTCGCAACTTCATGCATTCATGCTTAAAAGAGAGTGTTTTACGTAGAAACCTTCCCGGGAGATTGGAAGCGTATCAAGATAACACTATATTGCATCCGAAGTTGAAAATTCTGGGTATATTTATTCATTGCATATGGAAGGCTTCTGTGGGGAAAAGGAAGTTCAACTTTTTTGAAGTTAATTTCAAAGTGGCCGTCTCTTGACGTCCGAGAAAATAGCGGCGTATCGAATTACGTCAATCCATCAATCCATATTCCCCATTCTTCGCGACCTTCCATTGAGTTTCAAGGAATAACACCATTGATATGCTACTGTTTTTTGAAAATAGTTCTCTGGCCATAAAATACAAGACATTTGAATCGTCACAGCGTTTGAGTAAGGTTTTCGCCAAGGATTTTGTGTATTTTGTTAAATGAAACACTAAATGAGGCTGGGAATTTTTAGCCAGAAAAAATATATACTTCTCGTATGTATTCTGGTAAGAGGAAATTATTTACTAACCCTTTTCCAATAATTTAGTGTTAACTGTATAAGCAGAACATTACCTTCCGATTTCTTAAACTACATTGTTTCTAAACTACATTGTTGTGTTTAGTTGTACACAAGAATTGAAAGTAATCTTTAAGAAAAACGAATTACTAAGAATTATAAAATTAATGTAACTCCTGATTTCCGTACTGCACCCGCCCTCACCTCAGCATATCAACCGACTTTTCTAGTACGTGAGGCTTTGTCATTGTCAGTGTTATTCACTAATATTTGTTTCTTTAAAATAGTTTGTACCTAGGAGGTTTTAGTGCCAAGTTCTTAGGGGGTTGCTTTTAGGATTTACAAAACGACAGACACGTGATATCCTTATTTTAGAAATCAAGAGATTCAGGAATTGTCTAAATAGAAAAAAATGGTTATTATAAGAGTGGTAAACGTGTCATTTTATTTCACGAGTAGGAAATGTTGCAACACTAGGCCGACAGACCGAGTGACGCAATCTTGCGAGGAAAATAAAATTACTTTTACCACGTGCGTCATTTTTAGATAGCGTTATTGACTTTCATTATATTTTTATTCAAGTGCAGAAATCACTTAATGATACATTAAGGTTAGTAGTAGCTGATGCGGTCAGACGAAAATATTTTGTTTCCTTTGTTGCATTCACCCAAGGTACCTAGAATAAGCATTCACCGATTTATCCGAACACTTGGGCATCGTATTACTTGTAACACTAGTGCTAAAAATTGAACTAGCAGGCTACGCACATCCTGAAAGAACCGCTATTAGTAGTGGTTCTTTGAAAATAATTCTATTCTTTTAGTCACTGAATAAAGTTACAAACAAAAGAAAAATAAAGTAACACTTAAAAAACAACAATACACCAATACGTTTACATAATTATACTCAGCTTCACTTCTAACAAGATTGTGCATAATTGCATGTTCGAGTGTATACATATTCAAGTTCGAGTATATACATAAGATTTATTTCACGTTAGATATGACCCGAAATATAAAAAAATACCAACCTCTCGGAAATGACCCGCTATACTTACTACATTGGCTTAGGTACTTTTGATTACAATTTAAGTTGGATGAACCAGGTGTCAACCCCAACTTAAATACCCCCACATTATGGAAGTATTGCAGTCAGGGAATTTTCCTTGGCTGGCGACTGCCATGCGTGCGTACAATTTAACTTTCTGCCAACTCCCCGTCTAGCGGCAAAACAACCTTCGAGAACCTACGAGAGCGAGCTTTATTCCGCATTTCTTATTTATAAGCTACTACATAGCATTTCTAATGCGCGATTTGTTTCCGAGGGGAACTTATATTGTATATTGTGCGTGGCATTATCATCAGTATCTTGTAATACGAGAAACAACTCTCTTGGTTTAAACGTGTGGGTAAAAACCTTCTGAAAGTGCCGTAACGGACACAAATTCTGGAAAGGAAATAAACGTCCTAAAGAAAAGAAATTAAACGTCCTGGGAGTAGCGTCATAGCGAAAGTGGCGAAAATTGTGAGGGGTAAGCTATAAATGTCACAGTATTATTGAGTTCTTATTGCATGTCATTTGAATTAGACCATGATAACATGTCTATTGTCATAGTTACTTTTCTTACTATATTACAGTGACATCATACACCGCTGGCTATTTTTTCATAACAAATGAAAAGAAAAGGAATTACAAAAATGTTACCATGTCACATCAAAAATGTGGAAACTCCGCCATGTTACCAGCTATGTGAAATTCTTTATTAACCAATAAATAAAAGAGGTTTGCTTTCTTTCTAAGTGGTTAGAAATTGCTGCAGACGTTTACAATTGCAACAGGGAGTCCCTGTCAGTCGTAAATTACTGTTTACTTGTTATTATCCAACATAACCTAATTTGATGCATTAATAAACATCTGCAATTTTGGATCAAGAGTATCTGTGCTTTTGCATTCCCGATTTATGTAAAACAATCATGGATGTGCAGCCATTTATTTCCCAAATCCTTTTCAAAAACTCATAAAATGACTTTCATTCGAACCTTATTTTAGAATCATCTTACTATAATCATCGCTCTGTGGCTAATACCAACAGTAACCGGATGATGAACAAATTGATCCGTTCATCGTCATTCTTAGAGCTTCATCCAGACTGTCCGATATATGTTTCATTCTAAGATGACCGTTTGTTTTGCAATGAATAGGAGGACGAAAAAATTTGAGAAAAAAGTGCAACGTAACCAAATGAAACATTTTATTAATTCAAACAAAAGTACACGAATTTTGCTTTCATCCCTTTTATTTATTCAATTAAACGAGTCTTTTTCTATTGAATGATTTGTCGACATATCATTTTCTAACAATATATTGGAAATTTTGTAGCAAGAAGTAGGTATCCTTCATATTATATTTAAGGGTAAGTGCTGCAGCTAAGTGCCGTCATGTGAAGCGTAATAGTTCGCCGCATCTCTGAATTCAAATATTAACAGATTAGTTTTAAAATATCGGGAAGAAGGACGGGAAGGAGGACACTTTTCGAGGAAGGACAGAACCTACAAAAGAAGGACTGTCCTCCCGAAAGAAGGACGATTGGTCACCTTATTAACCCTAGAATGCTCCCGGGGTGGCTCATCACCCCAGACGTTTGGTTTCTCTTTTGTATTTTCGTTGCGCGCGCACGCAGATGACTAGGAACCTATCTATACTTACAAGTGTGATTGTTGTTCAAGTGGCTCTGTGCGCGAAGCCCGTACTTGTATCTGTCAGTTGTTTCGAGCAGTTTGGGGTGACAAGACACCGCAGGGAGCAGTAGTGCACATTGATTTTGTATAAAGCTACATTGAAAGCATGGCTATGTCTGTTAACGATGAACGTTTTAGTGGTTTCGTAAATTACATTTTCGATAATGATGATCCTTTGCATGAGGTGAAGGAAATTATGACGATCAAGATGATATCGTACAGGTTGGTGACGATTGTGTATCAGAGTAAAGTACATCAGAAGATGACCATGATCCCACTACTCCGGTGCTTGTGATTAAATGTAAGAATGGTCGTATGTGGTGTTGTAACCCACCGCCATCCGCGCTTAATTCTCATAACATTGTTATGAGAATTCCTGGAGCAAATGGAGCAGCAAAGAATGTGATGGCTATAAGTGAGGCTTGGGAAAAATTGTTTACTACTGACATGACTGATACACCTATTATTTTTTTTACACCTGACGTACCTTTTATTTTTTTTCATATTACTCTCTATTTTTTTCCATTTTCGAATTAACTATCACAAAGTAGAAAGTTAAAGATTCCTAAAAATCATTTTCATTTCAATAATATTTTAAACTAGCGCATTTAATATCCATCCACTCGACAATCCCGTCAGGCACCAATCAGAAACTGAAGGGAAATTATAACATTTGGTGACATTATGACGATTTTCAAGAATAATTAATATTGGTTTGGGGGTAGTTTCATAGTTCTCAACTTACAGAATCCTACACAGTTGCAATTTTCCTGACAATTGGACATAAAATGGCGGGATCGGTGGAACAATGGCATGCGCTACTCTCTGTATCTAGGGAGTCTAGGACGGTGCAGGGCAGCGCGCGGCCGGGAGGCGGAAAAACAACTGCAGCAAACGGAGCGTAGTGCGGGCAGCTGCTCCGGTCGCCGCGCCAGGGCGGGCGCATGGCCGCGAATAAAACTTCCCGGCGCGGCGCGGCACGACCATTCCCAACACCGCTCCGCCGCAGACACCGCCATTACCCGCCACGCTTCGCTTCGCCCCTCCCGCACGTCCTGCTGCATACCCCGTCCTGGCCCTTGCTCTATCCCACGCCCACTTCTGCATCTCGGTCCTGGATCCTAGCTCTGCCCCGTCCCCTGCCAATTCCATGCCGCCCGCTGGACCCCTGGTCCTGGTTCCTTGCCCTGTCCCGCCTCACCCGTCCCACATTTGCTTATGCATTCGGCCCTGGCCCTAGGCCCTCCCCGGCCCGCCACTCCCACGACTGCTTCTGCATCCTCGGCCCTGGTCCCTGGCCCTGCCCCGTCCCACTCCCCGGCCTGCTCACGCCTCCCACGCCAGCTTCTGCACCCACGGCTCTGGCTCCTTGGCGTGTCCCGCCCAACCACTCCCACTGCATCCGTCCCTTTCCCCTAGCCCCACCCCGCGCCACCGCTCCCACGCCTTCTTCATTCCGGCCCCAGTTTCTATCCCTGCCCCGCCCCCGCCCCTCACACTCCTCCTACTGCACCCCCCGCCCTGGTCCCTAACCCTGCCCTTCCCTCACGTCTAGCCCCTAGTCCCTAGCCCCTCTTCCCTCACGTCCCCCGCCGTCCCACCACATTCTCTTGCTCCCTCACGGCCCTGGCCTCTTGCCCAGCCCCATCCCTCCCCTCCCACAACTGTCTCTGCTTCTGGCCCTGGCCCCTAGCCTTGCCTCGCCTCCCCGATCCCGCCCTTCCCACACCCCCTGTTGCATCCCAGGCCCTGGCCTCTCGTCCCGGCCACACCTCCCACGCCTGATTCTGCATCCCCAACCGGGGTCCTTAGCTCCGCTCCTCCCCGTTCCCTCCGGTGTCTACCTCCACTACCGTCATTGCTGAGGCTGCAGCAATGCGCAACATTTTTCCTGCTTCCGCCTTATTCTTGTTTTTGTGTCGTATTTGCTTTCAATGTGGTCTGTTTCCTCTTACCTTTTCTTCTAGCTCCTTTTTCACTTTATTTCCAGTCTTTGCCATTCCTCCTTTTGTTTGTTGAAATATAAATATAATAGAGAGGAATTAGACAATATATTCAATAGGAATATTCATAGGTGTATCGTCCAATGAATTATGCAACAAATCGTTATTGACTGAAATATGTATTTTGCTTTTATAATCACTACTTCTTTTATCGCAAGGACGGTATGATATGTTTTTATATTGCTCTAACCATAATTACTTCATAGATATTACTTCACAGAAATCTAAAGGAATTTAAATAATTTCAATTTTAAATAATTTCAAATTTCATGTTTTTATCTGGAAGAATATAGGTTTCCGTATAGTTTTTTAAAGTATTTTATAACTGATATGAGGTATATATTTCAGTAGGATTTACAATTATTAAAAAGTTAGTACTTACCTCAAATTTTTCTTTTACCTATATTGTAGACATTTTTCTTTGATAAAATTTCAGGAAGATAGAGCTACACGTAACATATACACTTGCAAAACTAGTGATGGTTCAATAGCAGATAATTTCTCGCAATATTACAATGTTATCGTTATGTACAACGGGACGCCCGTATATGTTTCATTAATTTCAAACAGAAATTACGCGAAAACTACTTTTACCAAAAATTGTACATAATCTTTTTTAAAGAGCTAATTTTGACCAACAGACTTTGTCTGAGGTAAAAATCTCTATTCAATTTCGCTTAAAAGCATCTTTCTCTTAAATGTCCTTTGCACTATTCAACAACAAAATTTACTCAAAAAATTTGGAGCCTTTTTTTATTTTGAAAATGTCCGTCGGACTTCATGTAAAGCACTCCCCAAAACTAAAATATCGGTTTCAAATTCCAGGAGCCACGACATCAGCCAGAACGATAGGGAAATATCAATTTTGGAGAAAATCGGCTTAATGATTTTGATTGAATATTGATCACAGACGGACGGACAGATAGACGTTTTGCCGTCAATCGATTTTTGGGCATCAATAACCATCAAAACATGAATTCTGGCTACACCAGGTGTTAGAGGATTTTGTATTATAAATATAGCAACTGAATTTATCCACCTTTTTGTTACCAAGGTCCGGCAATACGAGTTGTGTCGAAAATTCGCCGTTTTCCAGCGACGGATTACATAACTTTCTCTGCTTAAGTTCCTTCTTAAGGGCGAGAAAGTAAAAAGGCATCTTTATTAAAATAATAACTGATGTAATTCCTTTGGTTGCAATAAAATATTACAATAATTTTTCTGAGATATGAATAACATTATCTAGTGCTGTTTTGTTACAATATTAAGATGTCAAATTAAATGTCAATAAGAATTTAATTAATGATTTATCTGCTAATGAAAATATCAAGTTTCTCTTGGAATATTTTAAAATATCCACGCATAATAACTGGTATTTTTAGTATTACCAAAGAAGGTTTTTTCATCAACAATCATATTGGCAGACATTTACGTTACTCTATTTAGAACATTGTGTTACTTTATTAATTATTAAACCATTTCCTGACTGTTCTTCGAAAGACAATGCTACACGAATTTTTGAAACGTTCTGATCTGCTACACGGAATATGCAAATTGATTTATATTTTAGTCAGAAATCAATTACGCCGAAGCTCGTTTTTAAAGAAAAATAATTTAAATTGTCCGTAAAAATGTGGAATGGCCATTGGAATTTGGTCTTTATTACGCGATATGAACTATCGATTATTCCTGTAGGGTAAAAAAGTGATTAAAGCAGAAAATTCCGAGCAAAAAGTCAAGTCTCATTTGCTTCATTCAGTACCAATGGCGTAACATCAAAGGACGAACAGTGAGGTACAAATTCAGCAGTGTGGTTGTTTGACTGCCGTAACATTCACTCCTTGGATATGGAAATTCTTTGAATATTCTAATTTATTATAGACTCACAATAAGGAGGTTCTCGAATAATAGAACGCTAATGTTAAAATAAAACTTTACAGTTAGCTCATAGTTATTTCCTAATTCTTCGCCATCAAAATGCAACTATCTCATCACACATGCTAGACATGCAGAGCTATAAACGTATGTGACATCCCATCGCAAATGTTAGAAGTTATTATGAATGCTGACGAATGGTTCAGATTATGTGTAAATTGTAATTTTCTTTAATCTTTTGTATACGGTTTCTTCTCATCTATAAATATCACCTTTTACATCATAAACTGGATCTCAAAACCCTATTGAAAACGTTCGTTGCTGTTGCGAAGCATCTTTTGAAAGCGCTTCTAGGAACGTAAAGGGTCGGGAAACACCCCGTCGAATATTGTAATGGAGCCCGCACCTGCCCGCGCCTCCCTCTGCACGTGCACCCTTTTTTATTGCCGTTGCAATCGCCGTCCCGGGGGCAGGGGTGGGGGCGGCGGTGGTGGGGGCGGCGGCGGGGGTGGCGGCGCGTGCGTGACCTTTCCCGAGAGCGGCAGGCGTGAGCGCCGATACACGTGTGCGTGCAGCGTGCGGAAGCGTGCGTATGCGCGCGCGTGCTTTTAATGCGTGGGAGGTGGGCGGGTCGAGCAAGGTCATGGGCCGCAGGTGGTCTGGCGCTGCGGTTCTGGAATGCCCCGCGCTCCGCCCGTGCGGGAGCGATGACTGCACCTAGAGCCGACAATGGTAGCTACTGATGACCCAGCAGTGCTTACGACCGGGAGGTCCTATGGTTCGAGTCCTGACGGTAGCAGGATTTTTTACACTAGCTACACAGCTTGGTCAATTTCAGCCTTTGACTGGCTGCTCTGATCGGTGGTTTTCGTGGTTTCTCCGATCAACACCAGGCGAATGACGGATAACTACCGTAACAAACGAGCCCCGGACACTTACACATACGTACATTACCACCCATGTTGGGAGACATGTCGGGAACTTGGAGCTTGTCCCGGCTGAAGCGGTGCCATATTGGTGAGAGATACCTGCTTGAGGAAAATCCCTGCAAGCTGACGTAGGTCCTCAATCTCACGTAGCCCAATCTCACCATCCAGTGGGGGAAGATCACCCCCACGTCCCGCATGCAAAACATGCGCTGCACATAGGGGGCTAATGTCCTTAGCAGTTGGCGCTCCCGGACCCACTAATCAATCAATCAATCTGGACTTGTGTGTCTGTAGTGTCGGGAAAGGAGACTATTACGAGTAGTAGTAACCTCGCCGCGTAGGGATGGGGTTGTCTCTGTTGGCGGGGAAATAAACTGCGTGGAGGGGCGATTTCGTCGTGGCACTTATGCCACGGACTCCCGCTCTTGGCATCGACCTGGACAACACTGGTCTAGAGACTTCCAACACCAAATGTTAGATCATTGAAATTAAGATGAGAGATATATAGGAAAATCCTTGGATGTTTTATTTTACTAAAAAATGTGAGAAACAATTCAACAAGAAGGTTGGTTTATTAACTCTAACACACGCCAGATAACAACTTATTACGTGAAAGTTGAGCATTCGACTGAAGTACTGAGGCATTTAGGGGTACGAGGGAGCAATGAATGCCCGCAATGGGCATTGGTTTTAGAATTTTACCATGTCCACAATAGACGTTGGTTTTATAATTTATTCGAAAAAATTACATTATTTCAAAGAATTTGTATCACATCCAAAGGTGTTTGCCCATTATGGATATCTTTGAATTCTCATTTTAAATTAGCCCAAAAAGTTTTGCTTTCCCGTATACATGCGTATATACGGAACAATATGCATCATATAGAAGAAAGTTATATAATGCTGAGGAAAATAGATATTGGCTCTACTTTTACTTTCCCGTATACGTACGTATACACGGAGTGATATACGTAGTATAGGGAAAGTTATGTAATGCTGCGCGAAAAAATCGCCAATTTTCGTCGGAAAAAAATTAATTGCCGGGCTGTGAAAACGAATAAGTGGATAAAACCAGTTGCTAAATTAAGAAAAAAAAACACTAACACATGGTGTCGCCAGAAACCCTGTTTTCTAGGTCCTTGATACCGAAAACACAATTGAAAGGAAAACGTCCGTCTGTCTGTTCGTCTGTGAACACTGCTAGCGCCTAAACCATAAGTACGATTTCTTCCAAAATGGATATTCCGTAGTCGATCTGTTTCCAGTCGAAGCTTTGAGATTTTGAAAAAGATTCTTCAAAATTTGGGGGTACTTTATATGAAGCCCCCCGGGGATTTTCAAAATTTTCTCAAAAATGGCTCCAAATCTTTTCTTTAAATTTCTTGTATGAATAGAGTAGAATACACTTATTAACATGGAATAGGTCCGATTTTCACGGATAACTCTGAATTTTCGAAAATTTTGAAAGTTTGAATTTTTTTCGGCGTCTTTCTTCACCTACAAAATTGAAGATAGAGATATTTTCTTCAAATAAAATTTGTTCTGCATATTGAGTTCTTTCATGAAGGTCATGTAAATGTTTCTCAAAATTTTAGTAGTTTTCGTGCAACATTAAAAAATTACAAAAACAAGATTTTCTCAAAAGCGGCTCCAATTTTTTTTGAACTTTTGGTAGGGATAGTGGTAAATGTACTCTATCAGATGACATAAAAGCCATATTGGTCTATCGGTTGGTTTTTCCAAAAATTACAAAAATGTAAACTTTTTTACTTGTCTCTCACGTCGTTAATATTTACACTATTGGCTATTTTTTCACATTATTATATTTCCGAGTATATATGCTTTAAATGTTGTCAAGTAAAGTTTCTCGAAAACACTACCGTTTTCTGTGAAAAGTAGCTCAAATTTCGGCATTTTCAGAAATGCTCAAACGCCATTTTCTCATATAAGGCTGCAAATTTTTTCTTGAAACTTTTGTAACGGATTGTGCAAATTACACTCTTTAATGTGACGTAAAGTTTATTTTGAGTAATTTTTTGTTTTTTCAAAAATTATATAAATGTAAATTTTTTGAAAGATCTCTCACATCTTTAATATGCACATTATCCGCAATTTGTAAAGATGATTATATTTGTGAGTGTAAGTGCTTCAAATAACTTCAAATAAAGTATTTTGAAAACTGAAAAATTTTCTGTGAAAATGAGCTTCAAATTTTTCATTTTTAGTAGTGCTAAAATGCCATTTTCTCTTAAACGGCACATAATTTTTAAAAGAAAATTGCCATTTACGGCTAGATTTTTGTGTTCTTTAATATTCTAAAATTAATGTTTCGTTCTACCAATTGGAAACCGAAAAATTAAGAAAATGACAAAAAAATGTACTTTTGGCGGTGATAGACGGTAGCTGGCAAAAAAGAGTATGTGGCAATTCCGAATAGCTAGCGAAGACCCAAGGAAATAGAAAACTAATACGGGAAAGTCTGTGCCATTCTGTAGCACCACTAGTTTAAATTTCTTATAAGAATAAAGTGAAATACACATAATACGACTGTCCTTGTCTCCTCATTGTCAAAATTGCATAAGTTAAAACTGTTTTGACGTACAGTGTTGAAGATAGTGATTTTATTGTTTGCGAACTATCTTTACCATAATTAGTTAAAATGTATTAGCATAAATGACATATAAGTTTAGTATATAATTAGTATATAATATATAATTAGTATAAATGCCATATACATTTTTGAAAATCTTTTTTCAAAAATGACAAAAATGCAATTTTTTGAAATATCTCTCACGCCGTAAATATTCACATTTCGGACGTTTTTATAATATTATACTGCATTTATGACAATGATTTTTAATTAGTATAAAATGGTTTTTACAAAGTTTCTCAAAAACGTAAAAGTATCTCTGAAAAAGTGTTTAAAAATTGTGCATTTTCAGTAACACTCAAACGACATTTTCTCAAAAACGCCTGGAAAGTTTTCAATAAAAATGATCATGTAATACCAGGTTTAACTCTTGAATAATATTCAAGCCCTATTTGAAATCAACTATTGGGGGATCGACAAATTGAAAAAATTGAAAAAGGGTATTTTAGGCGCCAACGGATGACAGCTGCGAAGAGGGTAAGAGAACACCGAAAACTACCCCAGTCTAAAGAAATAAGAAAACCAACTGGTAGGAGAAATGCTGTGCCAAAACCACCAGTTTTTATTTCAATAAATGTTTATACTAACGAGGGAGAGGTGCCGAATTGTCGAACTGATATTGTTCACCTTTCCTATTTACTTTCTGAATCCATCCCTATGCACATTGCCCCTGTAAAATTATTTTGAAAGTGTGTGCAACGAAATTATGAGATCAGTACAGAATCGTTTAGACTATTCTCTGATACAAGGTAAAGTCAATAGTGAAGTTATTTAAATTCCGTCTCTTGAAACAAATGCAAACAACCGACGAAGCCGGGGAACATTTTGCGTGAATTTATATTTATCAGAAACATAATAGGAAATATTAAACGTTATATTCATCAATGAACCAAAATCATAACTATTCCTGAAAAAATGAAAATCCGATCTGCTGTAGCATTAGGTGCAAATGTTCTATTTATCCTGGAGAGAACAGACTCTGCCGAAGCCCCCTCGCCTGGTCTACCGTTTTGTAGCCGCCGCCGCCCCCACCACCCCCCTCGCTCCTTCCCTGTCGCAGTTACGACCAACCGATCGCCTCGTAACCTGATAGCGCGCAGCAGATGGGTGTGAGCGCCAGTAAAATGTTGGTCGTTCGCGCAGCCCTTAGAGTTCATAGGACGAACTGCGCAACACTTTGCCAAAGAACGTGCGTCGCTTAGTGCAACGAATGTCGAGGGGGACTTCTTTTCTGATTAATACATGTTTTGTGTTCTATGCTCATTTTTAACAATCTATTTAATTTCATTAAAATATATGAAGAACATGGAACGTAGAGACAGTCTACACGCCAAGAACTGCTGTATAGTCTGAACTGTTCTCTGTATAGTCTTAGACCATTTATGAACGTTTTTAAAGAAAGCTTTGAATTTTGTTCGCGAGTGGCATGTTTTGTATTTTATAAGTTACACATACATTTATAACAATTTATCTATCCAAATTTTTTCTTCACTTTTAGGTCATATTAATTTTCAATTTTGTTCATGTTTTGCTCTGTTTTGTACATTGTTTATTTCACTATGTTAATAATATTTCCAAAGTATTACTTACCTTTTATCAACTGCAATGTTTCATCGGAAGATGCACTGCGGTTTCTGCATTCGCCACATCATCTTACTGACTAATTATTTCATAAAGTATGATAAGTGAATATTTTTTACACAATATACGACAAAAGAATACATTTACTTAGATTCAAATTTTGAAATATTCGTCTTTCGTTTTGCTGTCGTACATAATTATAATCTGTTAAGTAACTTTAGAATATAATTCAATTAGGTGGCAGAAATATATTATTGACAAAAAGTAATTTTTGTTAATTAATTTATCGGTTTCAATCTTTACTCTAATTATAATATTTTAATGAACATCTATGAATCAGAAAAAGAAAGTAATGTCTTTAACTCAAAGTAATATAGTTTAATAAAATCATTACTTTTCTGAAACCCACTACCACCAAAATAATACCCGAATGATTATTATGAGTTTTCATTCCATTCCTCCAAAACAACGTATTCGAAATTTAATGCACAGATACTTTAGAGTAGGTGATTTGATTGTACTACTCATTTCCTATTGCTATAATAAAGGACAAAAGGATGTGGATACATTTTTTCAGGAATAAGAAATAAATCTCTCGAGCACAGTGGCATAGAGAAGTATTCTGTATGTATTCGGGAACTGCATTTATACACAAATTCTGCAAATTTACACGTCGATGTACAGGGCAAGTTTATACAAACATAACTACATAGGCCCGCGCGTACAAAACATTTAGGCCTAGAATTACTTGCCTAACTATACACATCTGGAGTATAAACAGAGAGATTTGAAAAACACAGATATGTTCATACAATAACGCACGTATATACAAAAACAGTTCGTAGGAGACGAGATCGCGGGACGGCGGAGGAGGAAGGAACGGTAGCGCGGGCGTGGGGCAAGCTGGGGCGGATGGTCGGGGCAGGCAACGACGAGTCTCTTCCGGCACGTTACGACAGATGGGATACTGATATTCAACTGCAGGTTAGAAAAACATTACAAACATTTTTGTTTCAAAAGTATACAGATCATGTGAAACGAGACCGGAGGTTCTACTTTATTGGTCACTGTTGAATAGAAAAATATTTTATTTTTGTATTTTGAAACATTTTAAACACAGTGGTAGCAACAGCAGCGGCGAAAGGGGCAATCGGAAGAGGGGAGGAAGAAATGTCTTTTTCGGAACCCATGTGGCGGTCGCATTCTTCTGTCATGAGAACGTGGAGGCCAAGGGGGGGGGTTCCACACTTGAAGGGCGTAAGGGGGGGGAACCGCTCCATGGACCCCGCGCCGGCGTAGGGCTCAGAGAAGCGGGCGCGGGGGCCCGGAGGCGGTAGGGCATGGGTTGGGGGTTCGAATCTCCGTGGCGCATCACAAATAATCGGGAAGATAGTTGACGCTCTGTAACTGGTGAAGTGAAGTTTGCTCCTAGAGTTGTTTTGCCCCAAGACCAGCTTCTTGTTGAGCTCCACGGAACGAGCAACAAGTACAAGTGCTGCTTCATAGAAGTAAAGTAGCTCGTTGCTACTTGTTGCTCTTTCCAAGGAATTTATTATGCAACGCGACTTTTTGGCATTAAATATTACAGTTTTTCTACCCTTGTACATTTTGCTCAGTCTCTTTTTTAAACATGAAAATATCTTATGATTAGACACGGTAACGACTCTAGGAGTAAGAAATTATAAAATTTATGCAATAGACAATGTTTCAATATTCACTTAGAATTTGCGCAGAAAATGGCTTCATATACTTTTTCAACGTTTCTATGTACTTGTAAGTTCCGAACAAATGCCGGCTATCACGATTCCATTAAACTGAAGGCAGAAATGGAGATAAAAATGGTGTTGGGAGTGGATTAAAGTGACAGAACTTCGTCAAAAATTAACATCTCTCTACTCCTAACTTAGTAAAATTGTTAAACTTTGTTTAATGAGCTGTCTTATGAATAACTGAAGTGAATTTCTAAATCTTAAAATTGAATTTTTGTCGTTTGACGGCGCTTTCCATTAAGTCCCAGAAAGTGGATTGCTGAGCGAAAAATAAACTTTATGTCCGCAATAGAGGGCATTTAACGAACTCTGTAACATGCAAACGAAATGGCAACCTCGTGAATTCGACAGCGAGATAAATAGGTAAGTAGATAGCGTTATTTTCTCTTCCGATGTAGAGAAAGCTTACGCTTTTTCAATGAATTCTGGAATATTTTGTCGTAGGATAATTTTGTGTTCACATAATTAACTCTATAGATAGTTGTAATATTCAATGTATAAAGCTGTTTCACTTAATTGTTATTTGTTACTGTTGGATTTTCATTCCTATAAAAACTGCAATTCAGATAATTTAGGTCCAGCTGCTGGTAGATATTCCTTCGTAATTGGTTTCTCAGTTAATCGTTGCACAAACTGTATGGCGAACGCTCGTGTTCAATATCATACACTTTAGCAAACACGCTCTATATTAATTGCACGAATCTTGCCTTTGTCCTTGATCAATAAAATGGTGACATTTACTGCTCAATGTTTTGAATAAAACTTGAAAGCTTTAACTGTGAAATATAAACAAAAATGCGTGGGATCAAAACTAATCAGTACTGAACAATATTAGCATACTTGAGTTAAGCTGGAATACTTCAAAAACTGGTACAAATTTACTAAAAAAAGGAATCCAAATAAAACAGTTCGACATTTTTTATAGAAAATATTAATCATGCCTACGATATTTCACCATATCGTTTGCTTGAATGGAATTTGTAATCACCCGAAATTAAATTTAAAAAACAACTAATACAAATAATATGATAGTATAATTAAATATTTATATGAAAGTATTATATTTTTGCCAGCAATTTAATTCAAAAAACGTAATGATTTAATTGGTTCCAAGGTGAATACAATTTACGAAGTGCTTCTCTTCTCTGGAATTGTACGGGCTTAACTAACGACCAACCAGCAATCTCTCTAGCGAGAGTTCAGTCGACCTTGTAGGTCGCAACGCGAGCGTTGGACATGCGACAACGCTCGGCCACAGGGACACGACACTCTCGTCGACCCGTCCATCCACATCCCCCGCCCTCCCCCCTCCCTCCTCGACCTCCTACCGCCCCTCTTTCCGAATTGCGGAATACGCGAGAGCGCGCGCCGGTTATGGCTCGGCCCGCCACTTAACCGCGTCACGGTTATAGCCGATAAAGCGTGCCTCTGCTTTATCGGCGGCCGCACTGATTGGCTCGCATAATTGCCCGGCAGAGGGCGCGCCGATGCGATGATGTCAATGTCGCCCGAGCAAAGCTTCAACGCGCGGCGCGGGATCTGGCACTTGCTGCGCGTTCACTTGCGGCGATGCGAAGTGCTGCGCGGCTACGTTGACGCTGACAACTCGCACTTCTACAAATTGTTTGTCGTTTTGTTTTAATGCCCAGGCGCTTGGAGATTGATTGGTCCATCTCGACATCGATTGAAATTACTGGGAATTTTCTTTTCGTTATCATATTCTTTAGTTTTGCCGGTAAATTTTGACTCCCATATTTACTGCCAGGAAACGTCATAACTACGATCTCAGTGCTATTTCTTGAGTTTCGTGGTAAGAGAATGTGCGATGCGAATCTCTGACGAGACTTCTTAGATATTTTCAATTTACGGGGAATTGATGCAGTTTTTTTTATATGACGCAAGCATGACATGGTTGCTACAGATTTGCCGCCCTTCTAAATTCCACGCACCTCATGATCCATGATTCCTGGATCAAATTTGCACTCTGGAGGTGGAAAGGGTAGTAAGCTAGCCGGTCATCTACTGAGGTGCATGTTTTTTTTAAACAAATTGTAGTCCTTGCGACTTTTCACTAACAGAAGACAGTAACGTACTTACACTTTCTGCACTATTACGAAAGATTTAATTAAGTGGTACGTTCGAATAGAGATGAATCGAATGGTGCAGTTTTTTGGTTCCCACACAAGGATATAACAAACTGAAGGATCTCTAATGTTCTCATTAACCAGATTTCGTATCATTCGTTTTTTTAGATATTTGCACGGACATAGATGCTGTATACCTTACTCTGTAGAACAGTCAATTTAACATAAAATCTCACACAATTCTAAGAATCACATAAATTGAATTGTTATTATAATTTTATATCATTTGGATTTGAAATATATTATTAAAATGCATTCATTGTAGTCGTGTTTATTTTTGTTTTAATCCAAGTACCGAGTTTCCAAAAGTACATTATTTACGTGGCCTCGGTAGGAAAATAAATTGTTCCCCTTCCCTTCCAGAAAAATTTAATTCGGAAGGTACTCGGGAGATTTTATGCATTAATATACTACCTCTTTAAAGTCCAGGTTTTTATGACACTTATTTCTTTAAATTCGTGTATAAAGCAAGCAAAAACAAGACTCCTCCAATAGACGTCTGCATTTTCTCTGCGTACGCGCATTATGAAAATCCGGCCCGAGATAATATTTCTATTTTCAGGAAGAGTGGAACGACTTTTTCTCGCGAAGATCCGACAGAACGCTTAATCTGCAGCGTGGACTTTGCACGGCTGGCCCACGAAGTTATGACTTGGTTCAGGGCCCCAGTTTAGTACTGGAGCCGCCCGCTTTACGTCCCAGCATCACTCTCTCATAACGAACTTATTAAATCTGTATGTATGACGTTACGAGTGACGCAGTTTTAATTCGAGGAACGCGGCGAACAGAGAGGTTAGTAGCGTTGTTGTTTTGATTTTTACGGCGCTGTGTTTGCCCTTTGCCTCTGCTACCTCTTAAGTTGGTGTCTGGTTATGGCCGAGCTGTAATTCTGCCGAAGAGGGCTAGAGCTGCTTCGCTATGTTTTTGCGGGGAAAACATGATGGGACACACCGGCAATTAAAGTGGAATATTACTCGAAGTGAGCGAGCAAATATCGTTCTTATACGCCGGAACACGTTATATTTTAATAAACTGCAGTGGGAGGATGAGGAATTAACGCATGATGAATTTTTTGTGAAGCAAGTACATGTATAGCCAGTTTCAGATACTCAATGAATGTAAACCCGCACGTGCAGTGGCAAATGAAGTAATATTTGTTTCGCATTTCATTACAGCAATCCATGGTTTAAAATTTAGGTTTTGTATTATTTCCGCATGAGTCTCCAAAATGAGAAACATTGGTAAAAGTTTTGAAATGAGCAGGGACTTGTACAACTTGAAAGAGAAAAGTAGCTAGCAGTTGTGTGTTTGTCGCTGCAGTTGCTGAATAGAGACAAGTGTTCTCGTTTTGGACGCAGCGCTTTGCCGTCTTTTAGAGGAGGTGGACTTTGAGAGATAATGCGGGAAGAAAACGTCGGCGAAAGTTTTCGGTCGAACATTTGCCGGCGCATTGTGTCACTCACAATAGGCATCTGAATACGTAACTTTTTGAACTAAGGAAGGGAAGAGTGCCTAGAGAAAAGGAAACCTGGGATTTCGTCCGGGATTTCACTGCGGAAATGCAACACGCTTTGCAAAGGCGTGTGTGACACTTCCGGCATTCCTATTTTTTTTATTTTCCGTGCTCGCACAGCTGCCACGTTGCGACATCTATTGATTTACATTAATTATATCGATATACACATTTGTTTTCAAAACGTAAACTAGCGAGCTACACGAATGTTATCGGGTGGCCTGTTGTTTACGCATACAATATTTACTGCCTTTAGGCAGTCTTTAATATGTAACTAATTCTTCTGTTAAAAAGACTAAGACCCGTATCGTCCATTAATTCGTATACAGTAGCCGTTGTTGAAGCACGGAACATGGGGTGTTATTGGAAAGATATACATAGAAACATTCTTGTATGAAGTCACTTCTGCTTGTTCTGTGGAGGACAAAAAAGAATGACAAAAACGCCGCGAAACAGTACAGTAAGTACACGTGAACTATACAATATAAATATATTCATGAACCGTACATATGTTAGTTGCTCAGAGAGTAGTTGGAACAATTACCAGTGATTGCTTCGCGAACATAAGTGGGGGGCGGAGCTCTTTTTGTGTCACTCTAACGACACGGGTGAACTCTGCTGTTGGGCGGCTTCCGGTCACTCGCCCCCTCCATGGGAGAAGGCTGCCACCGAGTCGAAATATCGTCCTCCAATCTTGACGTAGAAAACAGTCTCTTAGATTCATCCAGCGTGCCTCGTCTCGCGCCAAATCGAGACGACCTTCCACCGGAAGCACCCAGCGCTATCACATGAGGTCGATTAACAACGTCGAGAAAAATAATTACATCCATATGATCTAAACTCTTACAAAAACGTTACAAGCCGAACCAAACGCTGATGAAGCCCGCTGAATATATAAAAAATATATCCTCGCTATTTACACACAGTTAAACACAGACGTTCTCGCTCGAAAGTGCCTCTAGTCCATGGGACACTCGCGGTCACCCTTGCTGGGTGCTCGCTCGTCGGCGATTCGTCATCAGATATCGTGCTGTTCCAGACTCTTCCAAACCACTAGAGTAAAAGACACAAACACGAATGATTGTCGGCTTCCTACAGTAAGTGAGCAGTCAACAACACGGGTGCGTAACGTCATTGAGTCTAGAATGGAGGTGACGTCACGCAGTTTCGGTTCGCACTCAATATGACACAGTGGCACTGCCGTTCGTTGTTGCTGTTTATGAAGTCATTTAAAATTTGATTTTATAGAATTTCTTCATTGATAACGAGGACCTGAAAGCATCGGTGAGCAATAACTTGGTGAGACCAAATCAGTGGAAATCAACGAGGAAAAGCAAACACTGTCGTATTTTAATGCACCTTAAAGGGGAATGTATCTGAAACGTATGTCACTCGTATATTATAATTTTAGAAGAGAATAGGACATGATTTCGTGCCTAGCTTCCAAGAAATTAACAAAATATAAATTATACAGCTACGGAAAGTAAAATTTATGAATACCCAACTGAAAATACCCGCCGAAACTGTCAAGGTCTTTACAATCTAAAGAGAGATTACCCCCTTCAAACAATGAAGACAGCCGCTCTTAAAACGAGGAGCGGAGATGAAACAGTCTTTTAGCTTTACGATCTTTTCGAGTGTAAATTCTTACGTACCAACTAGGTCGGAGTTCCGTTTCGCAAACCGCGTAATTAGAACCTCCAAAATGAGATCCGCAGTCGGTATTGTGTGAGCGAACGTACCGTTGGGCATATTAACTTTCTCACGCTGCCAGTTGGAATTACGTGCCTTCCTCTATATCCGACTTCTACCGACCTAGTCCCAATTTCAGGAGTTTGATAGCTATAATTCTGCTATAATTCTATGGCACTGAACTGCTTCAAGGTTGATGGTATTCCAACAGTAAGGAGAAGTTCATGTCTTATTGGTTAAACAGTTGAGTGAGATTGACATGGAGTTAGCTGCGCGAATCCACGGTTTAATGACTTTTTACCCCTTTATTTGTGTGATCCAGTGAGCTGAGCTTATAGGACTGTGCTCCGATTTAAACACAGTGCCACTTCAAGATCACGAGCATTAAGGTGAGGGTGACATTGTCATCCAATACCAAAAATTGAAGTCGTACCGAAACTTCCGATTGGATGACAGTGTCTCCCTCTCTGTTCGGCTCGTGTCCTTGAAGTGCCATTGTGTTTAAATCGGAGTATGGTCATCATTTTGCCTTTCATAGGCATCTTACCAACTTTTCAACACCTCCATGACATCTCCCTCCCGAACCACATTAAAGAGGGCCCCTCCCGCTTTTAAAAGAGCCTTCGCTGCCTTTAAGAAAGCCGCTCCCGCCTTCAAGGGAGCTTTCGTCTCGAGTGACCACCGCCGATTGCTCCGCCATCACTCGCGCCAGTCATTTTACACTCGTAGGAATGCATCGCCCAACGGAAGGATGTTGTGGTAATGGCGGTCGAGGGTGACGTGATGGCGTAGGGAGCGACAAGGAAGGGTGAGTCGCGGTTCTGACATTAGCCACTCTCTTCATTAGCGCTCGTTAAACAGGGGTGGGTCCCCGTTGGGGAGGCGGCGCGCGGACGGGGACGGCGACGGGGCGGGGTCGGGGTCGGGGGTCGGGGACGGCGGCGGGGGCGGGGGGCGGGGCGGGGGTGGGGCGGGGGCGGGGGTGGAGTCCGCGTCTCATCTCCCTCTCATCGATCGCTGTGTCTGGAGCTACCAACGCGCGCGTGGCTTTTCCCTACAACGAGTGCAAACTGCAATACACGACATTTTTTTTTACTATTTTGTTCCAACGGCCGCCTGCAACTCAGCAGTGGACCGTTCTGAATTCTCGCCATTTTTTGGGGTTGCCCTCCACTTTGTGAATGACAAAGGAATAATTCCGATACAGTGACAATTTGTACAAAAGTACCAATGAAAAGAATTCATTGTGGGGATTTAGAGAGCTTTGTCGTGAAAGCGATGTCATGAAGTGAATGGTAATCGTTTGATTTTTTTTAAAAAAAAAAGCTTTCCGATATGAACGACAAAAGCACTGAATGACGCAGTCTATAGTTTTTACAAAAACAGGGCTGATCCGTTATCTCTTCGTATGTATCCAACAGCACGGTTGCTCTGTCCTAAATCTCAGTATAATAGGGTCATGAACATAACAAATACACAGGTCGATATCCGTGAGACCGTTGTCTCCCACCGAGTCAAACATTCGACGCGTTTCTATGGGCAGTCGCGGGGTATTATCACCAACAACCATATAATTCTCCAACAAGGGATCGGCAGCCAGTGGAAAACTGCCCCCGGGGCTGTGTGCTGCAAGGGTGCCGCGAGACTTGCGAAGCCCATGCGAGGCCGCGGGCGAACGCGCGTTTGAATTACTGGGCGGCTCCGTGATTAGCGAGGCCGAGGCCGCGCGTTAACGGGCGGGCAGGCCCCGTGCGAGGGCGTGGGCGCCCCGCTGATTGCTGATAGGTCGACTGTTTGAGAAGCGATCGCGAGGAACGGGGAGCGCCTCTTTGTGTTGGGCTCAATGGATGAGGGCTGTTGCTGCTGCCGGGGGCGGAGGAGGTGGTGGTGGTGGTGGTGGTGGTGGTGGTGGTGGTGCTGGAAGCAACGGTAGCGGCGGAGCCGTCGGCAGCGTTGGCAGCGGCGGCCGTGAAAAGATTCTGCCTTGCCCTTCATTACCGAGAGTGCGGATGCGTTCTGGCGGTCAGGTTTGCCAACCTGGGAACTCCTCCCTCCCTACCCGCTAAGCAGACACGCGCTTTCCCCGTTTTTCCTCGTTGCGGGTACGCAGCGCGGTGTCGACCACGTGAAGTTTGCGATCGATGCGTATCTACTGACACTACGTGGGCTAAAATCGGCGCACGTGCTCTCTCTCTCTCTCTCCGTGCGCGCTCGTGCGCCCTCGCTGAAGAGGTCCGGTGCAGTGGCGCCGCCGAGGCGCGCGCCGCACAGGCGAACGAACACGTGACACCAAATGAGTCCGTAACCCGTACACCCGAATGTTCAGAGCGAGCGCCGCTTCTGTTGAGTTCTGTGAGAAGCCACGCCCCTCTGTTGAGGTCGATTATACTGCGCGAGCGCAGTCACCGGGCGCTCGGAGTTGTGCTGTCATAGTTCCAGCCACGGGGGGTAATTGACAATTGCCTCCCCCCGTGTTTCTTCAAAGACGACCAGCCGTGTTGGCTAGAGTAGAATTCGGAGCAGTGATGTAAAGTAGTTGAAACAATCAGGAAGAGAGAGAGATATACAAAGCAATTTTTAAATACTTCAGAAAGTTTTTAGTTCAAAATTTGGCATTTGATATATTTTTCTTCAGAATTATGTTCTGATGTATTTAGTAGAGAAATTGAAGAAAAAACATTAAACAGATTTTGAAAAAATTGTCCTGAAAGTGTCCGGAAATCAGCGTCTCTCGAGCAAACAAATTACCAAAACTGGAATATTATCTACGAAATGCGTGAAAAGCGCATTTGTTATCACCGAGGTCACTGGATTGCTTCAGAAGATTGTCGCCCATCGAATGGGGCGGCAACTTCTCCCAAACTTTCGAGCAGCCCACCAGACCATGGCCAACAGCTCTCTCCCGCCGGCCTCAACCGGCTGCTCCGAATTCGCCGTCTCCGAAGCTGCGCGCGCGGCCCCCGCCGCCGCGCCTCCCGCCCCGTCGCGCGCCCGCCCCCGCTTACTCGGGGATGGGGTCTTCGCGGACGGAGGAGGAGGCGGCGGCGGCGGCGGCGCGGTGGGGCGCAGCGCCCAGCTGGAACCAGAGCGCGACTCCTCGCGCCCGGCGGCGCCGCCCTCACTGCAGGTAGCGCACGCCGAAGTGGCGGTTGCGGCGGCGCGCGCTGCGCCGCCCGCACAGGATGCGCTTGAAGGCGTGCCGGAACTCCGGGCTGAAGATGGTGTAGATGATGGGGTTGAGGGTGGAGTTGAAGTAGCCGAGCCACAGGATGACGGCCACCACCAGGTCGTTGAGGTGGCACGACGTGCCGCACAGCGCCATCATGATGGCCATCACGAAGAAGGGCAGCCAGCACACGACGAAGGCGCCCGTGATGATGGCCAGCGTCTTGGCCGCCTTGCGCTCGCGCTTCGAGTCCGTCGAGTCCTTGGGCTTGCGCTTCACGTGCGGCGTCGACGGGCCCGCCACCGCCGCGGGGCCGCCACCGTAGCCGGCGTCCGTCACCTGCGGCACGCGGCGCGCGCGCGCGCGCGCGTTCACATCGCCAAATTAATGCATTGTTCTTTATAGCAACTCTCCAGAAAGCAACTTAATTCATTTGGGAAAGTTTTTCTGAAAATTCAGTCCAATATGTTATGAAAATAATAATAATAATAATAATAATAATAATAATAATAATACTTATAATAGAAATAATAATGATAATAATATTAAGTCCTACTTAATATTATGTAATACATATATAATACATTATATAATACATAAATAATAATTTATGAGTTTCTAAAAATTTGTGTTAAAGAAATATTTACTTTTAATTTGTAAATTAATTTAAGTGTCAAAATTTATATTTGTAGAATTGTTTACTCCCTGATTAGTTTAATTAAAATTATTGTACTAAGGAAGTCATGCTTTGATAGAAATATCTGTATGACTCCTACAACTTGTACTAGGAAGCTGTGAAAAATAAACGATAATAATAATAATAATAATAATAATAATAATAATAATAATAATAATAATTATTATTATTATTATTATAGTAATAATAATGTGATGAAGTAGTCTGTAAATTCTTGATCACATTAAAAATCAAATATAATAAAAGGACAATGTAATCAAAATAATTAAAGATCAAAGTAGGACCTTAGAGGGCTAGTAAATTAAGACGCCAGATGTTTAGTTGCTATTTGAATACTATGTTTCATGAACGTTTAAGGCCCACCTCTCAGGTATAAGAATGAACACCACATAAAAACTCAGCGTTACATAATTAATTCAAAGACAGAGCAATGGAATAATTAAAAAGCATACCTAAATAGTCTGTCTGTCTTTCGTCGCAACAACCTCTAAGGAAGTCTGAGCCTACCAGTGGCGTCCCATGGGTTGCGGGGTACGTGTGGTTAGCACGAAGACACCCTACACCGTATTCTGGTATTCTCAACCTGAGAAATGAGTTTTTTTCTCGTCACATTGCATCATATACTCGGACATTGCAAGGAAAACGTACACTATAATCTTGCCCGATTGGGAATCGAACCCGGGGTCGCGTCAAGGAAAGAACGCGAGCTGACCATGAGCTATCCGCGACGGCTACGTAAATAGTAGTCAATAAAATATAAAACGCATGTGAAAAATATTTCACAGATATATATTGACAATAAATGTAAAAATAAAGCTGAGGTTCCTTGCAGTACCTGAAGAGGAGGCGTTAAGTACCCATGAAACCAACTTTTCTGGAATATTGATGTAACTAAAAAAGCGAAAATTTGGACATTCATTGAGAGTAAGGTGAAATTACAACTATTGTGAAATAGAAAAAAATCTTTTTATGTAGAATAAGACTGCATTTCTGAAACTAAATAGTTGCCGATAGGTAGAAAATTAATGCCTATTTTATGGGCAGTAGTACACATTTTCTTTTACAGATTAATTTTTCAACTTCTAAGTCATCATCGAAGAGTGAATGATATAAATCGGAATTTAAGATGTTAAGAAGTCAAAATCTGAGTTTTGTGAAACTTCGATATAGAAAAATTGGCTGACGGCAAAACATCCATCCTTTCAGCTATCACTCTAAGGTCAGCACTAGCGCTTAAATCGTTTCGACGATTTTCTCCAAAACTGATTTTTCTTGATTGATCTGGCCGAAATCAATTCTCTTCGAAATTGAAACGAATACTTTGAGTCTTGAGGGTATATTTTGAGTCTTTACTTCAATCCTTAACAGAATTTTCAAAATATACTCAAAATTGGCTCCAATGTTTTTTATGTATTCTTCCTTTGGATAGAGCAAAGGAAAGTTAAACAATTGCGCATCTCTCATTTTTGTTGAACTCTCTAATTTTCTAAAATTACAACTTACAGATAATGCAAGAAAGTATGTGTCGTTGTAGCACTACTAGTTTCTAACCATGTTTGTATTTTCAATTTCGAAAAAAAATGGTTTGAAATTAATTTTGAAACAAAAAATTGAAATTGAATAAAAATTCAAATTATTCAGATAATTACAATAAAATACGAAGAAGTTAATGGTATCTAATAGCAGTTTTAATTAATGCTTCGATTTTGCTAATATTGTAAAATCAAATCATGACTTTCCGCATTGTCACAGCTGTACGATCTGAAAATAACCTTTTACACTCTGAAACGCAATGGTTAGCAATTGTACATGGTGCACTAACTTTTTGTTTAATCTCTTAATATCAAAGTGGCACAGTATTTCAAATGGAATTATGATATGTATTAAAGTCTTTGGGTCATAAATGTAAATTTGATGAATTATAAACAGATACATTTGATCAATGTCTGCATTGGTAATATAATGAATTCCACAATGTGCATTAGTAATAACGTTCCATTATCACATAAATGCGGGGATCCATAAAAATCCTAAGTATTTCTCACAGAACTTGCACGATAATTTATAAATATTCTATCATAGTTCCAAAAGTATGAAGGAATCAATCAATAGAATAAAATTGCTAGACGATCGAACCTGATTCTCCTTTTTGTGAGGGACAGTTTAGAAAGATTTCATCGTACGTTTCCAATGTAAGTTTGTGAAAATGCTAATGTAATAATTGTTGTAAATTTAAACATTTTTGTTTGTATTTTACGCGTCGGCTTGTGTATGGGCCATGGTCTACCAGCAGTGTTCTTCCCTCGCGGCCATGGGTTAAGGGGATACGTGTAATTAGCATGAAGTCATCCCTACGCCATATTCTGGTCTTCTCAACCTGAGAAGTGTGTTTTCTCATTGTCATACAGCAACATATACCGAAAAATTGCAAGGACATTGTATTATTGGTAATCGAACCAGGAATCGCGTCATGAAAAGCGAACACTGAGCTACTCCGCGAAGACAATTTAAAGATAAAATATACATTTAATAATATAAGTATTTAATCATTTATATCGAATAGAAATATTTCTAATATTTTATATAATTTGCGTTGTTAAATGTGATGTTTCAAATAATTTGTTATATTTGTATTTTGTCAAATAAGTATTTCTTCTAAGACTACAATCATAAAAAATGACCGAATATTGGCCAAAAATGCTTTGTGTTTGCCATTAACAGTAATTGTTTGTTTTTTGTTAACCCTTTCCAGCCCAAATTATGGGTAATTAACAAAAAAAATTAATTTCCACATATATCGCTTCTAAATACCCTCAATAACACATACAAATGGGTTTCTTTAGTTATATTTGTCACATAGTTGAAATTTTTTAGTGGGTCCATATGGACCCAGTGGCAAGATGAGGTAGAACATGTTTATATATACACATGTAATATACATGGAATTACTCAATATATACGTATATATATGTATATGTATATATGATCATGTATGTGTATATGCATATAAAAAAATGCATATATATGTATATGAATATACAAACGCATATATGTGCATACGTATACATAAAAACAAACATACACGAATATCTGTATACATGTGTATGTATGTATGTCAATATGCACACATCTATGTGTATGTGTACATATCTATGTATATATGTGTATATATGTTTATGTAAAAACATAATATAACTATACAGATGTAAATGTACATATGTAATATAAGAAATTTTCAAGTTGTGATTTCCCGCAAATAACTTCATTTTGTAAATAAATTACTCTTACTTCCCACTGGGTCCATATGGAACCCGAAACTAATAACGTCACCACATAATACACTTCAACGTTACATAATTACCCAATTCATATTATCATCCTTATTACATATATATTTATAATATATTTTTGTAATACTGTAATAAACAATATTTTCCCTTGAAATTATTATTATTTTCATATGAAGCACAGCGGATGCAATGGTGGCACGCACTCAGTTCTTTACAATGCTGTAGAATGTCACGAGTTCCAACAATCAAGTCTAAGTTGCCATTTACTGACTCTATATACACACAACAATGTCATGGTGCCATATTAAAATAGTGAGCTATCGCGAATGCCGAGTAAATACAAAAAATTAGTAATGGGTCCATGTGGCCCCATTGGGCTGGAAAGGGTTAAATACATTTTGAAAAATGTTCACGAAGAAATCGAATATTTTATAACATTTAGAATTGTTTACCAAAACTGTAATTCTTTGTAGCAATCTTGTAGCCATTAATTATCAGGAGTTGTACCATAAATAACTAAATATAAAAGTATTATATCAATATTCCCCAAATGTCATTAAATTCTAACATGAAATGTTGAAATATAATAATAGACCAAAAATTATGTTTACAAATTTATAACGAGCTCCCCAAAAATTAAAACTTTTTAGAGTATGTACAATATAAATGTAAACTGAACTATACATCTACTATTTATTAAGCCACATTGTTCTCTGATTTATTTTTATGTCTGTCTTACACTTTTAAAATTCCACGATTGCCGCGATTGTATTAAATAGGCAAAATCTTAATTTAAGGCGAAAATGATTTAAGTAAAATGTTTGATTGCTACATTATCCCTCGACGCCATGTACATTGTACCCTTCCTAACTATTCTCGACAACTCATCTAATTTAATCAAATTTTGGGACAGCACCCAGCAGTGACGAATAATCACGACGATGCTGACGAACGGACGAGCTGAAATGTTCATGAAACGATCCCCATTCTGTAGGAGAAATGGCGTCCATTGTGAACTGTGTCTCGTAGGCGAGCATAGTAAATTTTCTCACGTGGGCGCTGCATATTAACTCTCGGCATTGCAGGATTTCTAAAATATCCTGTAACGCAGGCGAGGATAGGTATTTACTGCCATTTAAATGGATGCGCATTGACAACGAAGAAGAGCGAACAGAGATTCATCGCGTTCGGACTCGCACAAGCCACAAAAACCGAGATCTATCGTGTCATTGAGCGCTTATTTTTAAGAATGAATAGAGAACAGACGGTACGATAAATGTCAATGAATGTGTGTGTATGTACTGGAATAGAATTTTCCTTTTGTCTTCGTGAAATTAGTGACTGATTTTATTCCAGGATTACGATTATCTCGTTTGATGGATATTACATGAACATTTTCAGAGTAATCCAACATTATTCTCCCCAAGAGAATATTAATAGATCTCTGATTCAAATATAGAGTTTGTGAATATGCAACGAGGAAATAATTTTGCATTGTTTTCATCAAGAGAGTTAATACTGTTGCTAATAATCGCAACAATAGTTCGTCAGTAAACTATCTATTGATATTTAAATGATGATAGGACTGTTAATAATACATCAGTGACTATTAAAGTACATTCAGTCTTCAATAAGATTATTTCGGAAATGTGTGTTAACTAGGCGAGTGATATCATGGCGTATTAACAGAAAAACATTTTTTTTCGCATGTATGATCAGTTATTAACCGCAAATCATATTCCTTTCCTCTTGGTCGCTCAAGTAAATTAAGGTCATCATCATCGCTCTTGTTTCCCCCTTCGTCTCTACAACTCAATCTCTCGTGAAAACTAGTGATGCTACAACATCACATAATTTTTCGCATTATTTCTAACTTTTTCAACTGCTAAAAATGTTTCAAAACTGACACAATTACGAGAAAACTACTCAATTTTTCAAAAAACTATACATTATTTTATTTCAAGATCAGTCTTTCAACAAAATATTTTATTTTAAAAAAATCCATATCTTCAATATTGATGTTGTAGGTCCACGCCAAAAATTGAACTTTTGATATTTACGAAAAATCAGGGTTTTTAACGTAAGTAAAACCTATGATATTCTTTTAAGCAACTTTTGCACTACCCGAGAACAAAGGATAAAACTATTGGCACTGTAACAGCACACACAATCTCGCATTATTATTAATTTTGCGATTTTCGCAACTTTAGAGAGTTTAACGAAAATGACACCTACGCCATTCTTTTAACCGTCCCTTCTTACACCGGAAAAAAATTGAAGAAAAAACTTGCAGCGGTTTTTGAGAAAAAGTTATTATAAACTGCATCAATTTTGAGCCCAAATGACGTAAAAACTATTCATTTTTCAAAAAATTGTACTTGGCCGTTTTTAAAGAGCTGATTTTTTGGATCTGACTCAAAAATATCCATCTTCAATTTTGTAATTTTGAAATTTTAACATTTTACAATTTTCAAAAAAACTGACAGTTCATCAAAAAAGGGACTACAATCGTATTTTTACTGTTCCTTGTTAAATATGAGGAGAAAACTTAAAAAAACTGTTGCTGTTTTAGAAAAACATGTTGAAAACAAATTTAAAAGTGCCTATATTTCGCGCAAAGTTACACGAGAAATACTCATGTATTCTAAATATTGTACAAATCCAAGATCTGTCTTTAAGGAATAGATATCGTTAAGGAAAAAATCTCCATTTTCAATATTTTAGTTGAAGGAAGTCGCCCCAAAAAATTGCCCATTTGAAATTTTCGAAAAACGAGGAGTTTTAACGAATTTCAATTTCTCTTAAGCGTTATTTATCGTGTCTGAGGACAAAGTTAAATCAAAAATTTGTCGACATTTTTGAGAATATTTTGAAAATGTTTTGCGATTTCATATAAAATAATACCCTCAAAAATCAAAATATTCGTTTGAATCTTCCCGGATCTGTGACGGTCCATTAAGACGCGTCCGAGAATAAATAACTTAACTGAAATGTTATAGAAAAATAATATAGAAACCAAACATTCGAAGAGGCTAGGGTAAAATAGAAAGCGTAATTTGTTTAAGAAATCCAAAGAACTTTGTTGTTATCAGGCCAGTGGGGAGTAAATAAAGAAATAGCGAACACTTGGTCAATGAATAAAAAATTGTAAAAATTTAAATCATTCGGAATAGTGAAATTTTAATTAGAGAAAATATTCCCACTATGGAAAAGGACAATTGAAGGTGTCGACATGTGATGTGCGATCACGTAAACATTAATTTATACAAAAATTCGAGTTTGAAACGCAAGAAATTATTGTTCGGACTGTTATTTTGTTATTGACACAAAGAAAGTGATCAAAACGTAATTATATTTTGCAAAATGTAGAGGATATTACAATTATAACCAAGGAGAACGGGTGTATTTTTTGTTTTAAATTGCGCGGCGAAAGAAAAGTTGGAACAATGCAAGAGTCAGATGGCTGAGGATGCTTGGAGGAGATGCATCGTATAGAATGAAGCGGCTGATCTCGAATAGGGACTTTGAAAAAAGTTTTGAGTTTTAGTTTGAAAGTGACATTTAGTGTTAATAGTAGTCCCGGAGCGTGGAATCGGAAACCATACAGAATTGGAAAGGAACTAAACGTGGACGCAGATGCAGGCATTTCGGCAACAACGTGGAGAGCGTCACCAGGGAAGTGATAAACTCTATTAAAATTAACAAAATTTTATAACGAGGCCAAGATTGTTTTAGTATTATAAGGATAAATTAGAATGGCCATAAAAGAAAAGAATCCAATCAAAATGAAGTGCACCTGTATGAATGAGCAGTAAGAAATGTGTGTGAAATTTTTTATTTGTAAGGATATTTGTTTTTGTTTGTGCTGAGAGGGCATATTTTATGTATATTATCATATGTAATGTTTCGATTGGAATTGTTTTCACTGTATGTCATTCGGCTGGAAAGGAAGCCACATAAAATAAATATTTGCTGACATGTTCGGCAGTCATTGTTGAAAATTTTGTGTTTTGCTTTGTAGGTAGCGATGTTCTGCGATAGGGAATAATATTAATAATCAGGCTCCCAATTAACTAATATTATTAATCTCTTTTCTGTATAGGAGCGACTTCACGAACCCATAGAGAAAATAAAAATTTGTAGTACGGAGAACATAAATCGCATCAACATGGAAGTCAAGGCGGAATAGTGGCAGGGTATTCTAATTCGAGCATAGGCTTGGTTTAATGCAGTGTGGAATAGAAAATATAATTTAGTCGTAATTATCAGTATTGATGTGTGCAGGGGTTGATGCTTCACCACAGATTGTTCAGATTGACTGAGGAATATCAGTTTTGGAGAAAATGGGCTGAACGGTGTAGGCGCTAGCGTTGACCACAGGCTGATGCACAGACGGACAGATGGACGGACGGGCGGACGGACAGTCGCACAGACAGACGTTTTGCCGTCACTCGATTTCAGCATCAAGGATCCACTAAACATGAATTCTGGCTAAACCACGTGTTAAAGGAAGTAATTTTCTATATAGCAACAGGATTACATAACTTTCTCTACTTACGAAGTAAGTGCAAAAATTTGGTGAAAAATTTGGAGAAGAAAAATTTTGAAAGGTAATTGAGGCTCCACGTAAAGTGCCCCCAAAAATCAAAATGTCAGCTTCAAACATGAGACCTGCACCATTATCTTAGTGTCCTTTATCGTGTCTGAGTACAAAGTTGATTAAAAAATTTGGAGGTATTTTTGAGAAAATTTTGAAAAATGTTTTGAGGTTTCATGTAAAGTACCTCCAAAAATCAAAATATTTCGTTTGAAACTCCCAAACCCTTGACTTCGTTTAGATCGGTCGAGGAATATCAGTTTTCAAGAAACTCGTCTTAACGGTTTATGCACTAACGTTGGGCATAGACAGATGAACAGAAGAGCAGATTGTCGGAGGCAGATGTTTTGCCGTCAATCGATTTTTCAATCTTAAGGACCCAAAAAAACATAGATTCTGAATAAACAACGTGTTAGAGGAAGTAATTTACTATAAACGGGAACATGAACACTTTTTCATTACCAGGGACTAGTAGAACAGTTTTTCTATCGAAAATCCGCCGTTTGCCAGCGCACAACTTCAATACTTTCTCTTCCCACGAAGTAAGGCCGAGAAAGTAAAAATATTCGCCAAAGTTGTGTCATTTTGTGCATTTCTTATACATTTTTCACACCAATATTCTGATTATATTGTGGTTTTGTATTACTTGTGTATGTAAATAAAACTGACAAAGGCACGATTAAAAGAGAAGATTAGGAGGGAAATTGTATCAATTATTTGTTTTTCCTTGACAGCTTCAACGTAATCAGTAATGTTCCTGTACGAGATACGGCAGTTCTGTTTTCGAACCCGAAGGACTGTCACACCTAGGACAACACGATTCTACATTTCATAATTGTGGAATTTCATTCCTATCTTTATGGTGATAAGTATTAGTGGTGATAGGAAGTGGAGTAATAGTGTTTGGCGGTCATACTTTCTTTGTGCTTGCGGGCGAGGCCAGTGAACTGAAAGTGTCAAGCCAGACTTGAGAAACAAACAAGCCTCAAATTTCATGCACATCTTGCAAGGCTTGATTTGGAGTGAAACATGACGTCTGGAGTAGTGGGTGAATGTGATGGTGAAGTAACCAAATACTCAGTGGAAGTCACGTGATCTTCATTTAATGAAACCAATTTTCGCAACAGATGATTAAATAGTTAATTCAGTAAGATTTTTGAAAAATGGTTCAACTTGTTGATAACGACGAGATTATTTGCAATGAATTTGTAGCTCCAGAACAAACAGTTAACTATACACAGGCAAGTGCTCGAAAAGCCCTGTGTGGTGTCTCTCCCCTCTCCCTCCTCAGTCCTGCCGTCTCCTATAGGAGAAATAACTAGTAAGGGCTTCAATGTCCCGCCACATTTCGCTAGCGCGCCTTTTTGCGATCGTTTATCGTTCAATATATTGCCAGAAGATGGTATTAGCTGTTTCGAATGCTGTCTTCTTGATTACATATTTGGAGGGAAGAACAGGCAGTTGTGAAAATGGCGGAAGAACGTTACCGCTTTCGTTCACGCATTGCTGTAGGTAAGTTGTGTTTATTCAATAAGTTATAATTCTTTTAATGTGAAAATTATCATACAGCATATCTAATACATTAATTATAAGGTATACATGAAGAAATGTGTATTGCTGTTCGTTATGTAATTAAATTGTGCAATATTAAATTTTGTATCCTATAGGCGACATCGGGTTCTACAGTTTCGAAATTGCATGAGAATCTCTTGTTAAATAAAAATCTAAGTTTATGTGTATATTTTTATTTGGTCTTAATTGGTACCATTGGGTGCTCTTTTTAAAGTATTATTTATATCACTGTTTAGGTGATCCAGATTTTTCCAAGTTTGTAGACACGTTCATTGACGATGAGGTGTCAGAATGTGAAGTTTGTTCAGACGATGAAAATGATCAATCTTTTACTTCATCACCAACTAGTAACGTAAACATTGCTGATAATTCTGAGAGCTCCGAAAGTGACACAGATGAAGAATTTTCAAGAGATGCTGAACAATTTGCGGCTTCCGCATCACAACGAAGAACATTTTGGAAGAGAGTAAATTCAGATTTATTTCAACCTTTACCACCAGCAGCACCTCCAGTAATTGAAGTAAGGGGCACTGAAATTTCCCCATATGATTATTTTTCAAAATATATACCTGTTAATATAATTATAGACCTGACAATGTACACTAATATGCGATACATGAAAGACAAAGGAAAAGTTTTTGGTGTCACAGAGGCAGAGATGAGGAAATTCTTGGCAATCACAATTATGATGTCATATTTGAAATATCCGAGAATCCGTATGTATTGGATGGAGAAAACAAGGGTCCCAAGTATTGCAGACAAAATGAGAAGAGATCGCTATTTTGAAATCAGGAACAATTTAAAACTTCAAGATGATGATAAGATCTCTCAAGAAGAGAAAGACAAAGATAAGTTTTGGAAAGTGAAACCAATTATAAAAAGCGTGCATACTGGTTGCCTTTTAAATACAAGATCAAGCAATGTTGCTATAGATGAACAGATGATTCCTTTTTGGGGTCATGTACCAGCTCGACAATTTGTTAAAGGAAAACCCAATCCTTGCGGTTTAAAATTATTTGTAGCAGCAACTCCAGATGGTATACCTTTAGATTTTTTCTTTTATGCTGGACAAAACAGTTCGATCCTTGATGATAGTGATGGTGAAGATTTAAAATCTTTGGATCTAGGTGGTAAGGCTGTAATTCGCTTAGCAAAAAAATTAGAAGAAGGTAGTGTGATATACATGGACAGGTACATCACTTCTGTTGATCTGTTGGATGCTTTACATTATCACGCAAAATGCCAAGGCACAGGGACTCTACAAAAGAGCAAAATTCCGAAGTCTGCAAATTTCAAAACGGATGGGGAACTAAAGCGCCTTGGCCGTGGTTCATCAGACCAACTCGTCAGGAATGATGGACAGATATGCCTGGTAAAGTGGTTTGACAATAAGCCAGTGATTTTTGCGTCATCATGTGATGGTGTTCCTGAAACTGATCATTGTAGGCGTTGGTCAAAAAAAGACAAATCATATGTCATGGTAAGACGTCCTTCAGTTGTGAAAAAATACAACACAAATATAGGAGGTGTTGATTTTCTCGACAGGGTAATAAGCTATTACAGGATATGTGCAAGAACCAAGAAATGGACAATAAGAGTAATCATGCACATGATAGATTTTGCTATTGCTGCCAGTTGGACCGAGTACCGAAGAGACCAAATATCACTGAAGAAGTCAAATAAAGAAATGCTTGATTTGCTTAGCTTTCGAATTGAAATACAAGAATACTTATTGAATGTTGAGCAAAGCATTAGTTCCTCAGACTATGAAGCTGAAGAACCTACCGCAAAGAAATTCAGAGGCAGAGTTCCACATCCGTCAGACCATTTTAGACAAAAAGGTACCCTTCATCTTCCAATGATTCCGACACCTGCAAAAAAAAATCGTTGCAGGTTCCCAGGGTGCAATGCCAACTCAACAAAAATAAAGTGTTCTGCATGTAATGTTTATCTCTGTCTATTAGAAAATAGAAATTGTTTTAAATTATATCATGAACTTTAAAAACAGAAGTAGTTTCAAACTATTTTCAAGTGTCTCAATTATTTATACTAAAGGTGTGTTACAGGTTAATTTGGAGAGTAAATATGACAGTCCTTCAGCAGATGTCCGTTCGTTGATTGTTAATATTTAGAAATATGTTTTGTATTTTGACATACTGTATGTTTTGTAATTGTTTATATCATATATTCTCTTCAAAATATAGCTGTAATGAGAAAATAAACTAGTATTATTGTTGTAAAAATCCAGAAATATTAGTCTACAGAAAATACAAATTTGGTTCTCCTTTGATCCCAATGTCGCCTATAGGATACACAGCATTCCGGGTACTAGGTAACAAAAAAATTTTTTTTCTATTTTTGCCCTTAATCTTGGATGTAAATGAAGCTAAATCTTGATTTTCAAAAAAATCTAAGATCGGAAAACTTTCTCAGGACTGAGGAGTGTAGGAGCGCTCGAGCCGGGCCAAGCACTAAGCTCCGGACATATGTGGTAGTGTAGTGCGTGTGTTTCTGTGAGTGTATTTAAGGAGGATCGGGGTCAGATCTCGTGTTACAGCCTGAGGGGGATAACGCCACCTTCTGGAATACATCATACACTACACTTACGGGACTAACGACCAAAGTAGTTGACGCGCGTAGAATCGATTGACTGAGTGCTACGTACCGTGGGCGCGTCGGGCTCCAGGCCGTTGGCGAAGGAGCCCCGCCACCTTCTGCCATATAGCATCCACTACACTTACGGAACTAACGACCAAAGTAGTTGACGCACGTGGAATCGATGTTGACTGCCTGGTTTGCACTCGCTGCTACGTACCGTGGGCGCGTCGGGCTCCAGGCCGTTGGCGAAGGAGCCCTTCTCGGGGCTGGTGTTGGTGGAGGAGACGGTGGTGAAGGCGGTGGTGGTCTCGGAGATGGTGGGCAGCGGCCGGCCGATGACGGTGACGACGGCGGCCGCGATGCCGCCCGTGGTGCCGGCAGCGCCTGCGATCACGCCGCCCGCCGCAGGGTTGCGCGGGGCGCAGCCGGGGCCTGCGCCCGCCGCCCCTGCGGGCCCCGCACGCACCCCGCGTCAGCGCCTCGCCCCCTGCCCCCGCCCCTCGCTCCCCCCCCGCGCCCACCCCTACATGCCGATTTACGCCTTACTCCCATTTGGTAACTTCTTCACAGATTCTACATCACCCTCTAATTCCGTAAAAATATGATTAATATGTATTTCAATGTCTTATCAAAATTTCAGCTTGGATAATTAAAAAAAGTACTTTTTTGCTATTTTTTAATTAATTAATTCCCTTATTTAATTGTAGTTTGTACATTCTAGTTTTAATTGAATATTTTTACAATTTTCTCCTTTCCTATCCAAGCACTAAAATGTTTTTTTTATGATTTTAAATATTTTTGTGTTATTGATTTGTATGAAAGATGAGGCTTTTGATTAATTTTGGTAGCTAAACTTTGTGTAAACAATCTAAAACAACTTGATTAGAATGATGTTTTGAACAGTAGTACAGGAGGCATAGATTTTATGTCGTTTTCAATTTCATAAAATAAGGGCAGAAAACGGCGTTATACAATAACTTTAGAGACATTTCATCTAAATTATTAAATGTTTTATTAAAATTCGAAAACAATGTTTGTATTTGTTATCTATAGATTTTTCAACCCATGAGAATCGCCGTGCAGTGCACACACACTCGCAATGCAAAGAACTTCAGCTTAAAACTATTTGCTAGAAGGCAAAAATACATAAGTACTCAATGTGAAACAAAACTCAACGGCAGAACCTCAAAAATGGATTCTTATTAAGCCTATAGCAGGATCGATACGTTTTCAAACGTCAGAAGTCGCGGTGAACTGCGAATCCGCATGTAGCAAGAAATGGAATCTTTTTCAGAACGCTATGGAGTATTAAAACTTTTTTGATGAAAAATAAATAGCAACGGAATACCAAGTTTGTAACTTATATGTATGAAGAATTGTTTCATAGACTATATTTCGTATATGTTATTTTTTAGGAAACAATTTTCTGAATCTCAACGATATTAAAAAAATAACTTAAACCGTACACCCCATTTATAAGTTTACACATATCTGTCGTCGTCCTAACAAATGTTAATGGTTTTGACCTAACGAAAAGGTGAGCAGACCCCCAAAGTAAGGCAAATGAAGACTGTTTTGAATATTTCTTGTCATTCGTGAAAACAGAGCTCAAACTATAAGTCTGATAACTCTGTAATTAAGCATTTACGAACCCCATACTGAACAGAACTTTTTCTGTATTATCTGCCTAAAATCCATTACTGACTTTTGTCATTGAGTTTTCTTACATCTTACTAAGTAAAGGTACATCAATACTCTGTAGTCTTCATTAAGATTGATAGTCAAGAATGTCAACCAGGTAATATATTGTTTTTGAATTTTGAGACTAAATTATGAATTTATTGTTTTATCAAGCTTTGGTCTCGTGATAATACATCTAATCCGATCACAGATCATGAAGATTTCTTTAACGATACATTTGTGGCGAGGGAACATCGGGAGGCAAAACTCTTTACAAAACATTACATGCGGGAAATCAATATATGGAGCAGTCTGTGCTGGCGTAACTTTTATTCCTTTGTTCAAGAATACATATTATCCATTTAAAGACAATTCAAACGAATGATATTCCCATAAATGTAATTTAATCTTTAAGTAATGTTGTAATGTCGGAGCATAAAAGGTGGCAATCATCAACTTCATCAAATAATGAACACAGTATTGGACACTGTCAAAAACAGAGTAGTACTCGTGTATTTTTACATAGTTGTAGTTGCGTCATTTGTATTCCATTTAAGTTTATCGTACTCAATGAATGAATCGTAATGAATTACGTGATATTCATGATATTTCGCACATCGTTTTGCGTATTTTATATTCGATTTGTAATGGATTTAAATCAATATTACTTTTTTAAGAGCTGCTTCATTTCTGTGGTGCATTATAGAAATGTGTGTGTTTGGATTTCGTAGATGTATATTTCTTTCAACATTATAAATTACTCATATATGTTGCAAATAGATCAGTCGAATGACGAGTTTCTTAGTGGAATGAATCATTGATTACGTTATTAAATAAAAGTGTTGAGAGAGAAAAAACGATCTGACCATGACGCTAAGAATAATGCTACCTTCTGGAAAATTAATTTTCTAGTTTGTTTTGTTAGTGAGTTATAGAGCTTTAGAGTTATATCACTGGTTACAATCAAAGCAATTATTCATAGCATTCGGAAAACGTTCTGTCGATTTCAACTGTCTGTATGAATTAAGGATCCTACTAGTTTTGTGCTGCTTTATGTGTTCAACTTAAAGAAAATGTTTTTGCGAAACATATTGTCTTACTCATTGTCAGTTCTTTCATTACACAGATTACGTAGACCGCAGATTTGCCTCATACTACACTCCGTACGTATTCTTCTCTCAAACATAAGAATATGCAAAAGCAATCTAGTAAACGCATATGTATCTTCTCGTTCATTTTAAATTAAAGTTACAAATGACATCGAATTTATTTGACTAAAATTTAATTATAGAGTCGAGATTTTTGTTCGATAGATTTATTAGTAAAATATTCGTTGCAGTTTACTCTTTGTCTACTTATTACTTAACACATTTCTTTCTGGAGGCTTTTTAACGATACTCTATACTTTCGGAATGTAACTCAACATCAATGTTTGTTAATTTTGAAGACTGTAAAGCAAACTTGTTGTAAAAGAACGCTGCGTTTGGGTAAATGGGGATTATATATTACCCCTTGTTTAATTGTTTTAGTAAGAGCACGGAAAGGAATCGCTAGGGAGAAACATAACTCTGTTTAATTTATGCTTTCTCTTATAAACGTGGTTTTCTCTTGCATTGTAACGAGCAACGAATGGAAAATGTAATTTTACGGTGAAATTCTGGTCCGACATCTGCTAAGGTACTTAAAAGGGCATTATTTTACCCTTACTAGCACAGTGCTATCTGCAGTTAGCGTGTTTCAGTACTTTGCACAAAGACAAGTTCACATTACACTAGGTACTTTGCTAATGTTTTCAGCGTAGCTTTATTATTTTCTTACGGATTCTTTCACTTTGGCCAAATTGAAAACATACGTTAAGCATTCCTTAAAGAATATAAATTACCAAAATACGATTATAGACAGCAAACAATACAGACACTGACAAAGAAAGAGATACGTGCATCACTACTAGGAAGGTAAAAAGGAACATTGGATTGTTGTCGGAATCTAAGGGTAATAGGATTTGTAACGGCCGCTTAGAAATGTGCAAAGAACAGCCAGGCAGAGAAAATATTAAATTCTGAAGAAATAGAAACACACGAAATACGAAATAGAATACGCAATGCTACGAAAAACCCAAGGAATAGAATGCAATACAGTGCAAGATTGTCAAAATTGTAAAGAAAACTATTAAAACGAAATTCTCCTGAATGGTATTCAAATAATGAAACGTTTCAGACCTATAAATACACAAATATAAACTTTCGATTAATCGTTGAATTTGTGCGTTAGTGGATGTTAGCGAACAATTTATGTGAAATATTGTTACTTTATAAAGAAGAACTCTACTAGTTTGTAATGATATTCTCTTCAGTAGCATTAGTTCTGTTTCTTCTTATGACTCGTACCTTAGAAACAGGGGAAGACAAAAGTACACGGCAATATATGCAATCACTATAGTATATGCTGCGAATGGAAATTAACGTCTTAGAGCTACTGAAGTACTCTTTTTATGGTTAATTTTTTTGACCAGATGACATCCGTTTTTTAAGAATGATATACTTTGTGATAACACATTTGTGCACATTGTGCTTCAAATTAATAGAAAGTTAAGATACTGTTTGAAACTCGCAAACGCATATAGAAATTATTCACATTATATTTTCGTTCTTAATAAATTCACACATATCATTCCAAAATTGGAACTAGAATACATTGAACTATTTTCAGTTAGAGTGGAAGTGTCATAAAATTATTGGAATGCCATCTGGAGTTTTATTTTGCAGCATTCAAGTATCGCAAATTAGGAGCGTAGTTATTGACTGCGGGTAAAATAGCCATTAAATAAACATATTTATTGAATCATTGTCAATAAAAGTATTTAGCTGTTGCACTTTTATGCTCCTTAATGCTTCAATTTTGAAACACTTTTGACTTCAATTTTGACTTATAACTTAAAAGTATGTTAATATTTCTTTAATAAATTCATTAATTAATAAATAAGAATTAATTACACATTTGTCATACTTAAGTTACTTTTTTCTATTTTCATCATTTTTTATGGTATTTGACTTTGCGATCTATTAACATATTTTCAAATTGTTTGGAGTAAATGCTACAAAATCAATGGTATTAAAGACTTTTAAAGTTAGGATTTATCAACGAAATCGACAACATAAAATTTAAAAGTCATTATTTTCTCTTTTAAGTTAAATAAACCAAAGTAATTCTTTTGTGATTCGTGAGTGTAACAATTGATTAAAGTTATATCGTATGGCCAAAGGCCATAATCTTTCAAATCGTGGATATAATAGTTCCAAGAAAATCATTAAATACGATTGAAGAATTATACGAATGGGTTGTTATTATAAGCGCACGATAAATTCTTTTCAAGGTTTTCTTTGATTCAATTTTTTTTCAATTATCGCCGACTGATGTAAATGAATAAAAAATAAACCATGCGCATGGTATGCGCATGGTATAACGAATTATATGCAGAGTAATAATGTAAAACAAAATGAATTGCATCTGCTAGCCACATAACTACGCTCTTGTGATTCTGATACGCATACACACCGTAGTACGAGTCTTGCTCCTGCGAAGAAGCAGCCTGCATCGCACGCTTTCATCGATCAAACCAGCAAAGAGAGAGAGAGAGAAATAGAGAGAAAGGGAAGTAGAAAAAACAACAAAGGAGGGAAGATGTCCAGCGAACCTGCTAATGCTGCTATGCCCGCTCGCACCGCACTCTGCACGCCCTCCTGGTCGCGGAGGGGCGACGCGTCGGCGGGCCGTCAGGAGGAATGGCTTGCCGCCAGGGTCACCGGCATGGCGCACATGCCTGCCACACCTGTCGCGTGGCTCACATCAGAGGGCGGCCGCAGAGCGAGGGGCAGGCCACCCCCACACCCTCACATCCCCACCACCCGCTCGTGACGCGTGCAAAGGAGGCGCTACACTTGACCCATTAGTGTTTACTTACGGGGACGTGTTTGCTTATGGAACTTCTGAGTCAATTTGACGCGTGCAAAGGAGGCGCTTCACTTGACCCATTAGTGTTTACTTACGGGGACGTGTTTGCTTATGGAACTTCTGAGTCAATTTGACGCGTGCAAAGGAGGCGCTTCACTTGACCCATTAGTGTTTACTTACGGGGACGTGTTTGCTTATGGAACTTCTGAGTCAATTTGACGCGTGCAAAGGAGGCGCTTCACTTGACCCATTAGTGTTTACTTACGGGGACGTGTTTGCTTATGGAACTTCTGAGTCAATTTGTCGCGTGCAAAGGACGCGCTTCACTTGACCCATTAGTGTTTACTTACGGGGACGTGTTTGCTTATGGAACTTATGAGTCAATTTGGTTTTGTATTGGTAAGTATAAAAATATAGGTGAGGTAAAGCAAAAAACTGTCTAAGCAGTATCCCTGTTGATGCGTTAAATGTACGTGAGGTAATCTACTTCGTTCGGTTCTTTGAATATAACTAGATTATCTAGGTAGATGATGTGAGCCACCTGTAGAGTTGTTCACATCAGAAGGAGGCCGTGACGCGAGGGGTAGGCCACCCCCACACCCTCACACCCCCACACCCCGCTCTTTTTTGTTTTTAAGGTCGCTTCACCTACTAGGTCATTAGCGACCACTATCAGGTTTAGCGTTGTGGTATGAGAATGAAACGATATGGTGATGATAGAGAGTAAAAGAACGAACGTACACAACTATGCTTGAGACGGGGCTCGAACCCGCCATCCCATGGTCCAAGATCACTACGGCACTACTGCTTTAGCGATCTCGGCCACGGGACCGACACACCTCGCTCTTGACGCGTGCAAAGAAGGCGCTTCACTTGACCCATTAGTGTTTACTTGCGGGAACTTGTTTGCTTATGGAACTTGAGTCAATTTGGTTTTGTATTTGTAAGTAAAAAAATATAGGTGAGGTAAAGCAAAAAGCGGTCTAAGCAGAAACCCTGGAGATACGTTAAATGTACATTAGGTAATCTACGAATATATGTATCGTTCGGTTCTTTTGAATGTAACTAGAATGTCTAGGTAGGTGGTATGAGCCATCTGTAGCGTTGTTTACATCAGAAGAGGCCGTGATGCGAGGGGCGGGCTAGCCCCACTTCCCACACCTCGCTCTTGACCGTGCAAAGCAGACGCTTCACTTGCCCCATTAGTGCTCAGTTACGGAAATTTGTTTCCTTATGGGACTTATGGCGTCAATTTGGTGTCGCATTTTTGAGCATAAAATGAGGGCACGGTAAAGCAAAAAGCTGATAAGTTACAGTATACCTCTAGAGATGACGTACAATGTATGTCAGGCAGTTTACTTCTATATGTATCGTTCCGTTTCTTGAATATACTTAGATTATCTAGGTAGGTGACGTGACCACCTCTCGTGTGACACATCAGAAGGCGGCCGTGGTGCAAGAGGCGGGCCGGCCCCGCACTCCACTCCCCACACCCATTAACGCGTGGTGGAATGTTGCAAGGGAGAAGCGCTTCATTTGCCCCATTAGTATTCAGTAACGGGGACTTGTTTGCCGATGGAACTTATAAGTCAATTTGGCATTGAATTTGTGAGCAGAAAAATTAAGGTGTGATGAAGCAAAAAGTGGTATGAGTAATAATACAGTATTTCTCCACAAATGGCATACGTAAGACATTGCAGTATTAATGTGGTTGCATATAACAATGTGGATACTCGATAAATAATACTTACATTGAATTATTGGAAGGTAACCATTCATGTTTTCTCCGGTGAGTAAACTTTTAAGTTTGATATTTTCCTTCTGAAGTACATTTATTGAACGGTTTTGGTTCAAAAACTATATTTAATAATTATTAAATAAATTTATTCTTTGAATATTAGAATTGAAGTAATAAAGCTAGTAGTTCTAAAGCTGTGAAGTAACAACTCAGGATCTGTATATCATACGAAACAGTGGTATAAATCAATATTTTACGTATTTGCGGGTTTCGCTGATAATATACCTTAGGAGGAACGACGTGTTTAATCATGTTAATTATATTATTAAAATGCGAGTCAATAATATATTACATTTTTTGACAATGCATAATGCAGATTTTCTTGCCTTCAACAGGAATAATAATAGAGACTGGTAGAAAGCAAAGGGGCTATTTATTAAGTTTAAAAGAGGTATCTATAGCGGAGAACCTAAAAGTATAAAATTAAACCCTTTGACTTCTAAGTTTCGCTGCAATTTCGCTTTGTTCTCTTTGTAACGTGGTTGGTGTTATCTTCATCCGCTTCGAGTTGCTCTTGATCTTGTGTCTCTCACCACACTCGCTCGAGCTCTGTCTTTCACAAGCAATCTCTAGTCACCTATTTGTCGACTGTGTCTACTTTTGAATAAAAATAGAATAGTGTAAAATTCTCGGTCAGGCAGACCAAAATGAGGATGAGTTTTCTGCCAGATTTCATTTTCAGAACTAGAAAATGGATACAAAAGCATGAGAAGTGACGGGAACAACTACGCCGATATCACTTTACAGTACTCTTGAATGGAGAAAGATAGGTTTGGATTATACATTGCCTTTACAACCTTTCTCTTAAGAATTTCGCAAGCCAACATTCCGAAAAATGACCTTGTGACGACAGCAAGTGTAGGCTGATTGTTGGACTAGGGAGTTAAAAACCGCCTTCATTTACTATCACGGAGAATGATAGAATGAAAAATTCCTGAAGAAGAGAGGTATAGGGAAAATTTTAGAGAAAGAGAGGAAGAAGAGTGTCTAGGTAAAACACGACCTTTGAAACACCCGCCGGATACCCGTTAGCGAGGGAGCTGAGCGCCGTCAAGACACAGCGGTACCAACTGAGGTCAGTTTCCATTCCCTCCTCACCAATGCAGATGCTATCGGAGTTAGGACGACTATACTACAGTTTAAATATAGTGCCACTTCAAGGTCACGAGCTTGACAGAGAAGGGGACACTGCCTTCCAATATCATATATATTATTTTCGTTAAAACCGTGAATTTGTTGTCCCTCCTACTCGGCTCATAGTGAACGGATTTTAACAAATGAGGTACCAAAAAAAAGATAAAAAAATCAGGAATGGAGGTCACTAAATATCGCAAATCACGAAACTTTTCGTTATTAATAAAATGCTAGGAAACTTTTGTTGTTTGAACTTTGCGGCTGGGATAGTTAGCGTGCCCTCCGCGCGCTGCCTGTCAAGATGGCGGTTATGCGCACACCATCCGCCACAGGAGAACTCACGTGGTTGTCGCATGTGAATCGAAGCGGCGGGAAGCGGAAATCTGTTGTGCGTTCCGTTAAGACAAACATGTGTGCGACTATTTATCAATTGTGTTGTATGTGTTCAATGTAAAATTTTGTGTATGTTCTTATATATCTTTTATGTGATATCTACGGATTTATGTAATTCGTCTAGCATACGCCAGCTGGCAAGAAGCCTTTGCACGCGGTATTACCCACGTGGCCAACGTGTATTTCTACATGTGGCTGGAAGCGGTTTCCCTTCAGTGCGATGTAATCGCACGGGTTCAGCTAGTATAAAATTATAGTCGTAACGACGCTGCTGATTAGGCGACACTGTCCCTCTCTCAGTCCAGCTGGTGACCTGGAAGCCTCAGTGTGTTTAAATTGGAGAAAATAAGGTTCTTTTTCCATCTGCGTACGAGTGGTGACGAGATGGCGAAGACACACTGAGTTTCCTGACGATCCGGATTATGAGGGTTGCGACGAGATAGTGCTGATATGTATCTGGCAACGGAAGAAGTTTTGGACTTGGGACGACTTTCGGTAGCTTTAGTGTCAAGGATTAATTTACAAACTCCAATCAATAGGGACACCCAACTATCTAATAAAAGTCATAAAAAACTTCATCACAGACAGAACTTTCACGGTAACGGTCGAAAACCACATCTCTAACCCGCGTAAAATAATAGCACGACTGCCTCAAAGATCGCCCTTATCGCCTACTCTTTTCAACCTTTATACAGCAGACATACCTACTACATCAGACACACACACAGCACAATTCGCAGATGATACAGTAATCTACAAGTCCAGCTACTCAACCAACCTCATCAGAAACAAAATCCAACAACATTTAAATAAAATAGAAGACTGGTCCATTAAATGGAAAATAAAGCTTAACCCGACCAAATCAGCAACAAAAATCTTCTCACTCAGGCCATTCTCCACCCCCGCCCCACTCCATATAAATATTAACACAATCCCATGGATACCACAAAGCGAAACTATCAAATACCTTGGACTAAATTTCGACACCAGACTAAATTGGAAACCCCACATAACCGAAAAGATAAAACTCACTAATATAAAGTTAATTCAACTAAAGCCCTTACTCAATAACAAAAGTAAAATAACATTAAACAATGCAATAGCCTTATATAAAACAATAATTAGACCGCTCATGCTATATGCGTGCCCAATATGGATAAATGCCTCACCAACAAATATAAATAGAATTCAAGTGATGCAAAACAAATTCCTTCGAATAGCAACAAATGCTCCCTGGTTCATATCAAATAGACAACTCCACAAAGAATTGAATCTACCATCTATTACCCATCACAAAGCCCACCTCTCTAATAATTTCTTTTCAAATATAAACTCAATACCCCAAGCCGCCCACTATAACCTAGAATCTGTCAATTATTTCCCAACCCGCATCAAAAACAGATTCCCACTAGAAGCATTTTTAAATATTTTCTCCACACAGTAGCTAAAATTGTAGGTGCTCCATGAGTCCCCTAAATTAAATAGTAGTTAGTTTAGTAAATAAGTTAGAATAAGAATATTTATAAGCCAACAAAATGCATATGAAAATGTAATTAATTACTGAACTATGTAAATTTCAACAATAAGTAAATAAATTTAAAAAAAAAGCTTTAGTGTCTACACAAGCATATTTGGATCGTGGATCGGCGACTTGATATTGTATTTCTCACATATCCTGTATTATCGCAAGAATTGATACGATTGCAAATTGATTGATAGTAAATTGTGAATTGAACAATAAATCTTCTAAATTTAAATCCTGCAATTTATATGTATTTTTAACTAGAACAAAGAGAAGGAGAGAAAAAGAGAAGAAAATAAGAGAACATAAAGAAAGGGAGAAGAAGATAGGAAGAAGGTGGAGAGAAGTGAGAGAAAAGAAAGACATAAGAGAAAGAAAGTAGACTAAGAAGAGAGAAAGAAGAGTCATAGAAGAGAGAGAAAAGAGAGGAAGAAAAGAGGGAATGAGAGGAGAAGGGACGACGAGAGGGGAAGTAGAGTGAAAGAGCGAGAAAAGAAGAAAAGAAAGGTCGAGAAAGGAAGAAGGGTCAATACAGGTCGAGAAAGGAACAAGAAAAGAAGTGAAGAAGAAAAGAAGAGGAACAAAAGTGGACGAGAGAGGAAGAAGAGAGAAGTATTTTCCTTTCTCCAGTGGCCAGAAGAAACGTTTCGCTGAAAGAGCGAGTTGACATCGGGTGGCACAGTGACATCAGCGCCATTCCGCGCGCGTCGTGCTCTCGGGTGCCATTGCCTTGCGGCAGCGAGTGTCCCCTCGTCGCCGCCGTCGTCCTCGCCACACCAGCCACGTGCGTCCGCGCGCGGCCCATTTCGCCGCGAGCTCACGTCCCCCCTCCCCTCCCCCCCTTTCCGCTGCGTAAGCCTCGTCCGCTTCCCCGCCCGTCCCCGACCCCGCGCCCACGTCCCCGCTCTCGTCTGCCCCCGCGCCCCCACCCGCGCCCGCGCCCACCCGCGCCCGCCCGCGCCCGCCCGCGCCCGCTCGCACCCCCTCGCCCACCCGCCCCCGCCCGCGCCCCCGCGCCCGCCCTTCCGCACTCCCAGCTGTCGCGCCCCGCCCGCGCCCCCGCCTCCGTTCTCGCCCGCGCCCGCGCCGCGCCGCGCTGCGCCGTTCGCCGGAGTTCGCCTCGTCCGCCCCAGGCACCGGCAATGGCGCTAACGCGCTTTCCGGGCTCTCCGACGCGGTTATCTCGCCCCCTCCCCCCTCCCCGTGACGCCGCCGCCGCCGCGCCGCTTCCGACGCGATTTCCCGCGCTCAGCTGCCTCTTGAGCCCGGCGGGTGAGGAGGATGATCGGAATCGAAGAGGGAAGATTAGCGAATAGGAGGAAAGCGACAGCTGGGAGAAGTACGAAGAAAAGGGAAGACGAAATGCTCATAGAATACTCGTTCAGGTACAAAACTATCGACTCTTATCGATTGCGAGGAAGGTGGAACTTTAATGGAGATAAATTTATCAGAACTGTGAATGTAATGGCCAGCATACCATGTTATGAAGCTGATTAAAAAAGTAAGTTGAGAATGCATACAGTAGTACAATATATTGAAATTGAAGTAGTACAATATAATTTATTTACTGAAACTTTTCAATGAAAAATACTTGATAAAAAAAAGAAACACCAACGACTTCAGAAACGACACCAATAAGTTGATAAAAAATGAAAAGAACCCTGTAATGTACCTATGTAATGTTGAATCCAATGGGCTGTATCCAGGTAATGTTGGAGACACAAGAGAAGTGCAGTGAAGAAATTAAACGCGAAAACAGAAAGGTGAAAAAGTGCTAGAGAAAGTACGTAGGGCAGACGTTATTGTCAGAAATATCGAATTCAATTTATTGGATACTTACGTATGTAACATTTACGTAATATAATTAGAAATCACTGTTCAACAAAAACATGCCACATCTTCATTCAAACATTTATTTCATTACCTATAATTTGTTTTTGTTTTTAATTTAAAACAAAAAAAAAACAAATAAAAGTTCTTAAGCCAAGAACATTTTCAAAAAATTTAATAGTAATTTAATAGTAAAAATATTAGGTTTTATTATTATTAATATCATTTTATTATTATTATTATTATTATTATTATTCATACTATGATGTAATAATTATTTAATGTTTTATTATTCTTGATTTGAAGTACTTCTAAAATTTTCGTTTTCTTGTCATGTTGGAAAATTAGAGGATATCCATTTGGATCTTTAATGCAGTCAAACCCAACTACAATACAGAAACTACGCAGGGATGAAGGGGAAAGCGGTGGACAAAATGTCATGGTGGCAGCGACAATGTTCTTTTTCGCCATTAGGATGATGATTATACTTGGTGTCATCTTATACTTTTACAGCAATTTTACGTTTATATTAATAATTATGAATGACTATTAACGTAGGAATGTAATATTTATATAGAAAAATGTGTGATTATATTTATGAACTCATTAACTTATATTTTAAACCTTGAAGAAACATTTTATATTTTCACGCAAGAAAAAATATTTTAAAATAGAACTCTTTGACGATAGAAAGACGCACTCGACTATATATTACGAGTAAAGTCGGGTTAGTTATGGGTGTAAAAAGGAATGGAATAAAAACACAGCAAAGCTGAGCATCACGAAGAGAAGAAAGAAAAGTTGGAAGTGAGAAGCGAGTGTTCCGAAAAGCCCGAGTCAGCGTAAGATCGTCGAATGGGCGCTACAAATCAAAGACGAAAAAAATCGAAACGCGCAGAAGAGAATTTGATAGCGGAAAGGAGAGAGGACGAAGGGAAGGGGGCCCATGCAGCAGCCGCCGACGTGGCCCGCGGATGGGGGAACGGGGGGGGGCGTGATGGGGAGGATAGGGGGGAGGGGGGCAGCGACGGATGGAAGGGTCCATTTCCTCATCGCACGTGGAGTTGCTTCCCATGGCTGCGCACCGCAGTCGCAAGCGACACATCCGCATCAACCTTGTCATGCGACGCACTCCACGGCAGGTCAGCGACGCGCGCCACAGCTGGTCTTAAGCCTCCTGTGTCACACGAGCGTTGCAACGCGCGTCGTAGGTTAACACTGTATGTTATGCGGAACTGCCAAAACGCTCCTGTGCCGTTTCGCATAAGATGCAGTGTTATTCTATGTCGCGCGTTACTTAACACGAGTGAATCCAATCCCCTTGGGTAGTGTCCGTAATTCGGCCCAAAGTCGCATGGAGCATGCAAATTCGCAATGAATTTTTACATGTGGCAAACGTATTCTTTTTCACCCGTTGCGTATTTCGAAATATATATCAACTGTAAGGCCTTTTTATTTTTTTTAGTCAATCGTTTATTATTTTCAGAAACATGGAAGGTTATGCAATCTGGAACAAATATGTGCATCAGTTTCATAAAACAAGAAGAGGTATTTATAATAGACATTATTTATAAAGTTCTGGTAGCGGGCAGATTGCTATATCTCTGTATATTAGAGATTTAAAATCAGTGAATTCCATAGTTGAGAGAGATAAATTTTAAAATAATATTCTTGTAACTCTTATAGGCATTTCACTAATTTTTAATCGTTACTATTAATCTTTTCTTCCCAGCTTCTCAGACTGATTAATTCTTAGAGATTTTGGGCGAGTCAAACACTGAAGTCATCGATCCCGGAAGTGTAGTGCACGTTTTTTTCATCGGGAGGTGGTGGTGATCTCGGTGATATTTCCCCGCTGGATGGCGAGATCCGGTGCCGACCAACTGTCGACTAGTGGGGTTTTCCCCAATTAGGTATCTCTCACCAGCGGGGCACCGGCCCAAGCAGGACAAGCTCTATGCCCCCGATACGTGTGGTAGCATAATGGCCGTTAGTGTATGTAAGGAGTGAGGATAGGACAAACAAGAGGAAGGAACAAAGAAGAAGAAGAAGGAAAGATTGCGCGCGGTCTGTGGCCAGTTTGTTAGGGTACTATCAATCAAAGCAGCCGCCCACTAGAATTTTCCTCCAGACAGCGACTGAATCAGATGACAAACTAGTGTCGAAAATCCTGTGGCCGTCGGGACTCGAAGCTAGGATCTGCCGGTTAGAGGCACTGCAGTGATATAAGTTGATACACTGAGCCACTTCTTCTGGTCACAGGTTCTCAATGCCTGTGTCAATTTCATCTCCTTGGTTTATTTGCATCATTTACATTTTGTTATCATAATTCCTCGGACTGGCGTAATTCATTGCCTTGAATTTCTCAGGCTCTTCCTATGGAGAGTCATCAGGTCTGAGTCACTCTTCCGCGCATTTGACGAGGGACAGTCTACTAAAGTCTCCGGGTGACGTATTCTGGTGACCTTACATTTATTCTCAGTTGATATGTGGCAATACTGAGGTTGATGATGATGTATTTACCTTTCCTGTTTGCTCTTGCCCAGGAAGGCAATCACCAGCAGCAGTGCCGTAAGTTACCGTTTGAGTCGGCAAGGCTCCGAATATGGGCGGGCCCAGGTAAAACGGGGCCTACGTTTAGGTTGAAGGTTTTCAGATTGTAAGAAATATTAATTACTTTATAATTTCTTTGACACCTTGAGATAGTTGATGCAATAAAATATTAAAAACAGCATCTTTCAGAAGAATTTCTTTCTGCTTCGGTAGTTTATGTAACCCTGTTTCTAAATCAATAATGGTAAGCAATCATTTAGATTTTATAAGAGGCTTTATAATTTCATGAAATTAAATAATGAAGGCAGATTTTTCTGCTATTGGTTATTAATAATAGACTGATGAATTCGGATTTGTTAAAGGATATTTTTATTATTTAAGGAACCAACACTACTTAGGTTTGCTACACACTTTCAGAAAGGGCCTCGAAAAATGTTTTGCGGGCGGGTCCGCACACTTTTGCTTACGCTACTGACTATCGGAAATAGCTTTGTTACCTCTAAGGAGTCGCTGACTAGAAAGTTCAACTTTTCGAGTCTCAACCAGAAAAAAAATATTCATTATGTGGAGGAGGCTTCCAGCGACTAGCTCTGATCTCAATTTTCAATGATTTCTGTTTTCAATTTTCTCTGTTCAATATCAGGCGAAAACCTTAACATACGGGCCAAGGACCGAGCGCAATCATTCTTTCCTTATCCTTGTCCTCTTCACTCATACGCACACGTTCACGTACTGCACATGTGAAGAGGCCAACCGAGAGCTTATGACATATCCCGGCAAGGTTTGTATACCGTTGAGGGGAGATGGACGGGAAAAAAACACGTATGCCGATTTGTAGATCGGTAGGCCGGATCTCTCCACTGGGGAAGAAACATCAACACCTCTCGAAATATAACATTCACTACACTTGCTGAACTAATGGCCTTAGTAATTGTCGCGCCCGAAAACAGTAATAATCGTGGGTCTGAAAACATTAATAAATTAAGTGCAAAAGTCTTTCCTGATATTATACACACTTTCCTTGTTCCCGGCACTTAGGTATCTTCCCTTTCCCTCCTGCACAAGCTCACACGCCCACTCTTGTGGTTTTCATCTAATCAGTGTTCTGCGTATATTCCCAAGACAATATTCGTTCTTCCTGCTTTCACTTTCACTAGCTTGTAAGAAATATTAGTATACAGAAAGCGAATTCCATGCAACTCATTCAAACCTTTAATTATTTTCGTCTGAGTGGATTCTTTGTTTTTTGAATTATGTACTTGGAAAATTTTCATTACAGCGAGAACAAAAGTTCAATTTCCAATTTTTCTTTCTTCTTATTTGTCTTCTTACACATTACATTTTTTCATTTTATATCGCTACTTCCATTCCAATATCACCCCGTTTCTTCAAATACGAACTCACTTTGCTAACAACATTATTTCACTCTTGCCTTTCTGAAAAGCAGTTTACAGCTCCTTGCTTCTATAAGTGTATCTCCCCTATCAGTGTAGTCTACTTTTCAACTGACCTTTAGTCCTCGTTCGCCACCTCGTGAGGGTCTATGCTTCTGCCCTTCTCCAACACCCACCTTCGTATACACGGGTTCAATAGCAGCCTCCAACGCCACGGGTTGGTTGATTGATTGTAGCGATTCCGTGCGCGTCAACGTGCTAATATCATTAGTCCCTTAAATGTAGTGCATATTTTATCGGGAGGTGGCGATGGTCTTCCCCTGCCGGACGGCGAGATCCGGCGCCGACCTATCCGTCGTCTTGCGGGGGTTTTCCCTATCAGGTATCTCCCACCAGCGTGGGACCGCCCCAGCCTGACTACCTCCAGGCTCTCGAATGGTCTCTCGGCATGTATGGTTTTGTAGTGCATATAAGCGTGTGTGTAAGTAAAGGGTGATAATAGAACAAGGAAGAGGAAGGAAAGATCGCGCGCGATCCGTGCCCCATTTGTTGTGGTACTGTTCCGGCATTTGCCTGGTTTTGATGGGAGAAACCACGGAAAACCACCGATGCGAGCAGTCAGCTGCATCAATACTCTTCCAAACAGCGGCTGAATTCGAGCTAGCTGTCTACCTAGTGTCAAAAATCCTGCCAACGTCGGCACTTGAACCCTAGGATCTCCCGATCGTAGGCACTTCGGTGACATCAATCGATGTCCTGAGCAACCTAAGCCGGTCTGTGTGTGTGTGTGTGTTCTTCTGGTCTTCACCCACCCCCACCTTTGCGTAGGCGGGTGCCGCAGCAGCCTCCAACGCCAAGGGACCTTTCGTTGCCTCTCAGTGCGCGCTGCAGCCTCATCTCCTTCCCCTTCCCTGCCCCTTCACCCCCCACCATAGCCACCGCGTCTTTCCCGTAGTGTTCTCACTTGCGGTGCGCCTTCCCTTCCGAATGCCTTGGGACTCCGTGTGGCGCAGATGGAATTGATTTCCGGAATTTGCCTCTCAGTTGACATGAACCCCCGGTGTGTGTTAGCGCTTCAGAGAAAGGAATGATGGAATTTGTTTCTACGGCCTGAGGGAGGTGTAAGATAAGATGTGTCTTTTCAGTGTGCCTTCTGTAAAAGAAAATGTTTTCTCTAGTTTTTTTTTTGTTTTCACATCACTCGGTTTTGCTATCTTTTTTCGAAACTGGTTTAAGTGACTTTGAGTACTTCACGGTTTATAAAGTTGACTGTTGCTGGAATTTACTTTAAAGGAAGCGACTGTTCGGTTACTAGATGGTTAAAATGTTTGAAGATTGTCTTGGGCAGTCTACGGCTACTTTTTTTACCTTTTAATTCAACCGCATGTTTTCTTTACTTATAAAAGTTGCAGAATACATTTGCAGTGAAGTATACGAAAGGTTCACTGCAATTTTAACACACTGATAAATACCCGAGTACATAGCTTTGGAAGCAAACAATTTAAACATTTTTACTTGATACTTTATCCCTGCCGTTATCTTTGTTTTCATTACAGAAACGGATGTTATGTAGCGAAAACACCGTTCTTTTAAATTAAGCCACTTCCACTCTGTTGTCATAAGTGATATATTAAGTCCCTTTATGATAAAAATTAATTGCTCCGTATAGTTGTCGGAAGTCTGGGTTATTATAAAGTTATATCGCTTGGCTTAACATTATTTACATTACTTACAACAAACAAAATAGTTTATCTTTATGTATATTATGCGAACTGACTTTGAAGAAATTCTGTGTTTTAGTAATCCTTATTACTAAATCACAAAACTTGTTTCAAATACAAAACAAATTACAATTAGAGGCGAAATATTGGATATTCTTTCTAATGACGACCCCAAAGATCAGAGATGCACGATTGAAAGATACCAAGTACATCGACGTCTGAGCACCGGGAATGGTATTCATTGCTAGCAATTATTGCAAGGAAAAGAATGTAACAAGAGATTTTAAGCGAAGTGAATTCTGATAGGCGATGAAGACTTGGGAAAAAGTTTGACAAATGCAAGTTAGATTTGACAGTAGATTTTCTCATCAACAGATGCAAAGGACTAATTCAAGGAAGAGGTCAGGCTATCACAATTTTGATCTTCAAACTCCAATGATTGACGAACAAGAAGAGAGATTTGTAATGAGAGAAGTGGGTGAGGTCGACAGTTTGCCCTATTACGATTTTCAGAATTTAAACCAGAAACCTCCAGCGTAAACTCTGATTAAAACTTTTACGTTTTCGTAAACGTATACGGAAAGTATTTTACTGCGGAAGGAAAAGTGTATTTTGCTTGCTCCCATACGTAGAATATAACGATATTATGTAAGTTGTCTAGTAAAAACGCACATTTTTGGAACCATGATACCGAAAAAAGTATTGTTTTTTTTTCTCAAAACATTTTTCCATTTGTCTCACTGTCCGCCTTTTGGCGTACAAAATTGGCACCCGCGGTGTACAAAGTTTCTATTGATTTCCAGTTACTACAGTGTACAGTGTTCACTACAGTAACTTTCCTCGGAATGGATATACTCCGATCTAACTGATGAAGGGATACTTTTCGAGAATTCCTGGGGGTTATTTACAATGAGCGCGTAGGACGTGCTTCAATTTTTTTAAATATTTGCTGGAATAGAAAACATGATGCTTATAAAAGTGGCGCGATCCTATTTTTAGTAAAACCTCTACATTTTTAAGAATATTGTAAAAAAAGTAAAGAATATTACGCTTTCTACTTCTTCAATAAGCGCATTATTGAGGTTAGAGATGTTTTCAATGAATTATATTCTTCAAATTTATATTTTTAAATAATGTAGACAATTTTTCAAAATAGGGGTTATTTTTGTGAACGTATTCTGAGTGAATTTGTGACAAATTTTTTTAAAAAAAGGAAAAAAAAAGCCTTGCTCAAATACTACACCAAAGTTTTTCTTTAAATAGTACCAAAAGTCTTTAATTACACTCATAGAGTAAAGCATACGAATAAAATGACATAGACACGATTTTCATTTACGCCTCTCACATTTCGAAAATTGTAAAAGTTAATTTTTTTCGAACTGTTTCACGCCTTTAAAATTGTAGTTGGAGATTTCTTGCATAATGCGATATATTGCTTCATATTACATCTTAAAACATATTTAAATAATTTAAAATACCCTAAAAAATTAACAGATGTGTTTAAAATTTTAGAGGCATGGTTGGAGGGAGATCGATCAAGCAATGTCGATTTTGGTGAAAATCCTGTGAACGGTTCAAGCGCTAGTATTGTTCACAGAGAGACGCCCAAACGGCGAAACGGTCAGGCAAACGGACATATATTTTGAAAAATACACTGTTTAGGTCAAATATTGTTACTGTCAAAACATGTATTTTCTTAAAATCTTGACTTTGAGTTTTGCCGCGTTACATAACTTTCTCCATACTACGCCCTACGCGAGAACTTTTAACGCGGTACGAAGAGACCTCAGCAATGATGTTCATTTGATAGAAAGCTTTACACATTTAAGTCCTAAGCTTAAATAAGAGAAACGTAAAGGTAAAAGCGGAAGCTCATGATTGGAAGCAAGAATTGGGTACAATTATATGAAGATATGAACAATGCTTGGGAATTTCACTTTGAGATGCCCTGCATTTTGCGTTTCTTCCTGCATCACAGAGAAATTCCATGGCTGCATTTCGTCCACTTTCGCAGTGGCAGCTGGATTGTGGGTCTCCTGCAGGGGGCAGGGCGCCATCACCCGCTGACCTGGCCTGAGTGGGCTCTTCGCCCTCCTGAGAGACTCATCTCAGCCTGGGGCCCGCCACAGTGAATGCGACAGCGTCCAGAGGCCCCTGCCGCATCCGCCGACGCGCCGGAGCACTTCGCGCGCGGCGAGGGGCGAAAGTCGCAGGTCGAAGGGCAGCAGGGACGGCGAGGGGGCGGGGCGGGGCACCGGCGGCTGTGGGTGGTGTCTGCGGTTTAGGAGGCGAGGGTTGGGGTCGGGGAGGGGCGTGGCGCCTGCTGGGTCGAGTACGTCGCTCTTGGGACGTCGACGGGCGAATGAGAGGCGCAGGGCGGCGCGAGCCTGGGGATGAGTGCTGAGAGAGGCGCATCAGACGGCCGGGCGGTGAGCGCGCGCCGCGACGCGGCGCGTCGCGTCGCATTAACGGCGACGCTGCGCGGGGTGGGGGCAGAGCGGCCGGGCGTCGCCACTTGTTTGTTTGGAAACTTCTCTCCTTGGCGGCTGCGGAGGCGGCGGCTGGGACGGTGACAGTCGCTAAGATGGGAGAAGATGGCGGATTCGCCGGTTGATGCGGGCCGGAAACGGCAGGCCAGATCTCTCAATTCCATGGCTTTAAGTTGTTCGCACAACCCAATCAGTAGAGACCCATTCCTTCTCATTCGGATTATTGCTCCTTTTTATCATTGAATATTCAACTCTTTCACAGTGTCCCGTGTCTTTGTGCCTCGTTCCTTTTAGTTAAGATATTTTGAATAGCATGATTAGTCATACGATAAAAAAAATGTAGTGGGTTATAACCAGAACACGACACGTAGGATTAAAGCTGTGGAAATGGTCTACAGAAAAGCAGTTGGTTCACTTGATATTGCGAAAACTAGAAGGTCATGCAAGCTACCTTTTGAAGGTAGCTTGCTGTTCTGACGATGCATTTTTGCTTGAAGAGGCACACGGCAAGCTTATTTAAACTAGGTGGATGCTATTGGGACCGTGTCTGTGAACGCGAGATCAATGCCTGGAGAAGGAACTGGGAGATGTTAAAACTTGCCCGAGGAAATATATAATGGTATGGCTTCTTGTGCAACGCACGGAAAAAGTTGTCGCAGTAGGGTCTCCAACGAACTTTTAGACTCAGATATTGCAAATGTAGATAAAGTGGTGACTGAAAGGATCAAAGCTGAAGTCGGCTTACAAAATAATATCACGTAAAACATTAATGTGGGCCCAAGAGGCATTAATTAACTTCATTTAAAAGCAATGATAATTCATGGTTTCCTTCCTTGCATTCCCTGGCAATCCAAATGGAATTTGCCGTCAATATGAACATACAAAAACAATCGTCACTGAGGGAAACGTTTAAGTAAATATGTTACGTGACAATAATTATTCAAAAGTGTGTATATATATATATATATATATATATATATATATATATATATATAATTTTTGTAGAGTACAAGTATACTCCCATGTAAACGCAATCTTTGGGTAGGTCAATCTATGAATAAATTCCATATTCCGTCAACTATTTTCATGACGCAGGAAATAGTCTACTCCATTGTTATAATATATTAACATCAAAGTTCGTGAAAACTGTGTCAAGTTTATCGGCTTTATTTAACGTTTTATTTATTTCAGCTACGATCAAGTTGTATTGCATTTGTCTTTTAGGAAGAAGTCACGCTAACCTTACTCCTCGAAAGTAGACAAAAGACTACCTAAGTATTCCCCCAAATAATCTCGACAAAAACCATATTTGAGAAACGGGTCGTCCATGAAGGATTGTAGAAATTTATTTCATTAACAATTGTAGGTACAAATTCAATAAGAATGAAAGATTGTGAAAAAATAATAGTTAATTTTAAAACTGAACAATATTTTGAACATAGTATGCAAACAGAGATATAAACGTCGTGTTTATTTGTTTAAATAACAGAAGAAATTACAAAAAATATTAAACTGTTTACTCAGACATGGACCACTTCTGATAGATTTGTACTTGTTGTATGTCAAAGTAATCTGCGCCACAAAAAATTAATGATGCTCCAGAAAATACTTTCATTTATTTTCAATTTTTGTAGAGTACAAGTATACTCCCATGTAAACGCAATCTTTGGATAGGTCAATCTATGAATAAGGCAATGGCAGTATTTCATTTTAGTGAATGAGGGCTTGCAATGTTAATTAAGATAACGTATTGATTACTTAATTTTTTTCTGCCGTTTAAAAGTCTACAAAATTAAAATTTTGTTATCTAGAAATACATTTTTCAACATATATGCTTAAAATTCATTGTTTTTGGTAAATAAAAGAGATTGTGGATAAAGGAATAATTTGTAGATAATTCCGCAGGTTCTGTTTCGACGTTAGCAATTTTTAAAAATTTTTGCTTTTTTAGTGACTCAAGTTTCATAATACCCTTATTTATTTCGATGTGCTTTAAGAATAATAATTTTTTTTCTTGATTGAAATTGGTATTAATAAATCAGGATTATCCGAAAATATTTCTTCTCAAATTGTCAGATTTTCTTATAGCATGTTATTTTGTTTGTTTGAAATTTTATTGTTTGTATTTGAGAGAACACGATCTTTTAATACATTCGCTTGTTCCAGGTAGGTAAACATATATTATTTAGAGAAGACGTCATTGCATATGTCTGAAAAGATAGGAAAGATTTGCTCTTTTCTGGGATGTTAATATTATGTTCTATAGAACAAGTTCTTAAATGATATTTCATTTAAAAAAGCGATAACTGTTATAATCTCCATCCTCAACTGTTTAAATAGTAATTATTATAGCAGTCATAACACTATAATAATTTCATTTATGAATAAAGTAGCTTATGAACAGATATCGTATATCGTATCCATATCGATACGATACAAAATAGAAAAGAACGGAAATATGATCAATGCATCAATGTACAGAAAAGTTGCAGTTCACTCACAGCTACCGGAGAGCGACGAACTAAGAGTTCATCTAAGAATACCTTTCAAAGAATAAAAAGAACTTTTTATTGGTTGAAAAAGGTCAGATATCCATGTTCTCAAACGAATAATGTCGTGGAGACGTCATGTCAAGTGAAGTTTTCTTGGAAGGTCGTAGGTTGCATTCAATTTCAAAACGAACTCTTTCAGTTAGAATTTATGACAGAGTACGTTGTGCTTTCCCTGGTGACTTTTACACGAGCTCGGGTCAATCGTTAAGCATGCTCTTTGAAGATGATTTTGTGAAACGTGAAGAAAGTTGCACGGGAATTAAAAAATAGAGAGCGTAATTATTTTATTATCATTCAGTTTTCCGACTATAGTAATTTTATTCTTTTGCCTTGTTTATTACGAGAATATTTCTGCAGAGAAACATCGCTTTGTTAGTAACGAAAGAACGGACTGTTTTAGTGAATGTGTTTGACGTAAATAAGGCATCTCAAACTGCGCCCATATGAGCTACTTGTGCGCCTGGGAAAGCCTGCTCTGCTACGAGCACGGACGATTTCCTCTGACTCCGACTTGGAGAGGTCACTCAGGACATCAGTTGATGTCATTGCAATGCCTCTGACCTGGTGGTCCTAGGTGCGAGTTCCGATAGTGGCAGAGGTTTCCAAACTGGCTAGCTAGCTAGGTCGAGTTCTATCGCTGTTTGGTGAAGAAATTCAGCGGCCGGCTGCTCTGATCGGTAGTTTTCCGTGGTTTCTCCTATCTACACCAGGCGAATGCCGGAGCAGTACCCTAACAAACGGGCCACGGACCACGTGCGATCTTTCCTTCCTCTTCCTTGTCCTATCCTCACCCATTACATTCACGTATACTTACACTGACATGCACTTCACTGGCATACATGTCGGGAGACTGGTTGGAAACCTAGAGCTTATTCCGGCGGGGGCGTGTTTCCGCTGGTGGGAGATACCTGGTTGGGAAAAATCCACCGGATAACGGTAGGTCGGCGCCAAATCTTACCATCCAATAAGGAAAGATCACCTCCAACTCCCGAGGGGAAAACAGGTATTACACTTATGGGACTAATGACCTTAGAAGTTGACGCGGAAGTTGACCGGAATCATTAACAATCAATCAATCTCCTGATTTCGCTCTCGTTTTCCCTCCATCCCAGAAACACTCACAAGATGAATCGGGGAATGTAAGCGCAAACCGTGCTGGAAGTATAACAAAGAATGATGGTGACTTCGTACGAAAATGTTTGCCTGCCGTTTTTGATTAACCACCGAGATTTGAATTTTTATGAAATTTATCATTTATTACTTTATTTCTTGTTTATTTTATGTTTAAATTCTGCTTTGTATATACTATATTTTTGCCAATGTGCAGGAATATGTTTGAATAACGAATTATTTAGTTGTTTTCGTTTGGTGTATGATTCATTAAATCAATCTGTTATTTGTTGTATATAGCAAAGATGTGAAATAAAATAACAAATTTCTCTTATTGGTAGGCATCCGGTAAGCCGGTAAGTAGACAGCCGGTAGATTTTACCGACAAAAATATGTCGGTAAAACCTAACCTTATAGTAGGAAGATAATGCAATTATTGCTCTCTTAAGTAAACGCAATTTCCAAGATATTTCCGACACAAAATACCTAATTTCAATCTTATTCGACAATATGAAATATGACTAATGTATTTCATTGTAATGTATCATTTATTCGCATCGTGACGTGAATTAATGTCACTTCTTAGGCACTGTAAACGTACTTTTCCAAAGGCTGTCTTGGGCTAGGTAACCAGTAACGTACCATCAGTCCGGAGCACTTTGTTCAAATCTTGCTTTTAAACCATCCGCCAGGGGTTCTGGACGCACTGTCTGCGAATACTAGGAAGTTAAGTTACCTTGTCCGCCACCTTGACATACCTGATGTAAATTAAGAAAATTCTTGATAAATTGATTACCACTAACAGAATTCTTCTGTAAGCGCACATTGTAATCTACTTCATATAAATCTAAAACAACAACACTCGATAACTGTCACAATCACAATCATAAAGGTAATTTTTATAAATCAGAATTTAGTCTTTGTAACTCACATTAAGGCCATCAGTAACTGTAATCGAATTCACATTACGAAGTTGATAAAAATCCCTTCTTCTTGATCATTAGCTCAAAATATAAAATAACAACAGTTCGTACTAAGTCTGCGTCTCTAAGATTGCTACACTTAATACCAGGTGCCTGAAGTCTATATTCTCAAAAACACATTCATTTTATATTTCTCCTTTATCTATGTTGCAATTGAGTGCTTAAACTTGATTACGATGGACAGTACAGATATTGCTGTGGTATACACATTCACGTGACATGAGTTCCAACAATGCAAAAGGGTTATGTTTGTACTGAAAACACACTAACCATCAATAAACTCAGCTTTATTTTACTCGATGTCATTTCGATAATTTGAAGCTGTATAAAGTTCAACATTTTCCCTTCCTTTGAGTTTCGGTTGATGAAGGTTTTACTGTACGTCACCAAGTACACATAACTAACATTGCGACGTCATTCCGAGTTTAGTGCGAGTTTTCCCGTAAGGCGCCGCCCGGCGAGGGCAGCAAGAGTGGCGGCAGCGAAGGGAAGGGAAGCGAGGAAGGGGGGGAAGCGAGGAAGGGGGGGAAGCGAGGAAGGGGGGGAAGCGAGGAGGGGGAATGAGTGCGGAATGCGGGGGTCGAGGGGTGAGGGAATGCGTCGTAACCAGGTTACCCGCTCTGGCGACTCCGGAAGCGCGGAGCGCCTTCCCGCTCACCACTCACCGTCCCCACCCCCGCCCCCGCCCCGCGTCCGCCCTCCCCTGCGCAGGCGCTCAGCCGTCGGTGCCTGCCGGGCCAAGGGCGCTGCGTCGCTAAATGCGCAAGTTTGGTGACGCGCGAGGGGGACAGGGCTTGCCAAAATCTCCACTGAGAGCGTATTTCGGGTTTCATCGGAGCGTCAACTACTTACGCTCCGATTGAAACGTAGTGGCACTTCAAGATCACAAGCTCGTCGGAGAGGAGAACATTGTCATCCAATCGAGAGCTTTGATAAGACTTAATTTATTTTGTAATGGAGCTCCCGATTGGATATGTGTGTCCCTCTCTCCTTCCAGTTCGTGACCTTAAAATGCCACTATGTTTAAATCGAAATGTACGTCTTATGAAGTCCCACGAGTGAAGAGCTTATTATAACTTGCACTGTGGCGGTGTTTCTCTCGCGTTTGAACGCGTCCGACGCCGACCTATACGACGGCTTATTTCCCTCTCTAGGTATCTTCCCCCGTGGGGCACACCCCGGCCGGGATAAGTTCTAATCTCTAGATTTATCTCCTGATTTGTAATAGTGAAGTGCTAGTAAATATAAATAAATGATAATAATAAAGGGAAGAAAAGGAAAAGGATGAGGAACGAAAGATCGTGCGCGGGTCGTGGCCCGTTTCTTAGGGTATTGGGCTTGAAAATGATTGGATTTACCTCAGATATACATAATTTTTTATCGTAAAATATTAGAGATCGCAGTGAAAATAAATACAAAAGACTCCTCGAAACTTCGGAAGGTGGCAGAAAGGCAAATGTTTCATAAAGATTTGCTCTCTTCAAGTGTAAGTGAAGTTATGAGAGTTCGAAATATTTTTTTTTAATTCGCGGGTGAAGTGTGATCTCTGAGGCGATGGTAAAAAGTTGGAAACTAATTTTTACGAATGTATGATTATATTAATTTAATCAGAAACATTAGTTACCCTTTATGTATCTATATACTCTTGGGTCTCAAACGTTTTATCAATTACCCCTAGTATATAAATGAAAGAGAGAAAGTTTCAATTATGCATCTATTTTTTTAGATATGCTAAATATGTATTTATTGTGATTATTGTCTACAGTCAAAATCGAATTAACTCATTACGATATAGATGTATGGTAATAATAATAAAATAAAGCATGCAGCAGTGAAATTGGAGTATTTGGTTTTACGTTTACAAGTAAAAAATAAAAATACTGGTACATGAAAAGGCGGGACTGGGTACAACGTAAAAGTAAATAAAAATGAATTCTCACTTCGAGCAAACTTTTGAAAATGAATTTTCAAAGTAGAGGGCAAGTTAATATTTTTCACACAGACTATGGTAATTGATTATCATCGGGCAAACCAATTCCATATTGCACTTTACATCATACTGTTACATTATTTAAAGTTTATTATTCATGTTTTACGTTATTATTTATGTTGTATCTTTTCGTTACATTTTACTTTTTAAGAGTTCACTCTTAACGTATGAATGGACTCCGTTCATACGTATGTCATATGAATGTTCAAATAGGTGATATGATTGTACATATTTTATCTTATTGACACTGAAAGGACAAGAAAATACAAGGCACTTCAAAAACATCACGATTCGTGACAAAAATGCAATGTTAAGTGTTCAAATGTAAAGTGTAGAGATATGAACAAGTATGTGTCATTATTTTTTGTTCATATATTATGCTCGATCAGACTAATTGTTTTATCTACTCCCATTGTATAATGCTGTCATTTGATGGCTGCAACCAGTTGCATAATGATAGACATTTCGGTACAGTTTTCATTATGATACAGGTTCTTAACCAATCACAGAAAAGTTTACAAACCAAGTACTGACAATTAATAATAGAGAATCGTTTTAGCGAATGTTTCGTTAGACTGAGTACATTAAAATTGTATTTGATATTATATTTTTCTCAATAGTTTTAATTTATTTCATTAATAGTATTTTTTAGTGGTATATTTTGTACAAGAAAGTGGATCGTAATTTCACTTTGATCCTTTCCGACTAGCGCAGTACTGCCTACCAGGCGGACAGGTAACCGTTGCCATCTGCGGCAGCATGCGAGGGTAGATTTAGGTAGCTGTCCACTAGTTGGCCTTGGGTGAATCAACTGCCACGAAACTATTCATTGTTAAAGATTTTACTTATAAAATTTTTAGAAAAAGTACCGTATGAAGCTCGATGTAATGGGTATAATACACTCGCTCGTATCGTAACATCACACTCGTGTATTAATACCCATAATTACATCATCGTTTCATAATGTACTATTAACCAATTTCACATCCCTCAGAGTGTCAACGGAAAGTGTTTGGAGACCCCTGCGGAGGCTTCGGAGAGAGGCGATGCTGCGAGGAAGGGCCTGGCGCAGGGTGCGGCGCTCAAAGCCTCGGCGATGACGCACCCGACGCAACGCAAGGCGCCTCTGAAGACGGTTCAGGGGTCCGGCAAAGAAGCAATGTTTCAGAATGTTTGATTGATTCATTGATTGATTAGTATTTTTGGGCGCTTCAACTGATAAGTTCATTAGACAAGTAAGTGAAGTGCAGGTTTTCCTCGGGAGGTGGTGGTGATCTTCCTCACTGGATGGTGAGATCTGGCGACGCCTTGCCGTCGGCAAACGGGGATTTCCTCAAACAGGTACCTCCCACCCAGCGGAGCATCACCTTAGACGGGACAAGCTAAAAACTCCCGATCGACCTCCCGGCATGTGTGGTAATGTAGTGCTTGTAAGACCGGGCGGGAGCTCAGAGCTTGTCCAGGCTGAGACTGTGGCCCGCTGGTGGGAGATACCTGGTTGGGAAAACCCTGCTAGCCGACAGTAGGTCGGCGCCGCATCTCGCCATCCAGTGGGAGCCATCTACAGAGAGAAATATGCACAACACTGACGGGACTAATGATCTTAACATCTTAGCGCCGGAAGTGTGCGTATAAGGGGTGAGGATCGGACAAGGAAGAGGAAGGAAAGATCGCACGTAGTTCATTGTCCGTGTTAGAACTCGCTTTATTACCAAGTTAATTTATAATTTCCATGCTAAATTATTTCATTCCATGTTAAGTGCTATACCTCCAACTCGGGACTCTCCGCGCCTCGCTCGCCCAAACCTGGGAGCTTCAGCGCCCCTCCGCTCTCACCCGAACGCAGACAGCGCTCGAACAACGTTCGCTGTGTTTCAGTCAGCCTCCGAGATGACCCCGAGACCCACGTATTTGCGCTCTTCTCCGCAACATAATTACAGTCCAGTTAACATGTGATAACAGTGATCTTTGGATTACTATATGTGACATGCATCATGTTAATCACGAACGTCTAAGTGTATTAAAACTATTTCTTATAATGATTACCTGATTACGTCACAACCAGTATCAATTGCATGTACAATGATGTCCGCTTCGCGGCATTCAATGTGACTTTCTATAATTGCCAATGATAATTCATGGCACTCATAAATCTGTTACTGCAGTCTGCTTGCCAATAATTACCAACCGTAATTAACGCAACATACTGACAACCAATACACCGTCATAAGTCATGTCATGTCAATTATGGTCATCAGTTTAACGCCCTGGTATTGGTAACATGCCACGCTCTCAGCCAGTTCCTGCACCGCAGCAGCAACGACGCGGGCGCTCTCAGCGCGAGCATCTGCACGCCCCATCTGCAAGCGGATGAAGTAACACGCCTCACTCACGTGGTCAGCCTGCAAGTGTCTGCAGCACATCATTCCAATTTCGTTTGCATGCCGTGTTCTGTGTTTTCTCTTTTCAGCACCAGTGTTTCATATTGTGTTGTGCCTTCGATTTAATTCCAAATGTTAATTATCTACATCTGCCTTCAGCTACTACAATCATTTCAATATTTTCGAGAGAAAGTCCAATTGTATAATTGCAACTAATGTATTATTTAGTCAAAGTTAATTATATGTTTTTTATTCTATTCAATCTTCGTGTACTGAATTCTCCCAGAGTAATTGAGATATCTCTTGTAGATATAACATTTACAGGCAATGCGTCCACTTGACAATCATATGCGGTGGTCCTCCGAGTTTACAACAATGCTACCAAGGTAAGTGGAGGGAGCTGGCTACTAGCTCACTCGAGCCATTTCAGCAGTCCATGGCCTTCTAAATTAGCCCCCAACAGCCCGTTTGTTAGGGTACTACTCCGGCATTCGACTGGTGTTGATAGGAGAAACCACGGAACACTACGGATCAGAGCAGCTGGCCACTAGAATTTCCATTCAGCAACTGAGTGCGATCCAGCGGACAAGCTAGTGTCGAAAACCCTGCCACCGTCGGGAGTGCAACCCCAGGACCTCCCGGGCAGAGGCACTGCACTGTCACTAGTTGATGCCCTGAGCCACCTCTCCCGGTCGCGCCGCGCCGTCGAGACGAGAGGCTGCGCTGGCGAGAGGCGCGAGGCGCGGAGCGAGGGGCGTGCGTGCGGGGCGGCGACAAAGGGAACAGTGGTTGCAACGCCACCTGCAACGCCGCCCGCGCCGCGCGTCCCCAGGGCCTCCCGCGCACCGCCAACTTGTCTCCAGCCGCGCGCCCCCCCCCGGCGGCCGGGGTTCCGTTCCCAGCAAGTGGCGCGGACGGCGGGCGCCGCCGCGCAGTCTCTGGAGATAAGGTGTTGCGGAAGGGAGAACCGACGCGCCGTTGTTACCGCCGCCCGCTCCTTTCCCAGTGAGGCTTCCGGCGGCACGCCTTTGCACACGTCCTTCTATGGAAGCAAGCTGCGATAGCTCAGCGGCGACACTGCCTCCTCTTCAAAAGTCTTGGTCGGCAGGGCTTAGGGCTCCAGTTCCGATGTTCGATACAGGCTTCGTAGTTGAGCTGGATTCAACCATTGCTTGAGGATTTGCTCTAATCAATGTCACGTGAATGTAGGATCGCGCAATCCCATCTTTCTCATTATTGATCCCTATTTTCCCCTTACACGTTCACACTCAAACGCTTACTCTACCACATACATCTGAGACTAGTGGCGAGCTTCGACCCGGGCCGGGCTGGGGCAGTTCCCCTGTGGGGGAATGGGGTATTTGGAAGGGGAAAACAGATAGTTGACGTGTAGGCCGGCGCCGAATCTTACGTTTCAGCCGAAACGAACTCCCGAGGTACAGTATTAATGATCTACGTAATTGACGTGCCCGGTATCACTCTCTGCAACTGTGCCAGTTGCCCTGTCTCTTCTGTTGCCTTTCGTTTCAGGAGTATCGCCAGCCACATAGTATACTCATCCATATGCATGTCAGTACGTGCTTTTTCAGCCTTTCGTGCGTCCTGTCTGGCAATTTCCAATTCTTGCCCAACTGTTTTCTTTGCCGTCCATGAGTCATTACCACTGCACATGACAGTCACATGCTAAAAATTGTCACCACTTACAAGAAATCGGTATAAGAAGCTTGAAATAGTGTGGAAATTCTTTAGAATATACTATTGTGTATCATTTACAGTAAAATGACTAAACATTAAAATGCAGTAGACGTCGACCCAGACTACTTAGCCTTGACTATCTTGCTTTCCTTATCTCCGTTCTATGTTACTGCAAGACTCTCTACGTTCATTTCCGCTACTAACGCCGGCTTCTCTCTTCTCTCCCGCCTGCTACTGTCCCTGTCTGACCTCAATGCTTTTAACATCCGAGTTTATTTGACGTATCCGGGGAAGTAACTTTGTCTGCAATGATTACCTGCCTTTCCACTGTAATATCCGTCTTCTCGACTGCCGAGTCCGCTGTCTTGCGTCGTCGCTTCAACTAAACATTTGGGTTGTTGAAAGCTCTCCACATAATCTTCTCGACACAAACTGCAATGATGCAGCAATGTCCAAAACGAACGATGTTAGATAACACTCACGACATTTCCGCGCGGAGAGTCTGTAGGATTACCACGTTAAGGCTATGCTATATTACTCGCCTACGACACGATCTTTGTTAAGGGTAGCTGTGTTCGCCGAAGTTGTACACGATGTGGCAACTTCAGTAAACTGCGTTGCAAGTATGGAAGTATAGGGGGAGGTCATGGAGGGGGATCAAGTTGAGAAGGCTGTGCCTAGCTTGTCCCATGACCCCGTGACCCAGTCTGTTGCTAGCGCAAGAGGTCTGCTTAAGGCCGACGATGCTGAAGCGGGGTTTGGAGGAAACTAGTTCAAGAGGGCGTAAGGCACTGTCGCGATGCACCGTCGCGTCTCTGCTCCTAAAAGACGGGAATTGATCCACTGATATGGAATGATGTGAGTAGCCATAAATATTTTAGCTTATTATCGAATTGCTGCGCGCACTGAAGGTTTCATATTTGATCTATTTTCCGCATTTATGAATCGATTTGAAAGTATGGTGCCATTACAAAAGCACGTTTGAATTGATTTCATCTTTGTATTATACTTGCAGTAGTAGACAACAGATATTATATTTTTGCATCATATTGTAAATTTTTATATTTTGGGGATTTAAAATAAAATTGTAACGCATTTTTATAACAAATTTTTACTCTAAAGGTGTGCCGAATATCCGTGTGCTTACATTTTATCACAAAAACTTTGCAATTATCGTGTTATACGTGACCTACTTTACCTATTACGTACTACATAAATTCCACTCACTTTTCGCTATCATTCTTTGTTCCTACCCGCTATATGATTTTTAAACATAAAGATAATTTTCTTAAAGAGACGGAAAATATAGCCAGTTCTTGACAATTAGATTTTGTTATTATTCTTCATCTTTGAATACGAAACGTGCTCGAAGGAACGGCAATGAAGTTCAACAGATGAATGGTAACATCGGTGCATGTTATAATACGCTCTCTCGAAAATAGCGGGTGTAGTCTGAATGCAGTAGACTGCGGCTGAACGTCTGACCAGCACTGGCGTTTCAAACACTAGGTATATCTTACGTCAAATGTTCTGACCTCGTAAGTGAAGCTGTGGGACCAGCTGTGGGACCATCACTGGCGTTTCAAACACTAGGTATATCTTACGTCAAATGTTCTGACCTCGTAGGTGAAGCTGTGGGACCATCAATTTCTTGGACAGACGTATGTATAGGTACTCCGAACAGGGGCAGAAAAGTGTGTCATTACCCCGTCGTTTTTTTATCCACAAACCCCAGGATTTCCCGGTCAGAGCCACTGAAGTGACATCAGTTGATGCCCTGAACCATCTCTTCCGGTTTAAGGCTTACGAGGACGCAGAGGGACGAGTTGGGACATGTTCGTATGAGTGAGAATGTAGGGTCAGCTGGAGTAGAGAAAGTGAGGGCCCGTGAAGCAGATACGAGCGGTGCTCCCAGGGAAGATAAGGCGAGCCAGAGCGATGGTGTGTTTACGCGAGCGAGCGGCGCGGAAGCGGGCTCCATCTCGCGGACCGCAGCGCAGGTGAAGAAGCGCTTCCCAGGGGGTGGCGAGGGAGATAAATCGGGGGTTGACGCCGCTGAAAAGGGTGGAAGAACCGAGGAGAGTAATGGGTGTGAGCGGTGTTGTATAAAAGGCCGAGTAGTCGGGGGCTCTTTAAAAGACAAATGGTGGCAGAAGAAAAGTATGCGAAGTAATGAAAAAAGGCGACATGGAGGTAAATGCTGCGCCAAAAATATCCAAAATGGGGTAAAAACCTGTGGCATAATAAGGGTGGAATAATATCTTGAGAAATCTATTTCAAAGCACGGGATATCGCTAATGATTCACATTGTTGTTAAATCCAAAGATAAAATATAAACGGTTAGATTAAGCGACTCTTTAAGGCAATTCAAAGTGATCAAAAATACTCAGTCGATTTTACATCGAATTTTTTCAAAACATGGATTCATTTTTTTAATCGTAAGAAAAGACATACTAGATGACTCTATTTATTCACTTTTGAAAACTGCATTTACATGATATTCTCTTCAATCGACTGAAAAATATTGTTCCAAACACGTAGGTGGGTTTGCAGCATGCTTTGTGACACCATTTTCCTGAAAATACACAATCTTTGTGCTTTTTCCATCTGTGAAGTGATGAATGAATACAATTGTTCAACATGTCAATGTAACTTTCTGAGTTCAGTCACAGCACACCAACCTTTTTGAAAGAAAATGAGATTATAACATCAAAAGGAGCAACAACTCAACAAAGTGTCTCGTTTAAATGCGAATGGATGTTCATGAACGAGTCTTAGAAATTAGACCCTACCAAATGAAGATGTTTTTTGCTCATGAATATTCGTGCATTTTAATGTTAATGTTAATCAATACGTCTGCAACTAATGAAATTTTACTATCTTGTTAGTGCGATTTTATTTTATATACTATTACTATTATTACTATGTGATCAACATTACTTCGATTTCACTTGAAAATAAGTATACTCGACGACACATATGTCGGAAAATTGAGTGATTTAAGGAATATTTTGCCATTTATTTATACAATTAGATATTTTGACTACGTGATTCTTAAATTGTATCGCAGTATGCATGTTCACGTTTTTATCGAATAATAAACATACAGCAATCTTCCAGAGTAGTATCATTGGAAATTGTTGTCTGTCATAAAAAGTTATTCAAGAAACCGTTGCGCCATGACATACATACGTTGCCTGATGGTAACGATCGAACGGCTGCTACAACAATGATTCTTGTAAATTCATAGAAATTGTCATCGTATTATACACGATGTCAATTTCTACGTTTTATACCACAAGCCTCAGCATGTTGATCGGAACAATCGTCACCGTGTGAACAATCTGTCCGTGCGGAGTTGAGCTTGTTGTGGAAAAGGAAATTCGTTTTTCGACAATTTTGTGATGTTCTTAAGAATGAATTAAAACAGAGAAGATGAAATAAGATAATGAGATGAAAGACGTTCAATAAATAAAAAATATACCGTGCTATATTGTGATAATTTTTTGGAAACAGTGGTAAATTACAAGTGCAAATGTTTATTTTCTTATCATCTTTATCGTTTCTTAATATCTTCTCATTAAATTAGTTTATATTGTCAATCCGCAGTACAAAAATGATAGCAAGTGTGGTAGGAACAGGAAATACATCTGTAGACTTCTTTTTGTTCCTTTAGGCTTCGGGAGGTCGAGGAATGCCTTTTGTGTTCCGAAAACCAGACAAATTTGTACAATCTGAATATTTTGCACTAAGTCTGCTTTATAAATTTTATAAAAGTCATGTTTTAATTACGTTAAATAGTTACATTTAAATCATACTGAAGTTTGTATTGGTCTCAAGTACTTCAGACTTTCCATCAAAATTATTCTCCATGAAGTAGGTTTATTAACAGGTGATGTAAAGGAAGAGCCAATCAAATTTATATTATCGTAATTCTATATCCTCTAAGAAAAATTAATTGTTTACTACGGACAAATGAGAGTACTGAATTGATGAAAATATTTTTCAAAAATATTGCTAAATCAAACAGACATTTCCGTTGCTGTTGAGCGAGACATCTATCTATCCGAATGACAGTTCTTCTGTGGCTTGTGCCTTAGGGAAACTACGTCTAAATATAGTGAGTTAAACAATACCTGTGAATACGGTCCTGTCTTTGGAATGGTACTGCAAACCTTCCAGACAAGTTCACTTTTTATTTCTCTTAGAGCTTTCCTTTGCTTTTTTAAATTGTAAATTGGGTCGCTGATTTTGATGCGAGTGTGTAAGGACGGGGAAATATTAATTTAATTGCATCAACATAATCCCTTCTTACGCATCTTCAAACCACTCATCACGCAGTCCTTCTACATGTTTCAACAAGCATGCCATTAGCTCAGGTTTTGTGGCAAAAAGGTAATGCATTATGGAATTAATTTTGACTATGTTTTAAGTAAGATTATGTATCCCTTTTTCTGGGGAAGATTGTGCATCAATAACAGCGATTCAAATTGTCACATATGTTAAAGTGATTCTCAGAGTTAATTATCGAGTTCATCGTAAGAATATGCATTTAACACTGTTTTGTTCAAACTTTAAGTTGTTTTTATAACGATCGTATAGAACGAATATTGTAGACTCATTGTGACCGCTTCACGGAGCCCGCCAGTTTTTGTTATTATTAGCGAGTTACAATTAATGCACGTTATTTCTACACACTATTTAAGTGATTCAGCGTTATAAACATTACTAAGCAACCTCAAAGTGTATTTTATATCAATCGCAGTGAGCGAGATTCAACTATTGAGCTTCTGATTAGCTAAATTTCTTCCGAGGTATTTTGCTCATTGTCAAAAAAACTAGCTTTCTTTACCTAAAGACATGGGAGGGTGTTGCAAATCTCTCAGTCCTTAACAGTCGCATACCAATGCCATTTCTATACACGCAATTCACCAAGGGGGAGGGGAAAGTCAAAAACGGATTCGAGAATAGATTGCAACATAATCGAAAGAAAAACGTTTACATAAAAACTAATGCTACGAGTATGAGCGTAGGTTTCCGTGGCTGGAGTCGCTAGCAACTTTGCTGTCCGGGAGACGCCTCCTAACCATGTCCTAGGCATGTTAGCTGAAGCATTAGCTTCTTGACTGTCCGGGAGACGCCGCGTCGTAGGCGCAGGTGCCAACGTTTCGGCCGCCATCCTGCGATCTTTTTCAGGGCGAGTGCATTTCGCTCTGAGAAAGGGCGTAGAAACGTTGGCACCTGTGTCTAGGACGCGGCGTCTCCCGGACAGTCAAGAAGCTAATGCTACATGCTACCAATATATTACATACATTTCCCGTAAATTATTTTTAACGTATTTTCTGTGTTTGAAGTGTGGCAACGTAATACACATTGTGATATTCTGTATTTGTTGCCCTTATGGGGCCACGTTTATTTTTGAGTAGTAGTTCAAACTTTATTAAGTAATCCCAAATGCACAACTGTTATTTACATCGACAGATATTAAGCTAAGGTTGCAACGTGTTCAAAGGCACGCCCGCCCGTAACAGAACACTGGAGTTCCCTTTAAAGCGGTTAGGCATGGCAAATATTTCGAATTGTTTTGTAAACATTCAGTAAGCGTTTAGAGGTAAAACTATCTCTTAACCCGTATTTAAACGCTTCGTTTTGACGAACGAATTTGAAGTTTTAGCTCTGATTGATTCATTGATTACTGATTCCGGTTGCGTCAACTGCTAAGATCGTTAGTCCCGTAAGTGTAATGTATTTTTTCCTCGGGAGGTGGCGGTGAACTTCTCTCGTTAGAGTGAGATTCGGTGCCGACCTATTGTCGGTGGGCGGTGTTTTCCTCAATCAGGTATCTCCCACCAGTGGGACACCGCCCCAGTTGGGACAAGCTGTAAGCTCCCGACCGATCTCCAGGCATGTGTGGTAGTGTAGTGCATGCTAGAGTAAGTAAGAGGCGAGGATAGCACAAGGAAAGGGAAAAAGATCGCGTTCGATTCAAGTCCGTTTGTTGTGGTAGCACGCCGGCACTCATATGGTATTTATCGGAGAAACCACGGAAAACTATAGATCAGCCGGCCTCAAGAATTCTTCAGACAGCGAATGAATTCGACTTAGCTAATTACGAGTAGCTAGTGTCTACAATCCTGCCTCCCATTCGGAACTCGAAGCTAGTACCTCCCAGTCAGAGGCACTGCCGTGATATCAGTTGATGCCTACATTCTCCCAGTGGACTTTTAGTGAACGTGCGCACGCGCTGCTCAACTTCGAGGCGAGAAAGTCGCTCCTCGCACGCACGCTTTCACTGAAACTCCAAAATCATTCGTCAAAACGAAGCGTGTACATAGGGTCATACGGTTGGGGGTGGTTCTAATAATAAAAGTCCGGGCCGATAAGTCAGATACTCGTTACCTAAACATGAGACAAAAACTATACTGGAGTCCGTCGCTTCCCTCCCCTCCTCCATTGGTCCTCAATTCAATACATGCCTTATCATCACTAGCAGAGAAAGAAGGTATGACTCGGGCAGTGAAACAGGCGACTTGAAATTAGCTCAGAGGCTTCTTTTAGGTTGAAGATATTTTACGTGCAGTGAATCTACTACATGGAAGAGCCGGATTTACTTCCCATCGTACGGAGGGTGTACAAATGAATTTTTCACCTTTAAAAATCCGCGTTGTCTTTCGCGTTTGAACCTGCAAACTTGGTTATAACAGCCCGACCCCTAACCCTTATATACTCGTACTTCCATTAAAACGTTGAGTCCATTGACACTTAATAATCTGTGACACTGTCATCCAATCGGGAGCTTGAATGTCGCTATAGTGACATCACTATGGGGAAGTTTAAGCGAATGACAGCTTCACAGCTGACCAAGTGTCAATGGACTTAATGTTTTACCGAAGCCACCAGGCTTGCGAGTGTTCTTTCTCCGGGGTATAACGCCTGAGAACCTGCTCCTCTCTTACTGCGGGTGTGGTATTCCCGAATGTGCGCATGCGCGTTGGGAGTGCGCAGCGCGCTGCTCACCCGCAGAGGCGGTGACGCGCCGCCGGATGCGCTTGCGCGCCGTCTGGAAGATGCGCCAGTACAGCACGAGGATGACGAACAGCGGCAGGTAGAAGGAAGACGTGGTGGCGAAGATCTGGTAGCTCAGGTCCTGCGACACCAGGCAGCGCTGCTCGTTGAGGATGCGCGACTCCCAGCCGTCGTCCTTCCAGCCGAACATGGGCGCCATCGACACCAGGATCGCCACCAGCCACACCACCAGGATCATCAGGCCGATGCGCCGCGCCGTGCGCTGGTGGATGTAGTCGATGTTCGTCACCGCCCAGTACCTGCGCATGCCCACAGACAGGTTTCTGTTAGGAATCTAGTGAATGTTCAGCGTGTGCACACTTCAATCGCGATCGTCTGGACGCCAATAATTTCAGCTGCAGCTGTATTGCCACTCACAAAGCGTCACAATTCGTTGGCCTCTCTCTCGAGGTAATTTAAATAATAACACTAAGTCAAACACAAATCAAATGTATTATTCGTGAATTCTCGTAACCAGAATCAATCGACAAATGTCTCCAATTCCACAGACATCTTGTTGCTTACTTGAGAACCACCGATTAATTTTTGTTGGGCTACCTTCCAAGCGAACTTGTGCGTACAATACCTTCGAGATATTGAACGGCCACAATACACGACAATTTCCGTGCATGTGCAGTTAATGAGACAGGAAACTTAATTACGAGTTGTATAATAAAGTGAAACCGCAGCAAATATTCCGGGCGTTTTTAGTGACCTTATATATTTAAGAATATTTAGTTTTCAATCCTATAAAACAGTAGTAAATATTTGCCACTACTTGGTCATGTACATAAACATAACTTCGAAAGCACTGTTGTGAATACTGAACTAAAGCTCAGGAAATAATTTGCGGCATGCACAGTCATCTCCATGGGGATCTAGAGGGGTCTCGTTGACACTGACTAGTCATTGGACATTACCCTCCATTCGCTACACGGACATTTGGGTGACGATATCTGACGCGTGACAGATGAGTGCAATGTTTGACGGAACGCACTGGAACAAAAAGTACTACTTTTGCACGGTCAACTCAACTGACGGATGTCATTTCGTAACCAAAGCACAAAGGCCGTCCGATTCATCAGCCAAGACCGAAAAAGAACCAGATGAGAGGTGTACAGGATTTTTTTCGAGATAAAGTGACGTAAAGCAATGGCCTCTATGCACCATTTAGGAGAACAAAGGCGAGGAAGGTGACCCAGATTTCATGTGAGCCCTAAGTGGACTTTCAAAGGATGCTGTTCGTGACATGGCATTTTGTGATCAACGTCAAACGAAATTGGTTCTGATACAGGTACTGCATCAATGGGCTACGAGTTATTTACGATGCTTTATTCGTCTGTGTTACAATGGTGTTTTGTCGAGTTGAAACAGATTTTTGAAAATACAACCTTCATAGATGAAGCTTCTCGAATTCTGTTCCACAACCAAACATACTTAAACTAAGTTAGTTATTCAAATTTACACATTCAGTGTTCTGAAAATTAAGGAAATACATTTTACAAACTAAAAAATTTGTTCTTTTAGTAATTCGAATATATTTCTATGAACTTTTTTAAATAATTTATTTTACAATATTACTAAGAAACGAAAAGTACGTTTCAAGGAACGGTAAAAAACAAATGTTGAATAAATTTTCAGAATCATTATGTAATCTTACATGTTGATGGTAATTCGCGTAAATAATAATGTATTATTAAAAGGGAAAATTTATAAATGTGCAGTTGTTCTTTGCCGGCTATCAACCAACCAACACTGAAACATTTCCTATTTACAGATAATCAATGCACTAACATGATCAATCTGGTGAATACATTATTTGCTTTCCAACGTTTGTGTGATTAATAGCTTGTAAATATGTTGCAGTTCAATACTTCGCGGTTTAATTTGATTAGTTCAGTCCCACTTAATCTGCTAATGAAATACTGTATCGTTTGTGATAGCAAGTCCGTAATTACAGTTCAAAAATAGATTTTGATCGCTTCAGAATACATAAATATGTAGCGAATTTCGACCACAACATGAATCGAAAATCAATGAAATTACTATCACTCACAGAAATTGAACATGCATTTCATAATTGTTCAAGTAAAAATTTAAGTATTAATTTTATACAATATTGGATTACAGGAAACATAAAAAATAAACTAATTTTGTTGCTGACTATGATTTCCTTTATGCAAATACACCACCGAGCTCCTACATGACAGGTGCGTTATAGGGAATTTTATGGTATAGCCCGGAAATAAAATCAACGATTTGTGTAAGAAACGGGAGAAGTGTAATATTACTTTAAGATTGTAATTCGAAGCATTTCCACGTTTCATATTTTTCTTTTCTCTTTTGAAACTCATATTGGGAGAAGTAGTAGCTTCAACTAGTGGATGAGACGACTTGGTTTGCTACAATTGTGGAGATCTTTCGTTTTACGTCAATTCTCTCGTCGACTGTTGTACTGTGTGGATCGCTCCTCACCATGCAGCTAAGCTAGCGCCAATCAGCAAAGATTCCTTTAATTACGTACATGCTAGCGCCGACCGCAGAGGTGTTCTCACTGCTGCGCGGCGAGCAGTCAGTCAGTGCCAACCTATGTTTAGCCCAACTTAGTGCAGTGGTGAATTCTACTCGCACTCATAAATTATCACAGTGATACATAGTGCTCAAATCCAAAGCCCCCCAAGGATGCCACTCGGTCCCAGATGACTCCGAAGTGCATCAACATCAATTTTCCACGACTCAACTGTCAATACCAACGCTTAAGCACTATGACCAGACCCGAGAAAACGCAGTCTCAGCAACCTCTGGGTAACCGACGCCAAACGCAAAGCTCATCCTCTCCCTTGCGCAATGAGTAGAGACCGGGAAAATATGTAGTATTAAAAGTCAAAATATGTACATAAATATGTAATGAAAACAGTAAGAATATGTGATAAATTTGTAAAATCAGATATAATATGTAATATTAAAAAACCACTAATTAAAAAAACATTTACATATAACGAAATTACAATTAGAAAAAACTGTCCTCAATAAATTTTAAAATTAATATAAACGTTTTAAAAACGTTTTGGAGAGCACAAGTTGATGCACCATACAAACTTTGCATCATACAACTTTCTCATTAGTAGTAAAAGCTTCATCTATTGTAATTCAGAACTGCAAATTTCTTCCGGAAATTAAGGTTACAGATCAGAAAACGCGGTGTCAATGATAATTTTGATATCTAGATTTTACCAATAATGTAAGGAAAAATGCTAATTTTTTTGAAAATAATTCTTTTCATTAAAAATATGTAATACATTTTAGGGAAATAAATAGAATAAGAAAATATGTTGTGAAAACAGCAAAATATGTAAAATATGTAACATAGTTCAAAAATATGTAAAAATATGTTACGCAAAAATTGGATACTGCGTGAGGAGGACGATCATTCGCCAAGATTACAATTTTGAGAACGGTAAGTAGGAAGGCAAAATTGTAGGGGTAAAAGGCTAATTTCATAAAAATCCGGTCTCTAGGAATGAGTGGACCAATCAAGAACAGATTTGCCCCGCTCGGACATCAGGCGAATGATGATCGCGAGGAAAATCCTCAAAGAGCCTTTGATCAAAAACCACATCCAATGTTTATCCACTAAATTACAAACTATAAAGAACTCGTTAATAAGTTAACCTCGGAGATACCAGATAACTTTGCCACCCGAATAAAAGGTAAATCAGTTAAAATTATCCTTAACTCAATATATTTTTTTGAAAAACTTTCTCTTCCTCGACCAGAATAAGTGCCAATATCGCACGCTCAGAGACATCTCCTACATGACAGGTATGTTATAGTGAATGTTAAGGTATAGGCCGGAAATAAAATCAACGATTTGTGTAAGAAACGGAAGAAGTGTATAATATTACGATAAGATTGTAATTCGAAGCATTTCCGCGATTCAAAACTTTCTTTTCTCTTTCTGTTCCAAAATATTGAGGGGAACTTACCTTACTTCTCCATTACCAATTAGTTATATCACTCTCTCTAATCTCAAACAAATAATTAAGAATACAAATGTGGTGCGACCAGGGAATATCCATTTTGGAAGAAATCGCACCTTCAGTGCAGTAATTCGTGGAGTGCCGATTGACTACGAAGAAGGTGAAATTGCTTAAGAACTTAGCAAGGCTAATATTCAGAACGTCAATGTTTCTCGACTCTTAAGATTCGATAAATCTCCCATGCCATTATACACCGTTTTAGTGAATGTCAACCTTTGAAATATTCCTTCTCGCATATAATATTGAGTTGAGTTCGTTTAATTGCAAATACCTCGGTGCTTTTTGAGTTAATATTGCGTAACCTATTTTATTTTTTGTATCCTATTTCAAGCTTGAAAAGTGGCTTATCCACTGCTCGGGAGCAATAAAATCTACAAAAAAAATTAAAAACGTTTTAGGTCGAGAAACTGGAAGAAGAATGGCGAGAAGAAATTCAGTAAGACGTTCGGAACGAGCCCCATATTCCCGCGAGGGAGACAAGAACGCCCGGCTTCTATATCTGAACTGTTTCGTGCTCACCAACATTTTCGTCGGCACGAAGTAAGAAGGTTCTGAATTATTTACATTGGAGAATAATAACTGGATAGAAATTAATGAAATTAAAGAAACATGGAATGTATCGCAGAACCTGAGCTGTGTTATTGGCTTCAAGGTCACGGCGGCCACTCTCCCGCTGAGGTGGGGCATAACGGCAGTAGAGAAGGGGACTGGGGCCTCGACTTTCACGCATAGAGTGAGTAATAATGTCTTGTGTCTTCTTCTCCTTCAGGTGTACAGGCACTGCCTGTTACGCCTCCATTCCCATCTGGTCACCCCATCTCTTCTTCGGGCGACCAGGATTTCTTCTTCCTTGTGGGCGGTAATGTAGAATTCTTTTCGGCAGGCGGTTGTCTTGCATCCTTTCAATGTGCTGTGTCCAATAATTTCGGTAATAGTTGTTTTTCTCTTGAAGATTGCAAACTACAAGTTCTTTACGAATTTCTACATTTCATTTCTTGTCCATCAGTTTATAACCAGCTACTGATCTCAGAAATCTCATTTCAGCACATTGTAGTCTTTTGCTATCTTTTTTCGTCATTGTCAAGTTTTCACTTCCATATAAACAAGTTGGGATACTTAATACCTTATAGAATTTAATCACAGTTCCCTTTCAACTTTCTTTTTCAGGGTTCTGAGGTCTTGTGTTAGGAAGGATTACTCTCAATCTCATGCGCTACGTTTTAGAATATAAATCTTGTAATTATATTAATTTGTAGTTGATTAAGCAATGTGCTATACAACTGCAATGTATATGAATATTTCATGAAAGTTTCGGGTTGAATAAACAATGTTCCTATTTCAAGACATGACGTGCAAAATTTCATGAGACTCTTAATTTTAGGAAATAGAATGCAAGCAATTTGTAATCATGGTAATGTTCGTAAATTAGGTAAATTTTGAGTTAAGTCTATATGAACTTGAGAATCAGGGTTGTTCACTTACAAGGGTAGTTGTCTAATGAAGTTTTGTATTCAAATTAGGAAAACCCGGCAGACATTGGGAAAATAGGGAGATGAAGGGCAGAACATTCTCACTGTCTCTCCCTCCCTCCCTCACCCTTTCCCTGGCTTGTCTCTGCCGCTCTCTTTCCCACTTATTCACGTTTAATTGCAGATTCTGCACATTTCTGAGCAAGAGAGATAATATCTGGAAGCGTCTGACAAGCAAAAACGTAATAGAATGTCCAAGAAGATTTCATCCTATAGATTGCGGTGTGAGAATCGTTTCTTTGAGACCTCCGGCCTCCAAATTTTAGTTTTTAAGGCCGTAGAAACCCGTCTTTAGGAGTTATTTAATGATATAGATTCAAAATCCTGACGAACGAGTTGCGGGTTGCATTTGACGTCACTATTTAGTTTTGTTCTACAGCGCCATTTAGTGGAGTTACAACACATTTTACAGCACATAAACATTCTGGGTGAAAAAACACGTAGAAGTGCTAACTTTCATGGAGCTTGGTCACACGGTGTCGGACTTTAGTTCTTGTATTTGTACCAACATCCAGTTATATATATATATATATATATATATATATATATATATATATATATATATGGGTCAATCCATTTTAAGTGGTCCAGAATTTAATAAATTGGTCGCTCGACCATCTCAAAAAAAATGCATATTTTGTACATAAATTTCCATATGTTTTGGCTGTTCAAAACCATCTTTAACTTTTTTTTATTGTATCTAGTTTACAAATGGCGGCCATTTTTGTTTCGCGCCGTGCGCCATTTTTCACGTTCGCAGATATTTACTCTTTCCTGAATTGCTCAGCTCTCGGTTGTTCTAGCATTCTAGAATAAAAAGCATTCGATTCAGCATACTTTGGCCTGCAAATGGAAATGTTATTTACCTATTTTTTATGTTTTTATTTGGGAAATATTTGCAACCAAATCTATGTCCATGTTATTCTAAAATTCAGTTGCGATCATTGCATCTAAGGAGTACTGTGCGACCGTCCGTATTTCTGCAGAAACCTTCAGAAATAGTAAGTAGAATGGCAAATTTAAATGCAAAACATAAACAAAACGCTGAATTTATTTATTTGTTGTATTTTATAAATACATTTTGTTTTAAACGGTTCAGATTTCAAAATCAAGATAACCATTTTTCTATTACGGACGTAGATGTCAAATTGTAAGTTTGTTTTGGAGAAAAATATACGTAATAATGCAAATTATATATTAGGCCACTTTTATGTATATTAATTATTAAGTATAATTAATTATTTTAAATCAATGTATATTTTAGTTGAAAATAGCTTCAAAATAATGTGATTACTACTTGGCACGAAGTATCCTCAATGGGGAAATGAAGCCATTTTTTTCGTAAGTTTTCCATTTTTTTAAAAATACTTCGAGTTAAATCTAAAAGTTGTAATTTTTACTGAAGTTTGGTATGATAGCGGTCTAGCATGTGTGCAATTTTCAGATTTTTATCTGGTCCCCCAACAGAGATATTACAGTTCAAAATTGGGAAAAAATCCAAAATTTCAATTTTCAAGAGGATGTAATTTTCAAGGGGTACGTTATATACCAATGATATTTTACAAAAAGTAACTATACTGTTGTGTGTAAAAGCACAGAAAAAATTAAGGCTTAGATTCTATTCCTTCTTTGAAAAATTACTCTCTGAAAATCGAATTTCCTTCATTCGCGTTCCATAGATTTGGTTGCAAATATTTCCCAAATAAAAACATAGAAAATAGGTAAATAACATTTCGATTTGCAGGCTAAAGTATGCTGAATCGAATGCTTTTTATTCTAGAATGCTAGAACAACCGAGAGCTGAGCAATTCAGGAAAGAGTAAATATCTGCGAACGCGAAAAATGGCGCACGGCGCGAAACAAAAATGGCCGCCATTTGTAAACCAGGTACAGTAAAAAAAAGTTAAAGATGGTTTTGAACAGCCAAAACATAAGGAAATTTATGTACAAAATATGAATTTTTTTTGAGATGGTCGAGCGACTAGTGCTGGACCACTTAAAATGGATTGACCCATATATATATATATATATATATATATATATATATATATATATATATAGAGAGAGAGAGAGAGAGAGAGAGAGAGAGAGAGAGAGAGAAAGAGGAGATTTAAGAACAATGGATTAGGAAGATGGTATAGTTTGAATGTTAGGCAGTTTTAGAAGTGTTTTGTTTATGATATTCTCTTTCAGTTGTGTAATGAGTTTTGTAGTATATCTGTACTAAGATGAAGCAGTCATTAGGTTTATGATCAGAACAATTTCATCAGTCAATATTTGAGCTGTAGAGAGCAAAAGTGGTGTAAATAAAAAAAACTATAATTCTCTAAAACTGTAATTTTTAGAAATAAATGACCTGAAGTGTTATGAACGTGTTAAGGATATATTATTTTATATTACTTAAGATTTTTAGACCGAAACATTGTTTATTAAATAATTTTTATTTATTTTATTTTATTTGTCAAAAAACAGTAAAAACTGTATATGACGTGTGGGGAAAGAAAATTAACTGGTTTGTTGACTTACACCACTTTTGCACATACCGTTTCTGAAAAACTATGATTTACATTCAAATAATTGAGATGCATAATTTTCGTCTGCGAAACTAATATGATGAAAAATAGGGACATAGAGTGAAATTATTACAAAACACTAAAGAACAATGTACACAATGTTTTACACTGTTTTGATATTTTATACAACATAAATTATAATAAGTGAATATTGCAAAACTTTAAATAAAAGTTTGTTTACTGTTATTACAAGTTTTACATGAAACCACTAAGAATTATTATTTTGGTGAAGGGAAAGTTAGCAATGCTTACTTTTTGGACAAGTTAGTTAGGGCAGCAAGCTCATCCTGATCTTGAATTTGTTCTAATGATTTCATAGCTTCCTCAAAATGTTTTTAGTGAGTTGAAGTAATTGTGGTGCTCTAGAGGTATGTATTACAGAAGTTCAATCATGTTTTTTTTTTGCTACAGTTACGTTCTTCTCTAACGAACCACATCCACTCTATTTACAGCCAATTTACTTTGGCTCCTAAATGATTAATCTTTTTCACAATTGTTTTTTCAAGTTGCAAAGTAGACTAAAATCTGCTTGAGCCAATTCACGTACTGTTATTTTTTCGAGCTGAATGATTGTATTATACCAGTCAGACGTAACATACAGAATTTTATTTTTGCGAGTTTGGTTTATGTTTTCAAAATAGGAGTCCTTTTTCATAAACGATTGCCCTAATACAAGGAATTTGTGGTCAAAAATGTTAGAATGCTTTGTCACGATTTTTATACAAGTGTGAGCAATTTTGAAGTTGCGATTATGACCTGTGCATGTATAAACTAAAAGCAATTAAATGTTTTTCGAGATGTTTCTTCTGTACGGGTACAGCTAATCCAGAAGCTATTTCTTGGAAACCCCTGGGAGCTGTTGTGTCGTCCCACCAGTGACTTACAAAGTAATTGTATGCAGCGGTATGAGCAATTTGTTAGCTACTCCTGCATTGTGCTGACCTCAAGCGAAAAAATATTGAAGTTTGACGCACATCATTTTTGCCCGTGATGAAACAATGTTAAAAACATCTACCAGTGTATATAACTAAAACCATGCAAACTTCTACTTACACCACTTTTGGACTCAACGGCTCATTTGCAGCCAAAATTCTCATTTTATTAAATTTTATTTTTATCACAAGATTTTTCTTTCGAAAACCTCGATGTTTCTGACCAAATGTATCGATCTGAAGAAAATATCGATGTTTTAAAAACATAGATATTTTTTGCCATTCCTAGGGACAAAGCTTCGCCGCAGGAGAGAGCGGAGGCAGGGCTTGAGAGGCGGTATGTGGTTACCTCCCACTCCCCTCTCGCACATCCTGAAGCAACGGGCTCATAACGTTCAGTGAACTGTAGCGTGGAGACTTGTAGATTATTATAATTGTGTTTAACGCCTCCTAGTTTTACGGTATTTTTTTCTCCTGGTAACTAAGACGACTTCTGCTCTGTTTTAGGTACATAATTGTGCTCACAACGACTATGCAACGAAACTGTATATTTCCTGGGTTATTTTTGAACTTGGCTGTTGTGGTACATGTTAGGACTTCGATTACAATAATTTTTTGTTGTTGTATACGGATTGTCTTGCTTTTTTTCCTGGTCATATCATGAACAACGAGGACTTCGAAACATTTCGTATTTTTCCTCACACAATTCCCACTCAACGAGAGGACAGCTTTCGTTTTCTGGCACAGCAGCTGCAGCAGCGCCCAGCACATTTTTTTAGAGCTGCGATGGCCGACGGGGGAGGGCGTCGCGCCGCCCGCGCGCTGTCAGTGGCACCGGGGAGCGAGCGCCCGCCGACTCGGCGGACGCCGCTGCGTGCGCGCCAATTTACGAGTTCTCCAGCGCTCCCCCTGCCCCCCCCGCTCTCTCGTCTGCCCCGATCCACTCCGCTCCGCCCCGCTGCGCTCAGCCCCCACCCGCCCCGCTCCGCCCCGCTCCGCTCCGCCTCGCCTCGCTCCCACCCGCTCCAACCCGACTCACTCCGCTGCTACCCGACTAGTTCCGCCTCGTCCGGCCCCGCTCCACTCCACACTGCTCCACCCTGCGCCGCCTCGCCCCGCCCCGCTCCGCCCCGCTTCGCCCCGCCCCGCCCCGTTCCGCCCCACCCCGCCCTGCACCGCTGCTACTCGATCTTCTCCGCCCCGTCCCGCTCCGACCGACTGCTCGGCCCTCTCCTGCCCCGCTCCGCTTCCCTGTCCGCCCTGCTCCGTCCCTCCCCACCCGTTTCGCTCTGCATCGCCCCGCCCCGCTCCGTCCCGCTCCGCCTCGCTTCGCCCCCCGCTCCACAAACCCCACCGCCTCCCCCGCTCCGCCCCGCCTTGCTCCGCCCAGCCCCTCCCTGTCCCAACTCGCTCCGCCGCACCGTGTCCCGCTCCACCCCGCTGGTACCCGACCTGCTCCTCCCCGTCTCGCTCCGAACCGCTGCTAACCCTGTCCGCCCTGCCCCGCCCGTCCCCTCCCCCCGTCTCGTTGCTACCCGCCCCGCTCCGTTCCGCATTGCTGCTACGCGACCTACTCCTCTCCGCCCCGTCACCCGTCACCCCCCAGCCCCTCCCTTCCGCCCCCCCCCCCACTACCCCACCTGCTGCGGGGCTTCGTGCGATCGCTGCAGCGTTTCGCACCTCCGCGACGCGTGGCCGATGGCGACGCTGCGTGCCCGCGCATCGCGCACTGCGCTTACGGCCTGCCTCGCCTCGCGCCGCGCACAGCGCATACCGACGATATTAATGTCGGCGGCTCTTCAATACGCCGGCACGCGGGTACTTCGCGGGAATATAACATTCTCGTCTCGTTGTTTCTCTTGTATTGTTGATGCAAATTGCATGCTTGATACAATAATAGGGGTAAGAATGCGACGCATTTCTAGCGTACTTCATATGTATTAGTGTGATATTGTGTGAGAGAATGGAATTTGAGTTCTTTTGCTCAATTTGTGAACCTCGATATTCCTCAAGTTCTCACAAAGTATTTCTCATCTCTAATTTTAGTTATTTCGTATTTAAATGAAAACAGATTACGTATGTTCTTAATTATTTATGGATATTTATATCACCTGAAAACATCAAAATTATTTTCTATACATTTTAAGATGCTTATCAGATTTTATTATAAAATACTTAAACGATAATAAATATTTTCGGCAGTCTAGAATATATATCCTTCAAAATATAGCGATAATAACATGATCAGACATGAAATATGAATTTTACCCAATGAATATTTTAATTTTATATTGTTTTAAGCTAATAACACTTTGGTGTTAATAGTGCATTCAGCGCATGTATCTTAACCAGATTCACATGGAAATCCTCCTCTGTACGAATTTAAAGTAATCTGGGAACAAGCGGATCGTCTGGGCGTCTCATTTGTGCCTGATTTTTGTACACTCCCTTTCCCCGGTAGATGTCGGTCTTCACTAGAAATGTTCGAGCTGTCTAGTCGGAACTTGGAATCTCGTTAGAACGGACATCCGAATGGATTTAATTTTGCTGGGCACCTGCCACAGTTCTTTTCCATGCCACACGCGTGACATGACATATAACCTGCGACATGCTAATTAGAAAAGCCCCGAGCAAATTCGAGGATGGTCTACAATTCACGAATTTGGTGTTTGTAAATTAACGCGGTAGCTCCCATTTGGGTTGACCAGTGAAATATTAACCATATAACAATGCAACTCCAATATAGATTTAGAATGAATTTAAAAATAAGAATTTTACATTGTAACAAATCGTTTAGCTTGTCCCTCTTGTAGTAAATACGAAAATGTTCGTCACAGCGAAGTTCTGTCTGATGGCAACACCAAGAAAATTAAATTTCGAAGTCACAATAGTTACAAAGGGTTCCGAGATTTAATACCTTGTAAATGTCAGCACGAATTTACACTGGATGGTGAAACGGGCGTTTAACACCAGTCGGCAAACTATGTTCGTACGTTTCCTCATGCAGAATCTCGCGGCGATGATATCGGGCGCTGTGCGTCGTCGAGTGGGGCTCCTGTTTGGCAGCGCTCCAGGAGCTCTCTCTCCTCGCGCGGCGCGGGCGGGGCGGGGCGTGTCGGGGCGGGGCGTGTCGGGGCGGGGCGTGTCGGGGCGGGGCGTGTCGGGGCGGGGCGTGTCGGGGCGGGGCGTGTCGGGGCGGGGCGTGTCGGGGCGGGGCGTGTCGGGGCGGGGCGTGTCGGGGCGGGGCGTGTCGGGGCGGGGCGTGTCGGGGCGGGGCGTGTCGGGGCGGGGCGTGTCGGGGCGGGGCGTGTCGGGGCGGGGCGTGTCGGGGCGGGGCGTGTCGGGGCGGGGCGTGTCGGGGCGGGGCGTGTCGGGCGGGGCGTGTCGGGACGGGGCGTGTCGGGACGGGGCGTGTCGGGACGGGGCGTGTCGGGACGGGGCGTGTCGGGACGGGGCGTGTCGGGACGGGGCGTGTCGGGACGGGGCGTGTCGGGACGGGGCGTGTCGGGACGGGGCGTGTCGGGACGGGGCGTGTCGGGACGGGGCGTGTCGGGACGGGGCGTGTCGGGACGGGGCGGGGTGGGACGGGGCGGGGCGGGACAGGGCGGGGCGGGTCGGGTCGGGACGGGAGGGGTGAGACAGGGCGGTATGGGGCGAGACGGGGCGAGACGAGGCGGGACGGAGCGAGACGGGGCGGGACGGGTCGAGAAGGGGCGGGACGGGGCGAGACGAGGTGGGACGGGCGGGGAAGGGCGGGGAGGGGCGGAGACGGGTGGAGCGAGAGGGGCGAGGAGGGGTGGGGAGGGGCTAGAGGGGGGTCTGGCAGGGAGGGGCGGGGAGGGGAGAGGCGAGGGAGAGGAGGGGCGGGTCAGGGGGAGCGTGGATGTGAGGGACGGGGAGGGGAGAGGCGGGGCGAGGATAAGGAGGAGCACGGTGGGCAGGGCGGGAAAGGAGCGGGTCGGGTCGGGTCGGGTCGGGTCGGGTCGGGTCGGGTCGGGTCGGGTCGGGTCGGGTCGGGTCGGGTCGGGTCGGGTCGGATCGGATCGGATCGGGTCGGGTCGGGGATGCCACGGGATGCTTGAGATGCGACGGGATGGGACGGGAGGGGCGGGGACGGGATGGACAGGAGGGGAAGGGGCGGGAGGGTAGGGAGGGGCGGGAGGGGTGGGAGGGGCGGCAGGGGCGGGAGGGGCGGGCATGGCGGGACGAAGCAGGACGGAAATTGTCGGGTCGGGAAAGGGGAAGGGGCGGGACGGGTAAGGATGGGAGGGGTGGGATGGGCCAGGAGGGGGCGGTGCGGTGCGGGGCGGGGCGGGGCGGCGCGAGGAGTGAAGTGGCTTGGCGGGACGCGACTCGGGTTGAAGAGGAACTGCTCTTCCTCAGGTGGGAGGGAGAAGGGGACACCGCCTGCAAGGGCTGGCACATGTTTTTTGAACACGCACGCAAAAAATCAGATAAATTTACGGGATCCCACTGCGATTAGTATGTGATACGCCTTATGTTTTAAGTAAGCTTGTGACGAGGGATCTAATTCATTGCACCCCAGACGAAAGAGTGTTACAACTTTAAAAGTGACGTTTTTAGGAGTATAATTCAAACATTTGGAGACAATATTAGAACATTTAGGTCTGCTTTGAGAGAGACAAACTTTGACTCAGTTGATCAGTCGATTACGTTACGTTTTGCAGACTGTGTAGTCAGTACACACAAAACTTGGAGTTCAACCTAAACGGGAGACGACCATGAAAAATATATATTAATTGGAATGGAGGTGGATTCCCTTATTGGGAAGGGAAGTATGACAAAATATTATTACAATGTTACTTTCGAAAAAAATAACTACTAATAGCATTAACTGAAAAAATGTAATAGAAGGTAGGGTGAAATAAACATTACTGCATTTCAAATGGCGTTCGGGGAAAGTACGTGCTTTTTTGTACCAACTAAACTTCTTTTCTGCTGCAGATTGGCTTTTGATTAGTTCTGTTACCGTCACATACACCGTCTCCACCGCCTCTTTGATAGTTCCTCGAGGTGAAGTTTTAGAGTTGGAAACCTTTCGTTCACGTTCGATCTCATTTATTCTACAATTGCTTCCCTTCACACCGCACCTGCTTTAGGTACTTAAAGTCTCTTCCCACTTCTCCCAGTTTCTCTCTTAGCTTGATTAGTTTCCTTTCATCTAGGAACTGGCCTTCTGTTTGAGGCTAAGCGATATTTCTTTAAAACGCTTGATGCGGCATCGATTCGATTTAGAGATGAAATTGGAAAAGTGCTCGTGAGAAAAGTTTTGGCAAATCTGTGGTACCTCTGCGTATCCAACACCAAAACACGTCTAGTGAGAGAAAAATATACAGTAGTTGAGTTATTTGATCCTCCCTTCGGTAATGCTCAGGTTAATTGATAAGAAACTATTTCCTTACACTAACTCTTCTGAAGACGATTCGTATCGAATTGGAAACGCGATTGTCCGAAGTGTCTCACTGCCAAAACTTTATAAAGGTAGCAGTGGCGTAGCGTGACTCACACGTTTGGGGATGCTCAACAATAACACACAAAATGTCACTATCAAGTACTTCGTCTAACAGGCGAACGCAACACAAGGCAGATACACTGGGACTCTGCTGGGACTACTTCCACGATCTCGATTGCTTACGACGGTGTAGGCGCTTCCCACAAAATTCTCACAGCAGTCAGGGCTGCCGATGTCTTGAAAGCAAATTATACAATGGCTCAGCTTTAATTCTTATACGCGAATGGCAATAAGACCATTTGTTAATTTATACATTGCAGACTTAAATAATATGTAATCTATTTAAGAGATAATACAATTTCTTGGATGTAAATTAAGAAATAGTAGTCAGGCACTATTTCTACAGTTTGTACCCATGACCAAGCAGGGACTCCCGAGTGAGAGAGAGAAAGATAATTTACTGAACGCCTGAAGTGTGCTGCGCTCTCGTGCACAAACGAGCTTCTTTCCGCAGTAGACGCTAGCGTAAAGCAGTCGGGTTTCTCTGGGCCAGGGGTGAAGAGGGGAGAGGGGGACCTCGCCATCTGCGCATGCGTCATTGCTCGTCGCAGTCTGGCGGCAGACGCTGAAGTATTTTAGCTTCCAAGCAATCAGAGGCCAGCTTCAACAGCCCGCCGAATTCAATCATAGGAAATCAATTTTAAATTAATACAAAACGTGTTTCGCTCAACAGACCACTTGTAAGATTATCAATACAGTATTTAAGGTTCTTATATACGGGGATGCTCAGCATCTCAGCGTCCCCTGACGCTACGCCACTGAAAGGTAGAAGTGTGAATACGCACAGAAGCAATGAAATCCATCAGATAATCATCACATACTGAATGGCAGATACAGGCTGAGACTAGTCAATCGATTTATATTAAAATGTGGCCGAGCCCCTGTTGAGCGCAACAACATTTACAGCAGTGGAACTCTACTTTCAAGTGCAAGTTTGCAGCGGGTAGATCTAAAAGATCTTGTAGGAAGAAGAGAAATGTTCACAGTGTAAACCCGCTTCATGTATATTCAAGACCAAAGGAAACAACTAAACTTTTCATAGAATAGTCGCTGTAACAAAGGAGAATGTACATGCGGACGTAGTTTCCTACCTGGCTTTTCCATTAACAGTCTCTCAAGGTTTCGCCTGGCTCCCTCACACAGCCTCGCTCTCTCACACACAAGTCTTTCTTTGCGAAGGGCAGAACACGGAATGGGTTGGTAGTGTTAATAATATGAATAAGTTAGAAAGTTATTTATTTTTTTTCTTTCTTATATCTCTTTTCGAAAGTATTCGTAGTCTGTTCTAATTCAGGGTAAACATTGATTCACGTTCAATACAAATCTATTTCGTAACGTACAAATCGATCTTGATACATACAAATAAAATAATACACTCAAGCAAAATAGTTCATAAAGATCGTGTCAAATATTCTTGGTTTGTGTTCTTTGTTTATGTGGGTCCAAATAATTTCCTAAGGGAAAAACATTTAAAATTTTGTCATTTTTTCCACGGTTTACGATTTCGTTCTTCTAAAACTTTCATGCTGTTATATTTTTCTGTATTTTTGTAATAAACTTTAGAAACAACTTATCTGTTCTAAGATAACAAAATTACGATATAGTATGTGAATTCACTTTTATTTCAATTGATTTGAACACGTATTTGTAAATGTGATTGAAATTATGTGACATTTCGAGTTGTTGGAAAGTACATCCTAGACCTGTAAATTCTAACGCATATCGTAATACGTTTCCTCTCTATTTGATTGAAATTGAACTTTTTCAGCTTACAAATCCAATTTCAAAAGTACGGAGAGAGAGTTTTGGAAAAGAATAGTCTTCATAATGTCCATGAAGAATGGCAAAGACAACTTGGGAATATCAAGGTATTTCGATTTTCGCAAGCCGACGAAAAGGCGTTAGAACGAAATTTGTCTAGTGTTTGATACTAACTCAAAATGTTTCTGCGAGGTGAGAATAAAATTTTGAAATATTTTTCGAATTTTATATTTAGTCTCCAAGGTTGTCCTTCTGGCGCGCCACGTCGGTCAGTGGCAGACAACTGCTTTCTGATTTCGTGTATCACGAACTTCATTAAGTTGTGGTTAAAAATAATCAATATTGATTCTCTGTTATATTATTTTGGATGTATTCTTTGGCTTATAAATAATTAAACACATATATATATATATATCAGTAATTATTTATTCCTTGTTTAAAAATGATAAAAGAACGTTTCTCCGTCATATATGGACGCTTCATTCCGCATAAGTTATGTTTTTAATATTATTTGAAAGAATGAATAAATAGTTAGAAATACTTTTTCAATGTCTATAAGGCGAAGGATGAACATATTCTTCACATGAATCATATTCTTCAATTCTTCAATTTGTCGTCAAGGTTAACACATCAACATCTCTTAAAATAACTACATTTTGATGAAACTCCTCTCCTTTTGGCAGGGTTGCAATGTGCCTCGGAATGGCAGACCTAGTTCTATTGAATCATTGTAATTTATACGCTGTGCACTCTGTATTGGACGCGGAGAGAAAAAAAACACTGTAAGGTTTGGAGGTCTCTAACACTCGAATACGCCGCTTCTAGACCGACAGACTAACGACGTTCTTTTTAGAGCAGGGATGTGGTTCCGTGTTCGGATAATGAACTGCTGCTAAATGACACGTTTTTGTGGCGCTATTTGTGGTGCTGTAGCAATTATGAAAGGACGAATGATTTATATGATGACACGTAATGATTTCTTTTGCCTTCTGTGCCGTAATCATAATGGATCTTCCATAAACTACGTAACGCTAAAGAGATGAGAGGGTTTAAGGTAACGTTGTACTATGTTAAATAGGGGTACGGGGTGTTCACTCAGTGTTACGTAACGCTGATATTTAAATTTTTACATTTTTCAACATGTGCTGAAAAAATTGCTTTTTTCAGTCTTTCACTAAAACATTAAAATATTTACTAATTTATAATCGCCCTTGTGTAATCTCAACGGCGTGTGCACAGCTTGTTGTCAGAAATTCTCACGACTATGCGTTCTTCTTTCACTAAAAAATTGTTCCCAATCTTATTGTCAAGTGCAGTCAGCTTCGCCAACTAATTCTGACTTTAATTACCATACATTTTTATATATAACATAAATAAAATTTATACATATTGTCTTTACTGTGATATACTTTATTTTTTCGTCTTGTAAATCGGGAATCAAGTGCCCGTTACGGATGCGTTATAAGACAGGGAGCGGTATTTAAAATACTCCAAATTTGCGTTACACAATTTATGGACTGTCCGTAATGGGAAAGCACCTACTGCTTTACACGTTATTAAAATCTACAACTCTAATAGAGATCGATAGTCATAGCAGCCGTAAAAATATATTGGAAATGAAAATATATCCAAATATTAAAAAATGTTTTGTATAGTTTCATTTCATTTTCGAAACCATCTGCCTTTTGCAGTGGTCACGGGGACGGATTATGCAAAAATTATTTATTTTCATTTTGATGAAAAGTCGTAGATGTAACGAAAAAAAATCCGCATTTGGTAAACTGCGGTCTGCCCCTCATTTTTCTTCCCATTACCTTCCACGTCGCACGGCATTTTTCCGCTGCCCCCTCCCCCGCGCCGTCCCCCTGTCCCGTTGATTCGAGTGGTGCGTCACAAGTTTACGGTGCCGATGCATTTAACCGCGCGGCTTCGCCTCTCCGCATGGCTCGACGTAAGTCCCGCGTTCCTTTTTGCTTCCGAGGCGGCCGTAAACCGAAGCCCGTGCGCAGCGCCGCGCCGCGACCTTTGACCTTAGACGCCGTAACGCCGCTTGATTGCAGGGCGCAGCTTCCGCCACCGCCACTAGAGTGCTCTGGGGCGTGCAGCGAGGGCGCAGCTCGCGTTGCATCGAGGGGAGGTTTTTCACTGTTCGCATTGCATACGTATGCGCGCCCGCTCGCGTCTCGCCGCAACAGGCTTGAAACGGGGAAATGAACGTCGTGACAGCGTATGATCCGGGTGTGTGGAGTTTGTTTTTGTGCTGGAATTCACGGAAGAACTAAATTAAACTGATCTGTGAGCACGGGCGTCACGTTTGTGTTAGGTTTCCTCGGGGAGGCTCTTTGGCCTCGTAGCTCATTTGTGTGGTCAGAGAGGATAATAATTTGTGGGTGCTTTCTAGTTAAAGCTACCTGCGAGCGGGAGATATTTATCAGTTATGAATCATAAAGCTTTGGGAGAAGGGAGTTGGTGTTTAGCTATGCTCCTGGTCTGGAGTTTCGGAGTTTAAATTGCGCAGATTAGCGCTGATGCGGCGGGAGGCAGAGAGGAGGGGGAAATGGGGACGCAAGCGTATAGTCTTACTGCCGCTGGCGCCCGTGTTGAAGCAACCGGCGTTCAACAAGAGAACAACTTCTGAAATGACGTACGAGTCTGAACTTAAGATGCGTTGTCTCGCCAAAAGGAGAGAATGTTCTTAAAACAGTTGGAACTTTAGCAAAGTTCTTTGGTTGGATGTGGAATGCAGGGGAAGAAGCAAAAACATAACAAAGTTATTCTCTGATGACATAATATTGAAATTAATGGTCTAAAATATTTCTTTACTTATTAGAATTTAAACCTATTTGTTGAGATGTCTACTTACAAATATTTCTAATACGATTCGAAAGAAAATATTGGAGAAGCAAAATGCAATGTATACATCTGACCTGCATCAAAATATTTTTGTATTTTGGAGACAATTTCTAGCGCTAGGTAATATTTGTAGCCAATTAATGCCTATTTTTCTTAAAACTAATAGATATTGAACTATTTACGTGAATATTTCATAATTGTTTCCTTATATTCACAATAATAACTCAGTTTTCGATTGCATTTAAACTTGAAATAAAGAGGAAATCACTATTGTCTCCAAAATATATTCATATTCTTATTTTCATTTGTTACAATACGAAATTAAGAAAAAGAAACGAACGAAAACGTTACAAAAACAAGATTTTTTTTAAAACGGGTCCACGTTTTTTCTTTAAACTTTTGGCAGGGATAGTGCCTAATGTACTCTATGAGATGACATAAACATCATGTTGCTGTATTATTTTGTTTTTTCAAAAATTACAAAAAATATTTTTTATTTTTCTCTCACCATGTTAATATTTACATTAGCGGCAATTTGTTCGGCAACAGCATTATATTTACGAGTCTGTGTGCTTTTAATAATGTCAAGTAAAGTTTCTCGCAAACCCATACAATTTTCTGTGAAAACGAGCTCAAACTTCCGCATTTTCAGAAACGCTGAAACGTTATTTTCTCAAAAATGGTTGCAAATTGTTTCTTTAATTTTTTTGAATAGATAGTGCACACTGCACTCCTTAATATGAAGTAAAGTTCATTTTGGGGTATTTTTTTCCAAAAATTACACAAATGTAATTTTTTTGAAAGATCTCTCACACCGTTAAATGCAAAAAAAGCTCCAAATTTTTCGAAGAAAAGTGCCATTTAGAACGAGGTGTCACTGTTCCTTAATATTCGTAAAATAATATTTTCTTTCTACTATTATGAAACCGAAAAATTAGGGAAATGTTGAAAAAAGTAATTTGGGCGGCGATAGATGGTAGCTAGCAGGAGTATATAGCAAGTTCAAATAGCTAGCCGAGAACAAAGGAAATTGAAAACGAATACGGGAAATTCCGTGCCATTCTGTAGATTATTTAAAAAAACATTAGTATTAACTTATTGAAACATTAGCTTATTGAAAAACTGCAAAATTGCTTCTAACAAAATTAAATTACTCACCGCACATCGTGTGTATTAAAACTTTAATTATAAAGAGACTACATGCATTGTAGGCCTTTAACAAAGATTTTATTAACTGCACATTAGCAGTAATAATTTTCAGAACTAAAATGATATAAACCATTCATATTTTGATCAAATCATTTAGCTTCCAACAGAACCAAAAATACAATTTCTTCTGATGCTCAAATATGTGTAATTGTGTTTTCATTTTTCATTTCTTCTTATTCTTTTAAACGCATAAAAAATGAGAAAATAGACTAAATACAATAAAATAATGTCTAAGAGAAGTGTTCGTCTTTAATCACGGTACACTGTATTCATACGCGCTACACAAATAATTGGGAAAGGATTGGATGTACAAAACCTCCACTTTAAATATCGATAGTTAGTTAACGTGGCTTGTGAAAATTTAATTTTCATTATCTACCACGTCATTCCCAGACACCATTAACCCTCCCTTTTAACTCTCCCGCTATCGTTACACATTCTCACTTCTCGGAATTCTTTCTTTCTTCCTAAGAATTAATTTAATATTCCCTTTCTTCCCTGTTTACATAAATCTTGATCGTCTGTGTTGTGCGGGTTTCATTACATGTACTCACAGAGTTTCTCTGTATTGTCATATTTAAATATAAGAATATCATGATTTACATTAATAATGTTTTAATGTTATTTTGTGAAATACTGATGACTCTGAAATGTAATAAAACTGCCACATATTTTCTTATATTTTTCACAAACATTTCCTTATCGTTTTGCGTCTCCAAAACTTCCGCTACAACGTATAACTTTATATTCTTCATCGGGGCTTGATTTCTGTCGGAACGTGATGGTACCTCGAGAACAAAATAGGGGGAAAACTTAAAAAGGAGAAGACAAACGTTTCGATTTATAGTTCGACTCAAAATTAAATAATTTTCCACTTAATCTAATAGTTCTACTGATATAATAAAAGTTCCAATAAAAATATAAAATATTATAAATTATTTTTTTAATTTCCTATTATTAACATAGCCAGTGCCAATGTTTATTAAGAATGATTTTTTTTATTTATTGCATTATATTACAAATATATAACTATTTCTATTTAATTAATAATTAATTTGGCGGCGTTCTGAGACCTAACACTTTATAAATCAAACACTGTTGTTCAATCTAAATTGTCTCTGTTTCTGTGCCCATATTTTGGCTGTACAGCGAGCAGCTTCACATTCACTCTCTATCAAAGCGTCAAGACTATTTCACATTGAAACTCTTCACCTTAATGAGAAGCCAAGAATTTATCAGCGGTGAACTCCAGTGATATTAACCTTACTCACAAAACCGGGCGCGTAGGAGCACTGTATGCTGGATCGAGAAAACAGTGTTTTGCACTCTCAAAACTTCTATTATTTAATTAAAGAAGGAAGAATAAAAACTCACCACTATTTATTACATTTTTAATGTGAATATATTTCATAAAACTAGAAACATTTTATAAATGCTGCTAGTTTTATGTATAGAATTGTTCCAGAAAGTTCATAGTGTTATGTATGTGTTATGTAAATTAAACAGTTACTGTCCTTCAATTTTAGAAAAGCAACAATTGGCTTTCATCAATCCGTTTCCAGTAACTCAAGAAGATGCCTCATTTCTTCGTCCGTTTCAGTCCTTCGGCAAAGAAAAACAAAAATAAGACTACAAGTAATAGGAAAAAATCAATTAAAAACCACTTTCAACATCATTGATTTTGCTTACTGTGATCGCAAATACATGTAAACGAACAATCTGAAAAAGTAAAATGTTCGTTTGGAACACTAAAAATACTCACACGAGTTAGAGCATGGAGTACTGCAGTCAGATTTTTTTATTTTCAAATCTTCTTTAGAACTGATAGGGAGAAGGTAACGGAACGGAAATTCCTGCGTTTGGTTTGGAATGTTGCGAAGTAAGAATACTGAAGCTCTCTGACATGTCAAATAGCCCTATCCATTTTGGAACAATAAAAGCACAAAGGCAGCACAGAGTGCATCCGCGCGCCCGCCAGAAGGTCAAAATATTCGAGCCAGGAACGTCCGCTGATCGATTTCAGTCTAAGAGGTTCTACGAAGAAAGAATAAACATCATTTTTACTTATTATGACAATGAGAGCGCAATAGAAAATGTTAAGAGCGAAATTAACCATATCTTAAAGTCATTGTTTGGGTGTTTTTGAGAGTAATGGATGCATAAGGAGCCACCTGGTCAGAGGCGTATACTGCTTTCATGCCCTGGGTTACCACTTACTTTAGAAATAATCTTTGACTATATAACTATACATAATCTTCGATTACGTAGTTCTAGTTTGTACAATTTTTATCACACAACATTATTTACGTGTGTATGTATGTGTATATATGAAAAATTGTGACAGCAAACATATATGTGACAGCAAAATTGTGACAGCAAACATATATATATATATATATATATATATATATATATATATATATATATATATATATATATGTTTGCTGTCACAATTTTTCAAAGTATCTTACCAAATTGGCAATAGTTTACTTTGACACTATCACATGCTTAATATGTTGCAATTTAAACACTTAAAACACTCGTAATATAATCGATTATGTATATGTACAAAAATACAATCGATTATGTATCAACATCACACTTGCACAAATGTGGACATTTAATTTACTTGTCCGTTTTCTGCCCACTGCTTCCGAACGTATCAAGAAACCGCTCGGGAAACAGGCATACTGAGTCCTTGGGTAGCCCATAGTAAGTTGGCCTATTAGGAGGGGGGAATGAATCATGCAACGAATGCACGCTGTGCGGATGCCACTGGGTGGTAGCCGTTTCTTTGGTGTTGCCGCCTCATAAGAATACTGATGCGCCGACGACCGAGCGATTTAACACAGATCTCAACAGAACAGACTATACAGAATTTTGAAAAATGTATGGCACTGAAAAAGAATGTGGTCCATAATTATTTTTAGTATGATTTATTTTGGCATATTTTTGTTCTCGTAATTTTCTCGGGCTACCAACGATAGCCCCGGGAGCCCACCGTATATGCAACTGCTCCTGGTAGAAGCGACAGATGTTCAACTTCAAAAGACCAAATGAATAGACTTCTAGTTTTACCAAGAGGTAACGAAAAGCTTTATTAAGAGATAACTGTCATTACTAATTAATGTGTATTTCAAAACGATATCGATAATTTCTATATGCTTACAATTCACGAAAATACAGTACGATTTTAACTTACACCGTGTGCTGAAGAGAGAGAGAGAGAGAGAGAGAGAGAGAGAGAGAGAGAGAGAGAGAGAGAGAGAGAGACTGATCGATTGATTTGTGTTTCCGGGCGCGTCAACTACTTAGGTATTATTCCCGTAAGTGTAGTGAGTGTTTTTTCTCAGGAGGTGGCGATGATATTTTTTCCCGCTGGATGGCGAGATCTGGCGGGTGTCGAAAATCCTACCGCCGTCGGGACTCGAACCTCGGACCTCCCGGTCAGAGGGACTGCAGTGACATCAGGTTGAGAGAGAGAGAGTGTGTAAGAGAGAGAGAACAGATTGATGTTGATATTCTATACCGTGTTGTGGAGGTGTACGATCCAAGAGTTCAAGTAATTAGACTCAGTGACAGAAGTATAAGAACCGGGATAATGTCCCAAGTGCAGGTAATCCAAAAATAATTTGGTCTGCAGGAATTGTCTCTAATACTAAACCAAATACGTAGTTTTACTTAAATATTAATTCTAGACGTTAATGCATTTGTTATTTGCTAAAAAGAAAAAACATTTACTATTACACTTTAGAAACAGGGTACGCCTAATGAGGAACAGAAGTGGATTTTTCTTAATTAGGAAATATTGTGAATTCCTAATAGATTTATTAAATATTATTTATAATAATGAACACGCGTTTTTATAAATGACTTGTTTAAGTAATTATATACACTATTTCTCAAATTTGCGCTTATTTGTGAAGTTGTAGGCGGAAATGAAAAAAAGTATTCCACATTCGGGCTGTTCACGTGTTATCGTATGTAAGTTCACGATTTAGGTTATTTCATCCATTTTATTTCAATTACGCTCAATATAAATAATGATAAAGGCGTCCTATTCTATACTTTTTTAAAACAAATTGCGTGTGGTGTTCTTACCTTTCAAAGAGTTCGACCCCAAGCCTTGATTTACGACGTTGGTCAATATCATTAGCGCACGACGGTAGCATGGGAAGTGCCAGTCTATCCTGATTCCCGACTGACAACATCGCATTTTATCTTCTCTCTCTCTCTCTCTCTCTCTCTCTCTCTCATTCTCACCGCCTTTCTCCTTTCGAATCGCCCTTCTTCCGAGCTGCCGTTTGCTACAGCTCCACCCCACCCCCCCTTTCACCGCGACCCTCCCATTGCCTCGGGGGCCCCGCCGACGCAAAACACAGGCGGCGACTCGCCATTATTTTGATTTGAAAGCGCCGCGGTTTTCTTCTACCGCTCCTCCTCTCGCCGCTCGCGGGCAGCCTTCCCTGCCTCCACCCCCTCTCGCTCCCACCACGCCCACCCCCTTCCCCGCTCCCGCCCCCCAAACGCCCCGGGCGACCCGCGACGCGCGCGCGCAAGAACCGGAGAACTGGCGCGGCGCAAAGTTCAGCGCGGCCCGGAGGAAATGACGTCACTAAAGCGCCGCCATTTTCGTGTACCGCGATCTTTTTCGTCCGGCGCTTTTGAAAGGAAGTCTATCCACCCTCATCCCCCCGGCGCTGCAGAGAGCCACTGCGTGCGATGGATTGTGCGTGGAGTCGGAAGAAACGGAGCGAGCCCGGCTCCGACGGAGGAAGAAGAAGGCTGGATACAGAAATGGACCCGGTCCTTCTCTCGCGGTGGCTCTGAGAGAGGATATGTGGAGTGTCCCACGCGCGATATAGACGTTATAACACGTAACTGTGTTTGTGTTGCCCTTTCGCGAAAGACCCTTTTTCTGGCGGTTGGAGTAGGGTGAGGTTTTGTGCGTGCGGCAACAGGGGTTCCGCGAGGGGAACGCAGCGCTCGAGTTTGTCCAGAAATGATTGCGAGAGTCGCTTAGTTCGTTGATTGATTGGTGATTCCGAGCACGTCAACTACCAAGTTGGTTATTTCCGTAAATGTGGTGCATGTTTTTATCTCGGGGGGGGGAATTATCTTCCTCCGCTGGGCTGCAAGATCCGGCACTGCCTACTAGTCAGCTAACGGGGTTTTCACCAATCAGGTTTCTCCCATCGGCGGGGCACCGCCCCTGTCGGGACAAGCTCTAAGCTCCCGACAGGTCTCCCGACATCTGTGGGGGTGAAGTGCATGTAATTGTGTGTGTAAGTAAGCGGAGAAGATAGAACAAGGAAGAGGAAGGAAAGATCGCCCGCGGTCCGTGACCCGTTTGTTAGGGTATTGCTCCGGCATTCGGCTGATGTTGACAGAAGTTGACAGGAGAAAACCACGAAAACTACAGATCAGAGCAGCCGGCCGCTAAAATTCTCAATTACACAGCGCCTGAATTTGACCCCGTTATGTAGCAAGTGTAAAAACTCCCACCACCGTCGGGACTCGAACCCAAGAATCGTCTGGTCAGAGGCACTGCAGTGACATCAATTGATGCCCTGAACCACATAAGCCGGTCGATCTTTCGTAAGAGAGGGAAGGAGAAAGAGTGAGAACACAGGCGACACGGAGATAAAACCAGGCAACAAATTGTCCCAAAGAAGTTTAGAGGAGAGGACGAGGAAAGATGCATTTCTGCTCGGCTGGAAGGGGAAGGCGTAAGAGGGTTCGAGCAGGCCTGGGAGCGCCCCTTCGGATCCGAAGTGCACTTAGGAAATATAATCTCCTTTACTGCGAAATTTCTCTCTGGAATTACCGCTATACGACTTAGTGGAGGGAGAAGTTGCCGCTTCCTTCAGAACCTATCCAGCACTCTCAGGCCCTGGCGGTCGGAGGAAGGAGTGACATACGTTCAGCTTCCACGTGATTTAGACGTCTTGGATGCGAAAAAATGCAGGGTAAATTGTTAGACAAAGGGGTTCGATTATGCGATATGCTGAATAAATAAATCGCTCAAAGCGGCATTCGGAATCTGAATTTAACTTTCGAAGTGACTTTAGCAGCTTTACTACCACAAACAAGATATGTGTTTTCAGATATGAAGACCAAGGAAGAATTATCTCAATGCAAGATAGGAAACTATTTGGCCTGCAAGCCGTATGTTGTGTAGATTACTCAAATTTAAATCTAACAGAATTTGAAATACTGTTTTATAAATTATTTATGAATTTTACGTAATAATGAGCCAATTGATCGTATAAGCTACAATTTGGAGAAAAATGTTTCAGCAATCCCCGATAATAAAACCGTTTCCTTATGCTGTTAGTAAATATATGATGATCTCAATTGAATACAGAATTGAGATCGAAACTTTCAACTATTGCTGAACATGTGTGAGAGGCGTAAATAAGGACCAGGACCAAGCCACTAGAAAAGTTGAGATGCTGATGAGAGAGGTGATGAGACTCAAGACTTCAATGAGTGTACAGACAAAGGAACTGGAATTTGCAATCCATTTTTCTTCTACTTTGGACTAAAAATGAACAAGGAAAAATTAAGATGAACACTATAGTATACTATGTGAATGACTATATAACTTAAAGGACATAACTAATCCAAAACATCCAATATGGTAAATATTTTTCAGAATTTTTCTTCCCTTGATTAATGAGTTCTTATCCGCTCAGGTCGTGATACCGTACAGAACGCTACCGCTCAGGTCGTGATACCGAAAAGGCGTACAGACATTTTCTCACTCCAGTCCATGATGTTTAAATTCCACGGATGCCTTCAAAATAAATTAAGTAGACAATTGTTTCGTCAAATGATATGAGAAGACATTTAATATTTTAACTATGAATAATTGCCATTAATAGTTTCCAATTATATTAAATTTTTGTTCTATCTTTGCAAAAATTTTGCTGAAAAACGGCACATAGCACGAAATACCAACCAATTGAATTCATACAAAATGAAATCAAATACACCGTTTTTCAATAATGTTTTTTTTTCGAATATCACGCGAAAGATGATTTGAATGTTTAGATACGATCATGTATATCACATTTGTTAGTGTCAATCATGGAATAACTGAACTTAGAAAGATTCATGTAGAAATAAATTTAATTGTCCACGTTACTGTTCTAAAATTTAGATATACTTGTTCTTCCTCGTCTTAAGTTCGCGTGTGCTAGGAAGGTTATAAGTGTATGCATTTATCATTTTTGAAACAGTTTCTTATGTTTCTTAGTATAATGTTCTTAGAATAAGAAATACTGTAGCTCTATTTCACATTTGATAAATTGTTATGTAGATCACATTTTTATTATGACATTGAAACAAAGTGTAATAGAATAGAACGTCTTCAAAAAGTACAAAAATCGTAACTACATTGTCTGAAAGAAAAGTTTAATTCATTTCTATGAAAATTTAAATATATAAAATGAATAAATATCACTATAGTTCATTCTATGTAGGACAATATATTATACTGTTATTTGTACCTGGTGTCGTAAATAACCAAACTTATTAAAATGAGACCTCAAATAAATAAATGACTAAAAATTACACAATTCTATGTGTGTCAAATATAAGTCTATCAATCAGCAATAAAAGTAAGTTCTTTCCTTCTTTAACTATTTTTCTACACCAAATAAACAACAGTACAAAATACGTAAAATGTAATTCAAATGCACGTTAATTTAATGATATTTATTCTGTTCCTACATGCATCCGCAACTCTGCAGAAACACTACGCTCGTTCATGTAATACTCTCTGAGTGGTATTATGCAGACCACGGGCTGGAGATCTGTGCTTGGTAGTCGCTGTTACATATGCAATGTCTGGCATGCAGCAAGTGCCAAGAGAGTTTATTATGTGTGCATTAGCGCTGTAAGCACAATAATTTATGTTTTCAATGCGTACTAAACCATGTTGAATAAAGATACTCATTTTCAATTTAGAATGCCTTGCTATTTGTTTCCAATGTTAGAATTTGTAGAAGTCTCCATTCTCATTCCTTATCTTCGGGATACTGTTAGATATTTTAATACGGTATACCATACCCCCATAAAACTCTCGTGAGTATTGCCAAAACTGACTGAGTTGCAAAACAATTATCTTTAATCCATCAAAAACATTGGCATATTTCTTTATGAGATTGGGAGAGTATATAGTCTAGAAATTAAAGACGATGCCCCCTCACAATTGGATGATTAAATGAAGTTGGTCTGGAGTTGCAACTGAAACATCTGAATTATAATTATCTCATTATACATCCTATGCCTCAAATAAAAACCAATATTCCAACTAGTTCAGCAGTAATTATTAGTTTCAGACGAAAAATTGTAACTTCATTTTAACAAAATAAACGCGATGTGGATGACATGATCTCTTCTCATCAAGATTCGTGTTATCATTCGATACTGTCATCTCGATTTTCAGAAATGCACTATGAAATCCTTTCGTGTTCTAAAATTTGAACTGAAAACGTATTATAGAAAACTCATCAATTTTCATCTCGTGACAGGCAGATTTTATCTTTAAAATAACGTTCCTGAAACATTGCAGGTAGATATAAACATTGAGGGTGGACCAAACCAATTTCAATCATTCCAAAAATTGCATTCAGAAGCATTTGAACGTGAACTAATTTCGATCCGTAAATAATTTTTCATTAACCGGTTTAAGGAACGGCATTTTTCACATCGATACTGACACTGAATATTATCATATCACCTAATCACTTTCCATCCATTCAGATTGAGTTAAATGGTGTTAGTTGTCAATTTTGTGTTTTTTGTGTGACATCTGTTTTTTTTCTCTGGTAAGTTTCTTTTATTTATGTATTATTTCAAGGTCTTTTCTTGGGAAATATCGTACTTTAATCAGGTTTGAAATATCTTTTGAATGATCTTTTCGTTAATAGTATAGCTTTTAGGCTTTGCTTGTGTGTGTCAGGAGGAGGAAGGACACAGCGTAGATGTACTTCAAGCATCATTGCTGCTGAGACAGCTGAGAAGATAATAAGTTTAAATTGTGGCCAGTAAGTTTTTTTAACAATATCAGTTATGTCTTGTACTCATACCTTCATTGATTTTCTATTTTGTTTAAATAAATATGATTTTTAAAGATAATCCTGTTTTACCAAATTTTCAACTTTCAATTTTCAATAACACAATATTATTATTTGTATCATGTTTTCTTATTTTACATTACAATTATTTAATATTAGCTGAACTGCACAACGAAACATAAATTATGAACTCCGCTCATTAATACCATAAAAATGTAGATGAAGTGAATCACGACATAATTGTGAAGTATTGTCAGTCAGCAATGCTAAATGCACTGTAATGCTTGCAATATTCACATGCGCTTCTCAATTCCGTGCTTAGTGAAGCGCAGTCTTTTCTTCTGAAGTGAACAAAAAGCTCGAGGTCAATTAGATGTTTGGAGGTTGGCAAAACAGTAAACCAGCGTAAATTCGGCGATGAGGCCGACGATTCTTTTCACGTTGGGGGTGTGGAGCTAATCGCTCATAAGACGCCAGGAGAGAGGGTGTTTCAAAGACAACTCAGGTGGGAACATTTTCAGACACTCAACGATGTTACTAAGCCTCTTTTCAAAAGGTAATGATAAGGATAAAGAGCTCAGTGTTGACTATCCACATGTAAGATTTGCATACAATGTTTACGGAGTCTCAATTCAACTCATTAATCTTTTTTATTGTAATTTGACTACAACTATTACTTTCAGTGTTCATCATTGTAATTCATCTTTGAAGTTCGACGAAGGTGTATATGAAGTGTTACATGTTATTACGTATTTTATGCAATCTAAACACCAATTTAATACTACCTCTTAGTACTATTTTTTGAAAGTGTTTAGCAAATAACAGATTCAGAAAATAATTGGTACAATTTATAAATGAAGAATAATAAATAGTTTGGGTAATGGTATTAAAAGTTTCTGATCTTTGGTTTATTCTCCTGATTGAAACGTATTAATTTTATTTGTATTTAGTGAACCAGACCAGGAAGTTAGCAGAAAGTATCGTAATGCAAAACTAAATTGAATGCATTCATTTACACAAATATATAGCTGTGCCAAGCGATCACTGTATTATCTGAAACGTATTGGTCCTAGAATGGTGAGTTATTTGATGTGTCACTAAATGATGCATCGTTACCACTGTATCGTTTTGTCGATACCATTCTGGCTTAATTGATGTAACGGTTAGCGTATCGAATTGTTATACCCAAGTTCGCGGGTTCAAAGCAGACCGAAGCAGTGGATTTTTAAGGGCGTTAAAAACCATTCGTACGTCTTCCTTCGGATGGGAAATTAAGCCGTCTGTCCTATGTTGTAGATTTACTGCACGTAAAATATCCTCAAGCCTAAATAAAGCCTCGGAGAAAAATCCAAATCTCCTGTTTCATCGCTCTAGTGCAGTGGTGTCAAGGTCTTCTACTGGTAGCTGTGGCACGCGACGTGGCGCTGTAGTATTCTACGAGCTTCTCTGCGCCTTTAGCGTCGGAAAGGAGAGAGAAGTAGTTTTACAATAGAGATGGCATTGTCTCTGGTGGCGCGGTGCACTCGTGCCACGGACTCCCGCTCGTGGCATCGACCTTGACAACACTGCTCTATTGATACCTCCCTTTTCTGCCAGACGGTGAAAGGAACATAGTGGAATTTGCGTGGTCAGGCGGAAGAGCAGGCCTCATGGCCTGAGCCTCGCCATGGAAAAGTAAGGCATTAAATGAATTGAATTATTTTGCTACTAGACACCAAGTTAGGAAGCGAGAAGCTCGTTTACACCCTTTGTAGTAGATAAAAGATGGAAGTTATTACATGATGAAAATTCATCATCAGTTCAAGGCAAACGATTGCAATCTATTTCTGATCATTTGGATGGCGCCTGGACTTGAGGGGTAATTAATGACTTACTCCTTGAGTCGGCGCTGTGGGGGAGCGATTGAAGAGGGCGCCAGAGGGCCATTTTGTTCGAAGAGTTTGGAGAGCGGAAGCGGCGACCATGGTGTGCCTCCGTGCGACCCCCGTGTGGCAACGGTGACCGCGTGGGCGAGGCCCTGAAGTTAGTCGTTGGGTTCGGCGGTTTGGCGAACGACGACGGGGCAATTTCAGTCGATTCGAAAGCTCAGGTTCGACCGCGGCAGCAAGAACGAAGCTTCTCGGGGAGAGTTGTGGGGTGGCGAGTCCAAGCGGGACGAACGAACATTGGAGAACGTAGAAACGGCGAGAGTAGGAGGAAGGAGGGAGAGAGAAAAAGCGTAGAGAGTGAGCGGAAAGAGAGTGAGAGGGAGTTTGGGAACGCGATGAGGCGAAATGTAGGGAAATTGTGAGTGGAATGCAACCTTTTGGAGGATGTCTGTGAGGGGTTGAAGGATTACCATTGAAACAGTTCTAATGAGAAAAGAAGACACAGGACAATACATTATGCACTTTATTAACTTGTTCATTTAGTATAAAAGATATATAAAGAAAAGTGTATGAGGATTGGGGTGAAGAAGTAAGATACTCGCTGAGGTAGTGAATGGCGGGGAAGTCCCTTTGCACCGAGATTGATATTGGGAAAACGAGTAAAAGCTCCTTGTGACGCAGAGGGAAGAAATACGCCTGGAAGAAATACAGCGACCTCTCCGATTTCAAATGGCAGCTACAAAGAAAGAAAGATCAAGAAAAATATACCTTTATTCGTGATCAACAAATACTACGTTATTTTTAGTTAAGTCTGGTAAATTGAGTCCTTCAGTGTTGACACGTTGTCGAAGCCTTTCCTGGAATTTGTGCATTGTTCTTTGTAAGGAGAAGTGTGGTTCCAACACTACGGAGCCACAGCTCCCACATCGTGGCGTTTTCTGACAATTTTGAGAGAGTTGTTTCTTGGACGTCTCTCCTTGCGAGGAGACATCACCTGCCCCCCACCATGGCCCCCCGAATTCTCACCTTGTGATTTTTCTCGTATACGTACGTATTCACGGAGAAGTGTATGTAGTCATGAGAAAGTTATGTAAAGCCGCGTGAAAAAACTCACAGCCGGGCCCTGATAACCAAAAGTGGATAAATCCAGTTGCTAATTGAAGAGAAAGATCTTCTAATACGTGGTGAAGCCAGAATCCCCGTTTTGTGGATCCTTGATACCGAAAAACCAATTGACGGCAAAACGTCCGTCTGTCCGTCCGTCTGTCCGTCCGTCTGTTCGTCCGTCTGTCCGTCCGTCTGTCCGTCCGTCTGTCCGTCCATCCGTTTGTCTGTCCGTCCGTCTGTCCGTCCGTCGGTCCGTCGATCCGTCCGTCTGTCCGTGTGTGAACACAACTAGCACTTAAACCATATATAGAGTTTTTTCCAAAATTGATATTCCTCAGTCGATCTGGTTTGACCGGAGGCGTTGAGATTTTGAAAAACTTTCTTCAAAATTTGGGAGTACTTTCAATGAAGTTCCCTAGGCATTTTCTCAAAAACGTCTTCAAATGTTTTCTTTCAATTTCTTGTAAGAATAGAGTAGAATACACTTATAAAGGTGGCATAGATCCGATTTTCATGGTTAACTCTGAATTTTCGGAAATTGCAAAAGTTTGAATATTTTTCGGTGTTTTCCTACAACTACAAAATTGAAGATAGAGATTTTTCCTTCAAATAATATTTGTTCTTCAAAGTCAGTTGTTTCAGTAAGGTCATGTACATTTTTTGAACATTTCAGTAGTTTTCGTAAAATATTGCGTGCAATATGTGCAATTTCAAATAGAACTACAAAAACACAGGATTTTATCAAAAACGACGCTAATTTTTTTTCTAAAATTTTTGGTAGGGATAGTGCTTAATGTTCTCTATGAGATGACATAAACGCCATATTGCTTTTTATTTTTTTTTCAAATATTACAAAAAAACGTTTTTATTTGTCTCTCACGTTGTTAATATTGGCATTAGCGGCAATTTGATCACATTATATTTATGAGTACATGTGCTTTAAATAATATCCTGTGTAGTTTCTGGAAAACAACCTTTTCTGTGAAAACTATCTCAAATGTCTGCATTTTCAGAAATGTGCACATGCCATTGTCTCGTGAATGGCTCCAAATTTTTTCTTCAAACTTCTAGAACGGATAGTGTTAATTGCAGTCTTGAATATGACGTAAAGTTCTATATAGGGTATTTTTTTTTTCAAAAATTACACAAATGTAATTTCTTTGAAAGATCTCTCACTCCGTTAATATGCACATTTGTAAACACTGTTATATTTTTGAATTAATTTGTTTCAAATAACTTCAAATGACGTTCTTCGAAAACTCAAATATTTTCTGTGAAAAAGAGCTTCAAATTTTGTAATTTAAAGTAACGCTCAAACGCAATTTTCTTTAAAACGGCTGCAAATGTTTGAAAGAAAATTGACTCTTAAACAAGGTTTTACTGTTATTTAATATAATGAAAATGATATTTCCGTTTTACTATTAGGAAACCGAAAAATTAAGAAAATGTCAAAAGAATGTACTTTGGACGGCGATAGATGGCAGAGTATGTGGCAAGTCCGAGACCAAAAGAAATAGAAAATAGAGGAGGTTTTTTGCCGAACTCTGTATGATGCACGCTGGAGGTAATGAACAGAGGGTCAGTGGCTTTCGGCAGATATGGATATTAGCGAATCGCGAGTAAACACTGCGTGTGACGTAGAGGGAAGAAGAGTGATGCATGATGAGGTAGTGGATGATGGGGAAGTGGGTTTGCGCAGAGGCGCAGTGCATCACGAGTTGCGAGGGTGCGGGGAAGCGGGCCGGCAAGGACTCGGCCAGAAGGCAAATTGGCAGGGATGCTGGAGTGGCGGATCGGCGGCGCCGGGGCCGCAGTTAATGGAGGGCGGGGAGCGGGCGCCGGGAGGAATGGGGGCGTGTGGAAGCAAAAGTCGCAGACGTGGTGAGGTAGCAAGTGCGGGTGGCGGGAGAGGGAGGCCCTGCGGTCGGGCGAAGGCTCTGTTTACACTGAAGCCAACTTGGCAGCGCGAATCCCTGTGGCGCTGAGGCAGCGCGGGGCGGCAGGGCCTTCATCACTGGGCTCTCCGCGACGCCGACGTGAGCGGCTTCAGTAATCGCGTTGATACGGTTGTTCGTGCACACGTGAGAATAGAGCGAGAATAACACAAAAGAGAATGGAGGCTGAAGCGAACCCGCAGTCGCAGGGTGCAAGTTCAAAACGGATACGGTGTAACGATAAGAGGGAACCAAAACCTGCATTTGTTAATAAGGTGTCAGTAGCAATAAAACAGATTTCGAAATGTAAATATTAAGAGATACATATATGAACTGTATGATGGTTCTGATTGAAACGATTCAACAGAAAATGTAATAATATTTTGGGTTCGAAGGTCATATTGAAGAGAAAGATATTTGAGAAAAGAAGGCGAGCAGGTCTTGAAATTAATTATTCATGTTTGATTATATACATACGTTTAAGAGCTTACATCAATCATGAATTTTCTGAATGAAACAAATAATAATACATTTAATTTTCGTAGTGTTTTCTTATTACATTTTATAGTAAATATAACTTCATAAACATATTAAGTAACATTTGTAATATTTCTAAAAGATTATTATACAACCTTTCTGCAACAAACATGAAATAGATACGTTTTAGTACCATATACTTACGTACGTACAACCTAATTAAAATACACCATAAATTAACTCCGATAAATAAAAACATTAGCATTTATTTGAAAGTAAATTCTAATTACATTGTAAATAAATAATAGTTGTAGACTTTGCAACAAATAGTTTCGTATTTTTACATTGGCCTTTAAAAGGTAGAATGATTTAATAAAAATTGAAGACGTTCAGTAGCAAAATAGTAATATGACTTGTTCGCTTTTCTTTACGAACGTATTTTTATAAGACACACGTTATATTTGATCCGTCTTTTGAGACTTGATTTCATGTTCTCTGTTATAATGCTGCTAAAAACGACGCTACGAATCTTGTTGATGAAACGTTTCGTCACTTTGAGTTTCCAGAAAATACTCCTTTTACCCGAAGCAAATATGCTTACCATTTGGGGTACGCTTTTCCTCATCCACACCTCTCGAGCTTTTTTCTGTGGAAGCAAGTATTGCTCTCTCCAGCTTTTCCTTGTCACGACGTTGCTTGGTAGAGTGGTAGAGTGCTAGCTAGCATGCTGTGAACAGCTGATATTTACGTAAGGGGGAAATGCAAAAACATTTCGAAGGGTGCAATATACCAACTCTCTATCCAAGGAGTGGTACTTCTTTAGATTGAATATGTGATCGTACTTTTCTTAAATTCTAGCTATAATTGCATTAGTTTCATAGGTATATTCTCCAGTTATCGGAAATACAAAATTATAAAAAGGATCATAGCTCAGTCCAGCTGAGTTGGCTCTGGATAACAACTGTTATGTTGCAGCTACTCTGACCGACAGGTCCTAGTGTTCGAGTACCGCCGTTGGCGAATTATCAGCTCTAGCTAGATCGGTTAAATTGACACGCTGTCTAGAGAAGCGATCTAGAATTTTTGCTGCAGTGATCGATAGTTTTTCGTGTTTCCTCCGACCAATATCAGGCGAATGCCGAAGCACCAACGGGTCCCGCGCGATGTTTTCTTGCGTGATGTTCATCCTTGTCCCGCCCTCCCCTTTCGCACTCACACACTTACATGTGCAATACTATCACACAAGTCGATAGATCATTCGGGAGCTGCTAGAGCTTTTCATGGAAGGCGGTTGCCTGCTGGTGGAGATGTATGGAGGAGGGGTGTTCCCGCAACCCGATGTTTAGGACGGCGCCGGAACTCATCTTCTGGCGGGTTAGGAACAATTCCACTCCCGTACCAGAAGAGGTCACTCAGGGCATCATATGATGTCATTGAAATGCCTCTGACCGGGAGGTCCGAGGGTTCGAGTCCTCACGGTGACAGGATTTGTGACACCAACTAGACAGCTATCAATCGAAATCACTCGCTGTCTGGAGGGGAATTTTAGCGCCCAGCTGCTGTGATCCGTAGTTTTCCTTAGTTTTTTCCATCAGCACCAGGCGAATGCCGGAGCAGTACCCTAATAAACGGGCCACGGACCACGTACGAACTTTCCTTCCCCTTCCTTATCCTATCCTCACCCATTACACACACACTAACATGCACTACACTACCACACATGCCGGGAGACCGGTCGGGAGTTTAGGTCTTGTCCCGGCCAGGTCGGTGCTCCGCTGGTGGATGATACCTGGTTGGGGAAAATCCCACTAGTCGATGTCACCATCCGAGGAAAGATCACCGCCATCACCCGAGAAAAAGAACATGCACCACACTTAAGGAACTAATTATCTCTGCAACTGACGCGCCTGGAATCACCAATCAATCAACTAATTCACCTCCTTTGATGCAACATACCGTACACATACGGGAATAATAACCCTAGCAGTTGACGGGCACGGAAAAAAGATAGTGAATCAAAATAATCTCTTACGTGACCCAGACATAAAACGAACCGCAGGTTATGAATCACTGTCTGAGCGGTGCGTGGAGACTGGCTGTGGAGCGTCTCGCCCTGGCGGCAGGGACGCAGTGGGAGGGCGCAAGATGGTGAAGGGCGCCCAGCCGCGGCGCGACCACCGTAATATCGCGGCGCCGCCCGCTGCTCGGCATAACCCGCATATCTGCCCGTCGGACGACTGCCGCTCGGTGTTTACCCAATTACAGAGGACCCCGCCCGCGCGCTCGCTTCTCCTCCATTTGCATTCCTGGGAGTCCGACGCCGCCCGCCGCCACTGCAGTCGCCGTCGCCGCCGCCCACCTCGTCGCCGGTCGCCCCGCCTCGCTATGGGGCAGCGACCCGATAAGCGGTCCAAAGACGGGAAAGATTGGTCATTAACGACTTCCTTCATAATTCATTCTGAATGTGATCGCGGCAGAGGTCTTGGCGACTCACCAAATGAATGATCTTTTACAAATAATCGTAAATAATCGCAATTAATAAATTAAAATTGTGTAATGTACGCGCTTATTGAAAGACCTGAGAACATGACAAGCGTTCTAAAATTGTTTGCAGAAATGTCGAAAATTTTAAATTAAGCTCTCAAGACAATTTTAAGCGTATGTTGTCTAATAAACTAAGTGGATATTCTGAATGGCTGTGCGGCACTAAAAAGTTGGTTTAAAAAAATTCTTTCTAGGCAAACATTTGCATTGCAGAAGCATAGAAACAATCCAGTAACATATAAATTGTTTATTATTTACGAAAGAAATGAATATATTTGTTCAGAAAGAAAAATTAACTGCGAAATGAAAAATCAGTCGAATTGTTAAATTTTCTATTTCTGGATTAATTTTACGTTATAAAAGATTGGGGAGTAAGAACGTTTTAACTTTAATTGTTTATCTACAATCCACAAAACTATTGAAATTTTACAATTAAGTTTAAATTTACTTCTCAATTTAGTTGTTAAAGTACAATAATAACGTAAGCCACATCAAGAAACGGTTGTTGGAAAAATGTCTTCATTGATTTTAAGTCGCATATAACACAAAAACACGTCCAGCAGCAATTGTACATGCATATTCGTCAGGCTTTTGGTCCATTGTGCCCATTCGGCATCTTCCCTACTGCTCCGCTGCCGTCTCCACTCTAGAGCCTCAGACCGTTGTTAATTTGGCTGCCCAGGAAATCGCAGGCTCGAATTCCGTTCCGTACTCTGTCCTCTGATTCCTCTAACCCTCCCTTCTCTTCCTCGTGTCCTCTCTCGTCGCAATTTTGCCAAGAACGACGGCGTGGAAGGCATTTGTTTGATTTGTTTGCAAAGCTTTTAGAATTTTTAAACACAGCACCCGCAATATGTTATCATCTCAACAATTATGAACTCATTACATGTTCTTATGAATGAAGTGAAGGATCTACTCGATGATCGACGACGAAACAGAGAAACATTTGTAAACTTAAATAAACTTTCCAACAGTTTCATCATAATGAGATCATTTTTCGGAAATATTGTAGATAAGCTCAAAATATTATACTGAATACATCTGCGGTATGTCTGATGAACAACTTAAGATGGTCTTGGTAATGTTTCATTGAATGTAAGTTACTTTGTTTTAGGAATTTATATCGACTATTTCACTCGTGAAATTAAAACCAATAGTGTTTAACAATACACACAAAATGCCCCAATCAGGGCGGTGTATCTCCAAAAGTTTATCTCTTTTTCTATCCGATTTTCCGTACCGCTTCCCCCTCCTGGCCAATCATAAACTGTGACTCATCTATCTTAGGAGGCGGTATTGTATATATCGATCGCTATGTCGATGTCCAATAAACCACCATAACATAACCTCAATGATTTTAACATATTTCAATATTTGGAGCAGTTTGGAATTCTGATAAACATCATTTTATTCGTAGAATAGTCCTATTAAATACCACTCGTGCTTTGGAAATTTTTAGATAAATCTCCGCGTTTCGCGAGTCGGGGGTTTATCGATAATTTTCAAAGCACTCGTGGTTTTACCTACGATTAAGGAAGGTGTCTTCTGGTCGCGAATATGTGTTATCCATCGAGTGATCTCCGTACACCACTCCCGTCTCGTGGCGCACGCATTCGCCTCTCCGCTCACTTATGTCATTGTCACCTGAGTCCCCCGCAGGGGGGCATCGTGGCTGCGTAGGAGGACGCGATCTTGTGGAGAGTTGTAGACCCAGACCCTAAGTTTCACGGTGCAACTATACCGTCAGCTTCAAGATAGAGGCAATGAGTAGGCACATGCTCAACTCGGTGTTGTCGAGCTTACCCGGTAACCTACCTGTTTGGGCCCTTTGAGCCTACCCTTAGAGTGGATTGGGCCAAGGGAAGTTCGTAAGAACGTTCTGGATCCCACATATGGGCGTTAAGAAGGAGAAAACGGACACCCCCTTCTGGAAGCCTAGGTTCTGGCGATACGTCTTTAGCCTAAAGGTGGAGGCAGTGAGGAAACGGGAAGAGGTCCCTGAGCTACCCGGACCTTACTTCTGGTGGCCCCCTGATAGGCTCTCTGCTTCGTCGTGGCAGTAGCCCGATACTCAGGGCAAAGAGAAGCTTCTTTCCGGCGCATGTGAGTAGCGCATTGTTTGGACTCCAGTACTACCCTGGATAGCAAGGAACTCTGCTCTGGCAGAGCGGCCCCAACCCAGACGTAGGTTGCCGTGAGGGCAAACTGCGTTTCGGTGGGATCCGGATATCGGCCTGTCAGCGTACTTGTGCTTCGGCAGGGGGTGAGGATAAAAGCGAAAATGTTAAGTGCTCACCCCGGAGTTCACGCCCCCTGGTAAAACAATGAATTGTGCGAGGTGGTAGCCCACGGCAAGGTCAATACTGTCACCTGGGACATTCACACATCTGTGCGAAGTCTGCAAAAACAGAGATACCAGAAATTTTTCAGTTTCAGAAAGCGTACATTCGTAAATTCATCAATAGAACCCGAATTTATCTCTATTTCCACAAAGAATGTAACGTATTGTTGCGATTTATATATTTTATTCAAAATAACCCAAATTACTTACTTTGTTTTTTAAAGATTTACTGCAATTGCGAAAAAATAATTTAAAGAGAAGAGGAGTTGTTTTTATGTTCGGAAATCTCATTTGTTAACATATTTTGTCAAAGTATTCATTCCACCACAAAGATTGACGAGAAAGATAATATTTATCATTTTATAAATTATCAATACTCTTAGATTTTCTTAAAGGTCCAGCCGGTGAGTCTGGAATTGAATTTTTGGTTCGTTAAATCCGAATGAACATTTCTTTTGAAGCGTTTTCCGTATCATCTCGATATAAGGATTTCCATTTTCTCTGAAGATTTTGCTTCTCTTCTCAGCTTTATTGGTAGATTCCTGAGAAAGTAGAACAGAACAAGAAAGATAAAGAGAGATGAACAAATATGAAAAGCAATGTCAGTTAATTTAACTTGTAAATGAAAGAAAGATAAAATGAATGAACTTTAAAACGAATGAAGTTCTACGAACCGATGGAAGGTAAATACGAGTTTTCAAGTAGACTAAGGTACAATGTTGTGAAATAATACATGACATTTCCGGCGCAATGCATACGTAAGAAACTATTATTGCCGGGGTGTTCTTCAGGAGTACAAAATCTCAATCAGGAGTACATATTGATCCTCACCTCGTATTATAAATATACGTGAAGAATCGTGATGGTAGGTCAATAAAAGTCCGTTTTTTACAATGTCAACTTTTCCTCCATTTATTTATGTTTTTTCTTTTGTAAATCGTGTTTACTAGTTACACACACTATTTTGTATATTTGTAACCCTGAATCAGGCCAAATAAATGATCAAAACGTTGGCACTGAAAGAAACAGTCTTTTATTGACTCACTCTCACAATTCTCCAAATATATACGAAATTTCTTTGAAATTTTATTTATATTTTTCTTGTAATTTATTTGAACTGTATATTAAACATTATAAATTTCTTTGACTGCGTAAGAACTTGTAACCGTCAAACGCCAGTGCCTGATGAGTGACCTATTTTTATACAAAGAAACAAAAATGTTCGCTTGTTCATTACAGGGCATACTGCCCGATTGCCTCCAGTGTATTAATCATCGGAGGTCTGTGTCTGCCAGAACATACTTGGTTTTTATGTTCAAATATATTTTAATATAAATAATAATAAAACATTGTTTTTAGAAATATTAAATGGGACCTGCTTGAAACATTGATTTCTGTATCTCACGAAACACCATAGTTACGAACATTCTACTCAGCAAAGCTCATTAGTACTCATGTGTTTTCGGACTGTATTTTCCAAGTGTTTGGCTTTGAATATAATTAGCAATACAAATGTACCTAACAGAAGGATAAATAATATCCTAATTGAATGATGACAGAAAAAACATTGTTATGAACATTTTGCTGTGGAAAGTCTAAATCCAACACCTAACAGTTTTGAATGGTTAGTTACTTTTTATTTAGTCCGCCAACTCTAACAAAGCTTGACGGTAATATTCTAACAAAATTATAATTTTCTTGGTGTAATCATATATTATCATACAGAAGTATTGCCACACCTTTTATATTCATTGAAGCAGCAGGCGAAACAGAAAGGAAGTTTATTTTGAAAAACAACTCTGTTGGGAACATAAAGCGGCTTTACTTCGAAAACATGAAGGTTGGAAAGCGTGCGTGTTCCTAGAAATTTGGATGTGCCAAGTTGAATTCTGTGAACACTAATGAAGCAGTTGGGTTCTAATCATGTTCATTCTCTGAAAGCAACAATTAGGATGACTGGAGTGCCAATTGAGTTTCCCTGGAACACGAGGAGCAGAGAGCACGTACTTGACCCTATTTCACATTTGATATTCCTACATTTCATTTTATCATTTCCTCCGATACTCATGGGCGCTTCGGAATATTGAGGATTTTTTGAAATATTTGAGATCGTAGTTACTCACTCGTTCAATTTCATTTAATCTCCGAACATTCAGATTCACGTCTTTCTATGCCTTGCATTATTCAGTGTTGAGTCTTAATTTACACGCTTTTCTTTAGCTTTTCACCCCTTTTACTTTCTTGCTTACGAAGTATTTACATAATAAAATGAAACTATTGTAATTTTGAAGTGAAAAGAGACAGTTTTTCTTACAGAAAAACTCGTACTCGTTGTGGATACCCGGTACTGCAAAATTGGATAATTCTTGATTCTATATGTAGTAAATTTCTTCTTACGTTGTGTAGTTCAATATTTTATGGAACATAAAAAAAAGTGTCATCCGTCCGTGTCATCAGTGTCCGTCCGTCCTTCCGTCCCGGCTGTAAACCACACTAGTGTCTGATCCATTCAGACGAGTTTCTCCATAATAGACCTTCACGATCGATCTATTCAAACCCTCAGAGTTTTAAACATATATTATGATTTTTTGGGTTAGTTTAAAGTCCTCAATATTTTCAACAAATTTTTTCAACCAAATTTTTCAAAACGAGCTTCAAATGTTTGGTTTATTTTTTCTTGGGTAGAGCAAAGTACGGTTATAAAAATGGCACAGGTTCCATTTTCGTTGATATATTTATAAATTTTCGAAAACTGCAATATTTTACAATTTTTCGTCATGTACAACTACACTATGATAGAGAAGTATTCCTTATTGACACCTGTTCTTCGAAATTATATTTTCAAATAATGTATTTTTTAAAATGTGCATAGAATTGTATAATTTTGAATGACCGTTAAAAATAATGCAATAAAGTATGTGCTGTTGTAGCATCACTAGTTTTTGTCTTAAACTTTCTGTCTCAACCATGATATTACATTATTTTTAAAAAAATATTTGATTGTGTTTCAAGACTTTATTCCGTTTATCAACCATACATAAAATGAATTACTTAAGAACGAAATGTTAGTACAATTTACCCTAATATTTTTAATCAATAACTAATTATAATACTTGAATTTCAAAAAACTGACCTGGATAACCGAGGGGCTAAGAGCATATACCGACACAGCCCTTCGGTTCGAAGGGTTGCGAGTTCGAGTTCTGCCTTGGGTGTGGTTATTTGTCTCTTGTCTCTCATGTATGTGTTGCTGCGTAGGGCGTCGCGTTCTTCTGACCCCAGATTGGAGGAGCCCGCAAGTACATGTATGTTGATATCTTGTGTATGGTGCGTAAATGCGTTCCATCGAGAGGTAAAGAGTAACTCTCTGTCGGCTGGAAAAAGCCCTAGTTCAAAAAAATTCTAGAAACATTCATATTTCCTCCAGTTCAACTGACTTTTTTGACAGTAATATGTTTGCAATAAAAAACAATAAAGTCAAAGTTTACAAAACATGTCAAATGAAGTGAAAGAGACAATTGCAGAAAATGCGCGCGTACTACATGCGTGCTTATTACGATGGCTCAGCGTTGTGGTAGAGCTCGTGGCACGAACGCTAGGCTAGGTTGCAGTAGAGCACGTTGTTGGCCGGAATGCGTGCCTTCGCGCTCGTACGCGCTTTCCCGCGTCATGTGCTCTCTTTCCAGCGTCATGCACTCTCTCTCCAGCGTCATGCACTCTCTAGTGCAACAAGCGCTCTCTCTCTCCCGCGTCATGCGCTCTCTTTCCAGAGTCATGCGCTCTCTTCCCAGCGCCATGCGCTCTCTCTCGCGCATCATGCGCTCACTCTCCCGCATAATGCCCGCTCTCTCCCACTCATGTGCTCTCTTTCCGAGTCATGCATGCTCTCTTCCCTCTTCCGCTTCAAGCACGCTCTCTCCTGAGCCATGCGCACTCTATCGCGGCTGCTGTTTGCTCGCGCATTCGGCTCCCCACTCATTTGTCGCGCCGTCAGCTGGGCGGTCCGCGCGCTTCTGCGAGGATTAGCGAATGGTCCTGTCGTATTCCTCGGCCCTCCTATCGCTAGTTCCACGTGAAACGCGGTTTCCGGCCTTCTCCCTTCTCAAACTATTGCGCCGTATCACATCACAATTCAGACTTACGTCTTTCAGAACTGTATTCCATGCTCGCTTTATCCAACAGAGGATTGAATTCTAGAGGCACCAACTACAATTAAATATTTATTTACTTAAGAACACTTTCTTTTTCTTCTTTTTGAGGAATTCAGACATACCAAAATATTTATACTGTCAATTTTCCCGACTATAATATCTCGATAACACCTCATACATAGATTATTAATTCACAAATTCTCAGGTTCTAGACATTTCCATGCCGAAAATATTTTCATGAATATAATGGTCATTAATCATCAAATGAAATTCCTACTATTTTTCTAAAGTGAACTGCTTTGACGAGTTTCCATGTTGAACAAATGAAAATATACTAATTAATTTTTTCTACATGAAATAATGAATTAAATTAAAATTTAACAAAAAACGGGAAACTAATTCATTATTTGACATTCGATTTACTCGCCCAATTAACGTCCTTGATCTCCCTTTATATAAACTAAATAATATTACTGTTTTAATCACCAATCTGTAATATAAATGCATGCATATCACCTATTTTTCTTCTCAGTTGTTCATTCTTCAAAGATTACGCACGCCTCTCCATCGTAACATCAAGCTTTAATCCAACTTCTGAAAGCCAATTCTCGATTCCACAACGTATTTGCGGAATTAGAAACATTAACTTTTATAATTTCAAACTAACCCTTCCATTTAAATGTTTCAGTCCCTCTCAAATATACCCCGTTGGATAACCTGTATACTTCCATCATCAACCATCCCCCATTACACGTACCATCCTTTCACTGATGCTTTCACTGATGATTTCTCATGCAGTCAGATTGTATTCTGGTGACTTCATAATTCCAAAAGCAAAACTTCCTTCAGCTGTCTATCTACCTACGCCGACCAATGTCTAGTAAGTTCCCACACACTTCACGGACTAAGAATTCACAAGTCACAGCCTATTCACGAAAATGTGACTGTCTTTATCTCTTCTTTTAAATAATGTCCAACCAATACAAAACAAACATGTAATATCCTCTCTCTCTCTCTCTCTCTCTCTCTCTCTATATATATATATATATATATATATATATATATATATATATATATAGAACAGGATATATATATAGAACAGGAACTATATATATATATATATATATATATATATATATAAACAGGATATTAGTATGTATATAAGAGCAAAACTCCAACACCGTTGGACCGATCTCCATGAAAGTTGGCATTTCTACGTGATTTTTAGCGAGAAGGTTTATGTGTTGTTAATTCTGTTATAACGCCACTATATGGCGCTACATATTCACTACGTATCTACTGCATTTTTAGGTCAAATCCAACCGCAACACACTCGGCAGCATTTTGAGTCTATATAGTTAAATAACTCTTAAACGAGGCGTTCTAGGGCCTTAAAAACTAAAATTTTGAGACCGATAACCTCAAAGAAGTTTTTCACACCATAATCTTCAGAATTAACTTTTCCTGAACATTCTATTACATTTTTGCTGGTACGGCGCTTCCCGATATTACCTCAACTGTCCGTGACGTGCAGAATCTGCAAGTATATGTGAATGAGAGGGACAGAGAGCGGCAAAGACAGAGACACATAGAAACAGACAGGGACAGGGTGAGGGAGGGAGGGAGGGAGAGACAATGAGAAATGGTGATGGGAGGGGAAAGAGGTAGATGAAGGGCAGAACAACGTCTGCCGGGTTTTCCTAGTATGATATATTACACATGTTGTACATAATAAAGTTTGCATCCTAGGTATAAGAGAAAATGATTCAAGATACTAATTTTGATTTATACTCGGTATTCTAAATCTTTACTTTTACTTTTAATATAAATTCGAATTTCCTGTTCCTGCTATATGTATGAAAATTTGTATAATAAAAATGAAGTTATTTCTCTGTAAGCATTACTAGATGTATCTGTCGTTAAATTGGATTTAAATTTTTGCTTAATATACGTAAAAATGATTGCTTTCTGACATCGTTCTCAGATTTTCCAAACTTAAATTTTCATTAAACAAATTCTGTCTTACACAACATTAAAAATATATTACAAGCCTTGAGTCTGCTGTGTGGCTTGTATTATGAAAGGAGAATCCTGTACTGAGACTAGAACATTCGTGACAAGACCGGCAGCTGCATATATTAGAGATGCGCATGTCTAATGAGGTTACGTAGAGAAAAGGTGAAGGATTATGCAAGAATAATGGGATGAAATGCAGAATGTCGAAAAGGGTCAAGGTTTAGCCATTCCTTTAAATGATGAAGACATTGTTATCGGCATTTAGTCAACTCACAAGAAATTAACCATATTCCTCCTTTACATCGCTCTATCGTTTTTTCTTACTCACTGCTCCCTCTCCCGATGATAGAGTATTTTCTAAAATTAGTGGGAATCTCTCATTGATTAGTTTTCTAGATCAATGTATGCTGCCAGAAAATATTTTAGTCAAATGAGTTCGTATCCCGGTATGTTTAAAACAGAGATCAGGGAATTTTGTGTATTTGCTTTAGTTCAAAACTGAATTTATATGACAATCATTTATGCTGACACTACCACCAATTAGTATAGAGAATAAAATCATTTAATTTTTCGAGTAGAATTCAAGACAATAATATTCATTTAATGAAAATGAGTTGTTCTCTAAAGAAATGTTTGGAGTGAGATTGTATGGGGTGGTTGAAGTTCTTGAGATGAAACATGTTACGAGGTACGAGATTCACAAGACAATGTTGCGCAGAAGAGAGTTGTGGGGAAGAGCAGGAGGAGTGAAGATCAAATCTGTAATACGGACAAGAGAAGAATGGAAGGACAATGATGCAGCGAGCGAAGTTCGTTTTCGTGGGATAGCCATAGGTCAACTGACCGACAGGTCAGCAAGATGTCAGAACTAGTCAAGCAGAAGAGCGAGAAATCTATGATGTGTGTGTGTGTGTGTGTGTGAGCCATTACGACGACTGCATCCTCTGGCTCACCGAGCGAAGTGACTCGGGGCGTAGCGCGCTGACTTCGCATTCATGAGTCCCGGGTTCAATCCCCGTGCTAGCCATCCTGACCGGGATTTTCGTGGTTGCCCTCGGTCTTCCAAGCAAATACTGGGGTGGTTCTACTGAAAGGCCACGACTGCGAAACCGGCGTCTTTGGCCTAATTCGTTAACAAGTCACGAAGGTTAAGGCGGCTCCACACATTCGCTATTCGGCGAACACCGAGCAACCGCTCCCCGAATCCCGAATAGTGTGGATGGGTCGCTTGCTATTTGCCGAGTGACGAACATTCGGCGCTCGCCCTACCCACCGCGTGTCTGTCTTTTGGACACATCAAAGGGCGCGAACATTCGCCGAACACAGGTGGTCGGGTTCGGGCGAGCAGTAGCTCGCTGCTCGACGAATGCCGAATGAGTGGAGCTTTAAACGAATTCGAGACATCGCGAGTTCCTGGTTGGGTGACCATCTAGAACCCCCTGGTTTTAACGGCGCCGAGGCCAATTGCTCTTTACGGAACATACAAACGTCTAAATGCAAATACAAATCCTCTGGCATGTAGCTGCTCCCGCTCAGCCCCAATTTGGCGGAGCGCGCGCCCCGCAACAGCCGGCGAGGGCGACGGCCGGGGCGCCCCGCCGCCGCCGCCAGTAAGGCCGACCGCAGAGATTTGGGAGGGCGGTCATCGCCGCGCTGCGGGCCCCGAGGTTTGCGTGGGTAATCCCGGAGCGAGCGAAGGCCTTTGTCGCGGCTGCCCCGCCGTCGCCACCTCCACGCGCGCGCTCTCGCCACGCTCCCCGCCCCCACCTTCGCTCCGCCTCCCCCCGCCACCGGACACAAGCGCCGGCCTCTATCGGCGCCGGCCAAGCACGGCCCACGCCCTCGCCCGGCGTGGAGGCGGCCCAGCTGCTCATAGGCGACCGCGCGTCCGGCGGCTTATCTCAAAGGCTGTCTGATGTGTATCCTCACTATGGGCAGGACGCCCCCGCCGCCGTCGCCGGTTTGATACCCACAGCATGAAAACAGCGACGTGCTGGTAGACTGGCGATACCCCCCAGACATCGATTATGGTGCGTCCATCCGAAGACAATGGAGAGAACGCTAGAAGCGGAGATAGTGAGGGTAGTGAGCGGATGAGAGATAGGACAGATATAATGCGAGAGAAAATCAAGACTTTTCAAGAAAATATTTGCATCTAATGGGTACGAGCTTTTTACTTACGTTTTGGATCGTTAGTTTCATGCTTTATTTTACGTGGTGAGACTCGGGTCATCAGACCCGCTCTTCCGTCTGACGACGCAAATTTCACGACGCTCTTTGAATCATCTAGCGGAGAAAGAAGGTATTACTCGGGCGACGAATCAGGTGGTTTTTAATTGAGCTCAGAGGCTTCTTTTAGGGTTTATCTTTTATACGCAGTAAATCTACCACCAGGGACCGGTAGATTTATTTGCCATCCGAAGAAAGACGTACGAAGGAATTTTTGCCCTTAAAAATCCACAGCTTCAATGGGGTTTGAACCTGCAAACATGGGTACAATAGCCTACACGATAAAAGTTATATCACCGAACCCGCAAATTGGATTTTCCTTTTGACGAAAACTTCAGTTTCGTCTGCTTTGCAAAATATGACTCCCTACCACAAAAAAAGTCTGCCATCTGGGAACGGACTCTCTTCTACCTCTTTCTTGATTTAAGCACAGTATTTACTTGTCAAACAGCTTTAAAATGAAAATAAATGATCGCAACTGAATATTAAGATCGTATTCATAGAGAAATTCTTTCCTTAATTCGAGAACATTTTCTCTAATTTCATGAAAGCGTAGTAAAACGGAGGTTAAATTGCAAAACAAAATTACAACTCATGTGAAAGGACACATTTCCTCTTTAACGCATTAACTGATTTAAATACTGAACCATGGACCTATTATGTCATTTATACCAGGAAATTCAAACCACGTTTACAATAACTGGCCGGTTAACGGACTGTAATTGTATCCCTGTACACATTATATAATGGATTGCGCATTTCACATTGTCCAGAAATAACAAGCTAGGCCATCGTTTCATTTTCAACTCACCCGTTTCTTGTTACATTAATTTAATTACATCAGCTCAAAGCGTTCGGCGCCATTGTTTCTCTTTGCTCTCATTGTCAATGCAATATCATATTCAGGAAAAAGGAGACTTGTTTTGTAACAGAAATAAATACAATAAATACATTTAACTGTTTAGAATAAATTTAATGTATTTTTAATGTTTAAATAAAATGTTTAACAAATATGAAAAAATAATATAACAATTCACGGTTTCACAGTAAGTAGATCATGCATTGACAAAACATTTTCTATGTGACAATTATTGACAAAATGTACAGTCAGGAATAAAAAAAATGAATTTGATATTTGAATTAGAAATGGTGATTGATAGTGTATCAAAAAGTCTTAGACTTAGAAAGAAATAAAACATTATTCCAGAAACTTACATTAATACTATAGAAAGTAACCAAGCAATGCTTAAGTAGATTTTTACTGCCGTCATCTATTAGACATGGACGAAAATAAATTCCACCTAGTATGAATTTCGGTTAACTTTATTTACACCCTGAAGACGCCTCGCATCTCTTTTCCCGGTCACTATCCTCGTACGCCACACTCCGCTTGCTACCGCCACGAGCCATGGTCACCTGCCCGCTTAGTCCGCCTCCGCTCCATTTCGCCTACTACTTGGGTCATGGGCGCCCGTTCTCCTCCCCCTGCCACCCCCATTGGCTACGGGCCTCCGCGCCGCCTGCTACCCCCAAGGATCGCCCGTTCTCCTCCCCCTGCCACCCCCATGGGCTACGGACCTCCGCGCCGCCTGCTACCCCCAAGGATCGCCCGTTATCCTACCCCTGAAACCCCCATGGGCATGCGCCGCCCTGACTACTCCGTCTGCTATTTCCTTGGGCCATGGGCCTCCAGTACTCTTCCACCGGCTACCCTCCTTGGGCAATGCGCCGCCCGTCTTCCTTCACTTGCGACCCCCATAGATTCATGGGCGGCTCGTCCTCCACCTACCACTTGCATGGGCCGTCGGTCGCCCGTCCTCCTCTGCTTGCCACCCCCGTGGGCCATGGGCCGCCCTTTCTCCTCCGTCGGCTACCCATATGGCCAGGCGCTGCCCTTACTCCTCCACCCCATGGGGCCGCCCGTCCTCGCCTGGCGACCCCATGGGCCATGGGCCGCTCCTTCTCCACTTTCAACTCCTAAGGGCAGTTGGCTGCTCGTACTCCTTTGCCTGCTACCCTCATGGAGCATGATCAGCCCGTCCTCCTTCTCCACCTGCTACTCCAATGAACCATGAGTCGCCCGTTTTCTTGGCCCGCCTCCTGCCTGTCCTCTTTGCCTGGGCTAATTTTTAATGTTGATCTTAAGATACTCAAAGTCTGATATATTACAGAGCAATGTTTTGAGTTTCTATAGCGTGCCCAAGAAGGAAAATAGTAATAGTCGAAGAATAAATCAATTAAAAGATTATATAATGTTAAAAATTAATAAAAGTAGAGATCGTTTGTAGATATTTCACATATTAGTAAGGGAGTTATCCGGGTAATTCACAATAATGTTCTTAAATGAAATAAAAGCAGACATTGATAATTTACACAAATTATTCACAGAAATAAATCTTTACTATACTGATACACAATACAAAAATTGTCACTCAAGTAATGGACTGTACTGAGGTAAGAAACAAATAAAAGATTCTATTTCTCTTGAAGTCAATAAAGAAGATACTTCCACCAGACGTCGTCAGAGAACGTTTAGAATAACTTCACACTATTTGCAATTCCGTCTATTTCCCTCACAGAATGTAAGTTGGTGTATAGCACCAACTTGCTGCTTTTTGAACACGGAGAATTATTTCTGCCGTCCACGGCGGCACGTGGCTGTTCCGAGAAAGGCATTTCTGGCGCGCGGCTCCATCTCGTATAGTGGTTCCGCACACGAGATGGCGGGACTTTTATTTGTAATTTCAAGCCAACGATTTAATTTCGCGGAGCGACACCGGGCAGGGATGGCTGCCAAGAGCTTTTGAAGAGGAGGACCGTAACTACGCCCGGAACGCTCGCCTGGGTCTCAGACGGCCCGAAAAGTTAGTTTCCGAATTTATGGCTTCCCGGAATAGTCGTTGCGACCAGGCGAACTTGAGGGTCCAGCAGTCGTTCGTTGGCCACAACCAGTGTTCGCGTTTGGCTTTTTGACTTCCTCCCCTGATTCTTGTAAGATATATACGAAAAAGTTCTATTCAAAATTTCAACATCAGTAGAAGTCTCTATTGTTTGTCAGTTTTCAGAAACATTTTCAAAAAATAAAAATATCAGTAGTATGAATTATGAGCAATTGATGTAATACATTTTATAGTACAAAAGCACGCAGCAACTACAAGATGTCACTTACGATTATTACACTTGTAAGTGTTGTACCTATCGTATTGTTCCTATCGTATTATACCTAGCTTATTACAATTATAACTATCGTATTATTCCTGTAAGTAGGTTCTTATTGTTACTGGAAAAAAATAGAGGTAATCGGCTTCACGTTTCATTTTTGTTTCCGAGAACTCGACTTCTTTCATACCCTTGAACGCACAATTCAAATTCCATAAACTACACCCACGCCCTGCTGCTGCTTCGCAGCGTTCAGTAGTCGAGTAGAGATGATCGACAGCGGGGTTCGGAGGTGACGAGAGAGGTGAGGTCGGTAGCGTAGGTCGGAGGTGAGGTCGGCAGCGAAGGTCAGAAGTGAGGATGGCAGCGGAGATCGGCAGTGGCAATTGCGGCGAGCGTAGGCGGAACGATTGTCTTGCTTTGAGTGGTGCAAACCCTCTTAGATGTCAGGGCGTCTACGCAGATACTTAGGCTGCCAATCGCTCCTCTCACTTCTTACCCCAACGTCACGTCACTGCACTCAAAGTGGTGCAAGTGACGCGGAATATTTAATTTGCGCGTCTGGAAGCAGCAAAGAAGCTCTAATTTTTGTAACAACGGAACACCCAATAACGCCAAACGCCTTCTAAGAATGATAAACACCTACATGTTTGTTTTTGTAAGAGTTTTATTTCCAAGTCATTAATTAAAAGAGTACAAAATAGATTTTAACTTTTCGTAAATGGCGATAAGAAAACTTATTATACTGTGAACATACGTGATGGATCAGAAGAAAAATTTACAATTTTTAATTTTAATTTTCAAAGTAGATAAAGTCGAAATGTTTTTATCAAAGCCAAGTGAGATTTCTTGTAAACAACACTGTTTTAATATACAATAAAAAGGAATACATACTTTTCTGTACAAAGCATCTTAATAAAAATATGTTCCAAGTCTTTATTTCAATTATTCGTTTCACTTTCAAGTTCATTTGCTCGCGTATAAATGGACGGAAACTCGAAGCAGTTGACGGAGGCAGATGCCCCTTCGTTTTCATTTGCCCCGCCATCTTGTTTCAGCCCTTTCGACAGCAAAACAATGAATAATGAAACAACACTGCAATCTGCCTCTGACCATTAGATACTAGGATCGAGTCCAAACGGGGCACATAGGAGTATTTGAGATGAAAAGCCGGTCAAAATTATTAAACCCATTTTAATCCAATCTGATTACATGAATGATTACATGATCATATTTTAATCCAATATGATTACATTATCATAAGTTTGGACAATTGAAGAAAAATAATGAGAAATTTAAAAAATTCCGATAAAATGTTTACAGTTAGAATGAAATCATTACCTTTGTGACGGCCAGATTTGAAATAAGTAACCGGTCTAAATGATTAAACACATTTTATTCCAAATGTTTTACAGGAACGGTGATAACTTATCATAACTCTGTACATTATAAACAAAAGAATGAAATAATAAAGAGAAAAATACATGTGAAATGTCTATAATTGATCAGAATCGCTACTCTAGCGATCGCTAGTGTTTTCAGCATCCTCATTGTTGTCTTTGCTGTCGGAGCTATCATCGGCATCGCAATACATAACATTTTGATGCATAAACGTAAACGATGCATCATCGTTTGGTGTGCTAGCTACTAAAATATTCAATGCCTCATTTGAAAATGGTTTCAATTTACTCTTCCTTTTATTCTATTGGAACTGATGAGTGGATCGGATGGCAGCAACAGCCTATTAAAAATATCTCTATTACACTTCACTGGAAAATTTCCTAGCGAAGTCCACGCGATATTTTCTAAAATGTTTGTTTCTTGCCTCAGCTACCTCCTCTGACAACTGTCCAATTGTGAGAATTCCTTCGGAGATCACTTCCGCTCCATGCAACAATATTTTGTGAACTATAGGTGACATGGGATGCCAACCATACAGTTCAACATAAAGTTTGGCAGTTTCTTGGGCAAACGAATCAAATTTGACATAGTCAATTTCGTGACCACTTGATATAACCTTGAGAACAATTTGGAATTTTTTGATTAAATTAATATTGATACCAGTAATACGAGAAGAGCATTCAGGGGTTTCAAAAAATCTTCTGAATGTATTTCCGTCATTACTGTTCCAAAATCTGCTGTAGGGATTTCAACAAGAAGGCCTATCTCTTCTCTAAAGCTTTTCTGAATGTTTTCTTTAATTTTTTTACTATTCTCTTCTCTTCTGCTGTTCGAGCTTGCCATTTCTGCAGTGGCATTTTATAAATGAAATAAAAGTTCTAAGAAACCAATTATGGCGAGAAGAATGGACACTCCAAACTTTAAAGATTCCGTATTGACTTCAGTTTTTTTAAATTTATTGAAATCTTTGAAAGTCTGTCCGCATATGTAGCGTAGGTGTCTGGTCCCGTAAGTCTTTTGTTCTTCGTCGTTTGCTTCGATCACTTAATTCTTCGAAACGTTTTAATGGCCGTCCTGGTTTATGTGACCATGTAGGTAACTCCACGGATATATTAAGCCACTCTTTGTTGTTTTGCAAAAATATTGTATCAGTGTAATTATCAACTTTCCACTTTCCCATAAAACTGCTCTTGAATAATCTCAAGGAACGAGTTAAAATTGCCCTGTGTTCTGTGGGACCTAAAGTCAACTGCACGAGTCTTTCTTCCATCAAAGAAACTTTTTCTTAAAATTTTCCCCTTTTAATTCCTTCAAAATATTATATAATTCCAATCTGATGATTTTCATTACCGTTTGTGTGGAATCTGCCAAGGAAAAAACGAAAATGACCCTTTGTACGAATGACTGAAAAGTTGCATCTTAGAATATAAACCACTACAAAAATAAATGGGGGACGTGGGGGGATGGTTTTATTGCATCTTCTACTCGGCAAAGATGTATAGTTAATTCTCACATAAAAAGTTTAAGGCGACAAGGCGCGATACATGGTCAAAAATACTATTATGTCTCAAGATTCAGTCAAGAAACGGACCCTAATTAGGGGATTTTAATATTGACTCTAAAAACAAAAAATACGGAGCAATCAAATGAAAAATGCTTTACTATAGAGCACAAACCTTCTACTTCCACGTCCAAGTACTTTTTTTCTATAGTGCGCTACAGGAAGCCACGCCAGCACAGAAAATTATATATTACAATTGAAGCACGGAAAAGAAAGACACCCGGTTGAGACAATGGCTGAGTTCGGACTGACCGTGTGCCTAGATGCTACCTATGGGAGGGTCAGGGAGCTACAGTTTCATGGAAGGGTTATCCTAGATTAGGACTCGTGCACTTTGGGTGGCATTAGATTAACTTCACGATTTTCACTTATAACCGGTTTTCCATCTCAAATACTCCTATGTGCGGGGGCTGGATTTTCGGCATTAGCCAGATGGCTAAGTCGAGTTCCGTCGCTGCCTGGAGGAGAAGTATAGCGGCCTGCGACTCTAATCGGGACTTTTCCGTTGTTTCTCCAATCAATACTAAGCAAATGTTGGAGCAGTACCGTACCAAACGGGTCACGGTCCGTGCGCTATCTTTCCTTCCCATGCCTTGTCCTATCTAACCCCTTACTTATACACACACATACTAACGTGCACCACACTACCACACATGTGCGGGAAACCGGTCGGGAGCTTAGACCTTGTCCCAGCTGGGGCGGTCCCGCTGGTGGGAAATACCTGGCTGGGGAAAATCCCGCTAGCCGACGGTATGTTGGTGCCGGATCTCGCCATCCAGGAGGGCAAGACAATCGCCATCTTCCGAGCACATTACACTTACGAGACAAGTGACCTTAGAAGTTGACGCGTCCGGAAAAATCAATCAATAAATCAATAACAGAACAATCGATTCCGTTTATTCTTCCCTCTTTACTTTATCTACTCTTGCTAGGTTCATTGCCTGCCTTCCGCGTTGACCCTTCGCAACCCCTTCAACCCTGGGCCACGTCTTCTCGCCCCGGTGCGCCTCCGCCGTGGCCCCGCCCCGCTGCCTCCAACAGCCGGTGATTAACGGAGCGTCGCCGAGGTGGCGCGCCCTGCGGCTCCGATTACCTGCCCGGACGCCCACGCCCTGCCCTGCCCCGGCCCAGGCGCCGCCGCCAGCCACGCACATCGCCCGGCCCGCGTCACGTGGCGCTCTGGACGGGACTGAGCACGAAAACGGATCATTTAAAGCAGTGTTGTCAAGGTCGATGCCACGAGTGGGAGTCCGTGGCACGAGTGCCACGACAAAATCGCCCATCCACGCAGTTCATTATCCCGCCACCAGAGACAACGCCATACCTATTGTAAAACGGCGGGGTCATTAATAGTGTCCTTTCCCGATGCTAGTTGCGCAGAGAAGCTCATGGCATGCTACGGTGCCACGACGCGTGCCACTGTCACCAATAGAAGACCTTGATACCACTGATTTAAAGTGTTGCCACGGAATGGCACAGACTTTCTTGCACTTGTCAATTTCTTATCTTCTTAGTCTGGGATAGCTTTTCCGTTTTGTCTCATCCTGTTCCAAGCTCCAAGAGCAGAAATGTATATAAGTTATTTATGGATGCAAATTTTCATGAATAAAATTGGGAGCCGTTTTTGAAAAATAAAGTGTTTTTCAAATTGTGTTTGAATGTTCAAAGTGTGTTTGAATGTTTTATATCAATAAAGAAGTTTTGAGTTTTTGAGCAACTTTGTAAGAAATTACTTGAAGCACTTGTACTCTGAAATTCAAGAATGTCTTACAATGCCGGTAATGTAAATATTCACGGCTTGGGAGATATTTCAAATAATTACACGTGTGAAATTTTCGAAAAAGAATGTAAAATGGTTTTACGTCGTCATACGTATTTAGCAACATCCTTACAGAAAGTTAGAAAAAAGTATAAGAATCCGCTTTTGAGAAATTATTGTTTTTAATGTTGTTCACATTTCGCCGATTTCGGGTGGCCGAGATAGCTAAATAGTAGTGCCGGGGCGATCTTGGGTCGCAGGATAGTGGGTTCGAATCCCTAGGCCATGGTTGTGTATGTTTCGTGATTGTGTGTTGTCTGTGTGTAATGCGCTTGTGTGTCCCATGTGGTTGGCGTCAGGAAAGGCATCCGGCCCTAAAAACATAGCCAAATCTATATAAAAATGGAGTGGTGGAAGTATTAATAGAAAATTGAGCCCGCACCCATTAGCGCCGACTTCGTAGTAACGGGAAAAAGGCAAAGAAGAAGAAGAAGGTTGTTCACATTTCACTCACAATTGGGGAAAAATTACTAATATTTTCACGGACACTTATTCGACATTTATTAAAGAACTAATATTCAATCCAATATTATTTTCAAATTTCTTGTCTTCATATGTAGAATTCATATGCTGGGAAAGCTTCAATTTAATTATAGACAACACACATATAAGTCTAATATCGTACATAGAAATTTATTAATCTCATTGCTGCAACATTTGAAGTATTTACTCAATCTTCCTTGAGAGTTAGCTTTTCGCTTTTCTTGAAATTCACAAAAATATTACAAAAGATTTTTACTCTTGCGGATGCGAAGTAAAGTTGTGCGAAAATACCGGATCGGGCAAGTTCAACCCTACTATTTACAATATTATTTCACTTTCCTTGATTTGTTGTGAGAAACAAAGGGGGTTTTGGAGCGACAGGTCGCCAGCTTGCTGGCGTGCTAAAATTGAAAACTTATCTGTATACTAAAAAGTATTGGATTATTTTCTGCACTCTTATGTACGTCAAAAAATAGTAATATTTCTTGTGGTACGTAATAATTTCACCTTTGAGTACTAAAAATACCATTTGTTACCATTAGAAACAATTTAGTAGGCTGACTTCACTTCGGTACATGGGAATGTTGCTCAAACGATGTGTGCGTATTGAATATCTTAACGAACCGACACCTTGAATCCATTCACATCTCGAAAACATTAGCAAGTGTTGCGGGTTGCATTTGACATGAATAGATGCGTTTTTAAAACAAATTCTTCATATTTTTAAAGTCAAAGTGCAATTTGTCACGTCTACGTGAAATTCTCTTTCTTTAGAGACCTCGTTTATAAAGATTGGTTGCGTATGAGAGTCGAAAAGGAAACGTATAATACTGAAATAATATAGGAGACGATGGTTGAAGAAAATACTATCAAAATATCATATAGGTCCCCTTATGCAATTAAAAAATTAAAACCGGCAGTACCGCTTTGAAATCACAACTGAATTTAGTGCCATTGGAACATCAAACCGTACTTTTGAAAAAAAGAAAGCAATAAACCATTTTTTTGTTTTCAATGAAGCAACGTTACAGTGCACATGTTTCAGAACGTTGCTCCCGTTCATCATACGGTAACCTCAACTCTTGCCCTTTGACCTTCTATTGTCTTTATGCCCGCGCCTGTAAATGTACGTAGTGTTCACATCGAGAACCTAATTGAATTGAAAAAATATTCATGCCGCATTGCATCTGCATAGTAGAAGTGCAGTATGCTCCTCTTTCTGCACAACCTGAGAGAGCAGTACTAGGAACTCGAATCCTCGCTTTCTGAAGCATCGGGCTTTACGTAACATTATGATTGATAACATTGTGGTTGATTATTCCTTTCGTCCAATTCCAGTCATGGATTGCCACAAAATATCTGCTACCACTACGGAAGTTGTGATTGATACAGTAAAAGTCCAGTATACATACGGATTTTAGAGACAATAAAACACTTATATCACAGAAAAATATGATAATAAATCTTCAACGAGCATTGGTTGTGAACATTGAAAAACAAAGCAATGCTCACAAATAAAGCTCATAGATTTGTTGTAAGGTGTTCTATGATTTCAATGTTTGTCTTTAAAAGCCATAAGGGAACTTTATTTTTACAATATTTTAATTAACAAATTAAAATTTGAAAGTTCTCCCATCTTTCAAATCATGCTTTATAACGAAATATCTTATTATTATTATTAATATATAATATTCATGTTTAATAAATATATATTTATTTTTAATATTATACCACTATTTGCACAGTCGGTGATTACATTTTTTAACTTTAATTTATATGTGTAGCAAGCCATAACCCTAACGTAAATTAAAACTTAAAAACCTAACTGGTTTAAATTGAATTGTTGTATTTTGAAGTCCAAATGTCTTTTAGGTTAAGATATAGTTCGCCTTTGTTGCTGAAATCTGCGGGGCAAGGGCCGAAGGTATAAAAAGTTATATCATTAGCAAAGCGGCAATGTGCATTGTGTGTCGTCAACTATGGAATACAAATATAATACAAATATACGAATATGGATATATAAATTAAATAAAGTAGACGATAAGGAAAGGCCTTGCAATAATGCTACCATGTTTGGCCGTGGATTGAAATGGTGTTTGTTTACATTATTCAAGAAGATTCTAATGCTTACGAATCATTGTAAGATTGTTTGGATAAAATGCAGTGTGATTATTTTCTTGATTTTACTTCTCGCTACCACTTACACACTAAAAAGAAAGTTATGTACATGGGACATTTTCCAAATTTAAAAAGATCTCTCCAACGTTTTTGATTAAATTTTGTTGTTGGATAGTGTCAAAAACCTTTAAGAGAATAGTGCAAGTTTCATTTTCGTTTAAAACTCCGATTTTTGCAATATTTCAAAAGTTTAATTTTTTTCGAAATCTTCCTACAAAAACAATATTAAAGATAGAGACTTTTTCCCTAAATGAAATCTGTTCTTTAAAGAGTAATTTTAAAATAAGATTGTGTATAAGTTTTTGAAAATTTCAGTATTTTTTGCCTAAATTTGCCTGAAAATAGGGCAAGAATGTATAGTTTTAGTACTAATAATTCACTTTTTTGTTACTTCTTACGCAGTAGAGATACATTATTGTAATGCTGCTGGAATAATGGGCGTTTTCGATAGAAACCTCTCATTGTCTGGATCTGGCAAATTCTATTGATGGCAAAACATCAGTCCGGTACCGAAAAATTGGTTTATAGCGATAGTCTGTTCGTCTGACCGTACACCTTGAGTTTGTGAACAGTGCTAGCGGATAAACCGTAAGCAAGATTCTCACCAAAGTTGATATTTCCCAATCGTTCTGGCTGATCTCGCGGCATCTTGATTTAGAAACCGATATTCTAATTTTGGGGTGTACTTAAAAGCCTTGGTTCGTTGAAAAAAAAATCATACTTTTTTTATTACATTTTCTCTTCGGATAACGTAAGGGATACATACGAGAATGGTGCAGTTCTCATTTTGTTAAAATCTCTGATTTTTTAAAATTGAAAACATTCAATTTTTTTCTTATTGGAACTTGTTCACTAAAACATTGTAAAATAAGTTCAAGTTCAATTTCTTTTAAATGTAAGTAATATTTACCTAATTTTGCGTGAAGCATGGACAATTTATAATTATTTGTCTCAAAAACGGTACCAAATTTCTTTTTAATTTCCCCCCTCGTTTGTAGGTAAGAATGGTAAAGAGAATAGTGGTGGTCACATTTTCTCTTGAGTGAACTCTGAAATTTCGAAAATTGCAGTCGAAAAAATTACATTGAAAAAGTATAATATTGAAGATATAGACTTTTTTAAATGATAACCGTTTAAAAAAATCAGTTATTTAAAAATATTGTGTTGAACGTTTAAAAACTATGAGTAGCTAAGCGTATTTATACCAATTTATGAAATTGCAAATTCGAATTTCCCTCACTTGATTAGACGAATCTTTCAGGAGTTAGAATCATAAGCAAGTAGTTATTTAGGCGTGATTATTTAATTTTTAATTAGTAATTTAATTATTAATAGTTATTTATCTGCAGTTATTAAAGATAACCTATCACGCGGCGTTGCCATACAATTCTGCGATATGACAGTTTGAAAAGTTATTCCTAGAATTTCACTATTAGACAGCAAAATGGATGGCACAGCCTTAGGGTAAGGAGGATTTATTAACTGAACGATAATGTTACGATGTTTCTAAGTTCAAAAAAATGGTACATTCAAAAGTCCTCGTTTCCCGATGTACGGCAATTTGGGGCAACGCCACTAACACCGGGCACTAATATAATCTCTAGAACTTCTTTAATTGTTTTAATGTCAGAATGACGTGTTTCAAATTACGAAATATAATAGGAATAACAACAGTATGCAAATTAGGCATATTTCGACATCCAAGAGATATTCCTTTAGAAGAAGTCACTATGAAACAAAACGGAATTTTAATCTTATCTCTACAAGCTTGCATTTGTTTTGCATAGTTAAACACACGTTTATTAATTAAATTAGAATAATATATTAAATAAATAATAAATAGCGTTAATTATCTCGCTTTTTGTATCACATGATGACAGCGCATCGCCTATTCTTCCTCCATAAAGCGTTTAGCAAAGGTCGCAGTTCCTTGTCGCGACGGCCTCAAGCGAACCGTCACGCGTGAACACAGAGCACGAGCCATTGACGGCTGAGCTCCCCGCTTGACCCTCCGCAAGGGGAACGCCCTGATCACAAGCCCCAGCGCTCGCTCGCTAACCTCGCTGATCGCCGCTGAACTCGCTGCTCAGCCTTCCGTTTGACCGGTCACGCTTCCTCACGCGTGTGTCTAGCTCTAGCAGAGACGCTCCTACTAGTACGAGCTGTGCTGAGTTCTAGGACGATGTGCAAACAACGAAAAATATATCAATTTACGACGATTATGATGGTTTAAATTTTATTTCTTAACTACTCTTACGAGCTGGATTTTTCAGTTCGATATTCTACTAATAAACAATTTCTATTAAAAACAATAACTACGTATTTCATTTATACACACACACACACACACATATATATATATATATATATATTGTAATATACAAAATATTACAGAACAAACGCCGCGCGTTAATCTGGACGGTCGCGGTTACTAGGTAACGAAGGTTGTTGACGCGCGAGAAGGGGGCTCTGGACTAGAAGAGAGTTGGTGGTTGACTGGCATCCTGGTGGTAGCGGCGCGTATGTAACCTGAATTATTAAAGTTGGACATCGACGCGAATAGGGAGGATAAATTGTGGAACAAGTGTGCAAGAAGTGAGCAGCAAGAAAGAAGCAGACGGATTTTCGGCGCGCAAGTCAAGGGGTTACGAACTGCGGGGCCATCGTTTCACAACGCCAGACAATCTGGTACAGTGAACTTAATGCATGAAATTAAGCAAGAGAATTTTTATATTTTTAATCTCAAATTCCATTCTTAATAAACAAAATTATTGTTGTGCCACGTTGTGTGTAATTCCTTCGGGACATAAACAATTTCAGACTTCCAGGCTTCTCTGTATAGAGGGCAATCCAGTGACAACCAGCCTGCAGGTAAGCGTGCAGGTGTGTCAACATATAGAACCCACAAACTGAGCTAGCATAGCAAATTAAATTAAATTAAGTAGAATAACTCATTATTTTATCACAATATATATATATATATATATATATATATATATATATATATATATATACAAAAATTAATTGCTGTTCGTTCGTCTCGCTAAAACTCGGAAACGGCTGAACCGATTTGATTGTGGAAGTCCAAACATTTGATGTTTGTCCAATCTTTTAATCACGTAACGGATTATCTAATCATTGTGGTACAGATAATTATGTCAACAAATAAGTACCTATCTACAATTTTTTTGGTCAGTACCGTTTGGCATATCACTACGAAATGTGGTTATTAAATAAAACTTGCTGATAATTCAAATGAATATATTATCTTCATCTACATTAAATACAACACAGTTACAGTACAGTTCATCAATTTAACGCTTTCTGATAAGCTATATTTCTTTGTAACGTTTTGCGGTGCGTAAATATACAAAGATGACGGTTTTCCGATGCGTGTATCGCAACGTATAATTGCCCATGTGCGAAACAGGGAAACTCCAAGTTGATTCCGCAAACTCCTAACGACTGGCCTTAAGATTTATAGATATTGCAAAAGCCAGACTTACCAGAAATTTAGACGCTTAAAATTGAATGGTAAATCCTTTGGAATCATCGGTATAAGCGGGATCAAAACATCCTCTCCTTTGTACTTTCCCTTAATGATCGTTGACTCAATGACATCAATCATTAGCTTTTTCACAGCCAGTCTCTTTCCATTGCAAAGTCGAGGTTGATTAATGTCACGCATCATGATTACAACTGATCCTTCTTTCAATTGTAAATTGTGAGGAATTCCAATGAATTCAAAAACTCTGGGATAGTTGACTACGTCAACCTGATTTATAACTGTGTGATTTGAAGGAAAACAACTCTCCTGGAAGAAAATTCTGAATGTTCGCATTGAGATCATCGACATGTTTATTCTTCGCTGCCAATATTACTCGTTCACTGAACTATTTATCGTTATTGAACTGTTGCGCTCAGTTTGGAAAAACACGCTGAATAAATTTCTCTTTCAAGTCTGTGAAGTGTTACAAATCTGTGGGCAATGTGGTTAATCCGGTCAAGGTGTCAACTACGACTTCTCCATTTCCAGTGTCTAATTACTGCTTCGAAAACACAATTGCATTTTCATCTTGTTGCAGAAACACTCACCTGTCAGTTGTCAATTGGAGTGTCTTCACGTGCCGCCACAAATTTGATGATTTTTGGCATGCATTTAGTTCGTCAGCAACAGGTGACCGGAGAATAACTGGAAGAGTCTCACGAAAATCACCTGACAACAAAATCATGGCTTCACCAAAAATGTTTTGGTTGTCACGAAGATCTTTCAACGTTCTGTCCAGAGCCTCCAGTGACTTCTTATGGGCCATCGTGCATTCGTCCCAAACGATCAATTTGCATACTGTAGAACCCCACTATTTCAATTCAAAAATCAAAAGTCGGCTTCTCCTCTCATTCGCAAGCAAACACTAACCGTCGTTCGGCTGTCCTTTGCTAAAGAAAAAAATAATGTTCTTCGTAGGAAATCGAATAAACTAAATGAACCCATGGGGCACTGTAGCCCCTAAATGAACCCAAAGATCACAGAACTTTTAACAATAAGGAGCGTCTGTAACATTTTGTATAAAATAAAAATTGTGAGGTCGCGAGGTCTGGAAAAGAGGTTAATGGAAAATCAGAATGACAATGAGGTGCTGGCACCACGCTTACCCTACGCAACCCGCAAAACGTAGCGGAGCAGCAGGCGTGGCGCAAGACTTTGCGCGAGGCAGGGGCGCTTACTCCTGGCCTGGAGGGAAAGGGAGACGAGCCGGTTTGTTAACGCCCCACCCGACGTTCTGAATTTTAATTCGCCATGACATGCCTCATCAAAAATCCTCTTTCTTGTCTTTGTTATGAATGATTTGTTTCTAAAGAAAACTGTTTATAATCCTTTGACAATATGGCTGCATCGTTTTTCTTTGTTCAAATTCAAATATTTATTTCAAAGATAAATGAATGAATGATTGAAAAAAGATTTATTTCAAGTGTTCTTCGGCAATGGTTTATTTACAATCTTATTTGAAACAGGTTTAATTTATTTGAGAAAATAATCTCTCGTTCACGGGTGGTGACAGGGTTCTCATTTATCGTCCTCTAAGCTACTTCAAAGAAACGGAAATTTTTAAACATTCTGATAAACAATGTGAAATTTTTGACTTAAGTTGGCAAGTTGAAAGCTCAAAATGAGTAAATATTAAAATTCTTGAGTTGTATTTGTTAACAAAATACCTTTCACTCTGTAGACTTACACAATTATAACATAAACTTTATTATTAGAAGTACATTTGGGGGACATAAAAATAATTTAAAATAAATTCGAGTGATCTAAAAACAATGCCGACAATGGTGGTAAGAGACGCAAACGTATCGAAAGGGTGGAACCCCATGGGACTCCGACATTCGCACGCGCTGACAACACGGAGAGAAATGTTTAGTTCATACAATTAATCTCGAAGAAGATACAACTAAACGGTATAGTATATTTTCGTAGGACAAAGTGCTTAGTCACGTTCACGAAACTGCTATTTAGTTAAACACACTAATGCACGTATAGTAATGTTCACTGAAACGGTCGTACCCCGTGACGAATGGTAGTCTAGTAGAGAAAACTAAACGAATGGTTGCGTTGACTAATACATTGAGTAATATTTATTAAGCACATTGCAGTGAAAATAACTGAAAGAAACGTGAAAGGGAATGCTTTCTTTCTGTCCCTTCAGGCAGGTAGTAAGTGGGGTTCCGGAGCGAACTCGATAACCTGACAAACCCTAGCTAAGCATTTCTGTTACGGACGCATGCTGCCGGCTTTAGGCTAACAACGGTATTTCTACCATTAGTTTAGAATATAAAAAATATTGAAAACCAATTAAATACTAAACACAATATTTACAAAGCGTATAATTCTATATACAGCGTTGAATTCTCACACTCCAGACGGGCTCTATAACCATTCTAATTGGTCAGTGGAAAACGCGCGCTGACTAAACGGTGTTTAGTAAGTGTGACGACATGAAACCTAGATCTCACCAAATGATTTTATCTACGAAACAAGTATAGTACTTCTCACAATTCTCTGTTCATTTACTTACGATTATGAATTGTCTGATTTACTAAACGCAACGCATCATGTTTAGTGAATCTTACCACACAAATAATTGTATTTACTATGCGATCGCTTGCTAAACATATTTAGTATATTCTACTACATTTCTCTCCATGAGAGGTGGCGTATCATAATGCGGTGGCGGGCGCCGTCAATAATCACAATAATAGCGAACTATACATTTTATCACTTTTATTATTGAAAGTCAAACGTTATGAAACTGAAATCAGTGTTGAACCCTAAATTACAAAGGTGGCCTGTACCAAGCATTATTATAAAGGCATAGTGACAGAATACTTTGGGTAAAAATAAAGAAAAACTCACTTATCCATGAAACACTAAATTTAATCGACTGAACATGATCTGGAATTACAAAATACATTTCAAAGGTTCTTGTAGATACGCCTAAATAACTTGACACTCACAGAAGACACTTTGCTTGGTGGCTTTTGAGAAGAGTCCGCAAAGTACATTGTCTTGCGACGTTTGTTATGATCGCCGTCGTCCCAATATGATTGCTAAAATTTTAGGACAAAACTTACATCATCATACAGCACATGGAGTTCGTATTCATTATTCACAATATTAGTCGATATAGCACCAAAAATATTACTGACGTAACTGCAAAGGCATAGTCTACTGGACGACGCACGTTAAAATGGCGTATACCGGAAATAGGCAGGAGCACAAGGTTACGTGTATTTCACTGACTAGTCACACAATGAAGGTAACTAGAGTTTCAGAAACGGAGAGTGAAGGGAAGGGGATAGGGGAAGCTCTCAGCACTAGTTCCCTTTGTAATCTATAGTTAAATGATAGTTAAAGAAAATAGTAGATTAAGAAGCGTATAATTGCACTAGTGGTATGTTTAAGTCAAATAATGATGATAGGAGCGAGTTTTCTTAATTACTTTGAGTTCAATTGTAGCCATTTATCTTCTTGTTAATCGTCTGTGAAATGGACTGTGAGGAAGGGACTGGAAGGAGGGAGGCTGGAAGGACACTTTCGCCGGGTAGACATCTAATATGCTTTTCTCTTCTTCAGCGCGCGATCACCTTGTCTGGAGCTCTCATTCCGTCCACATGCCGCGAGTACTTTTCAGTACTGCCGTCCCACTAGTCGCCATTTCCTCCGCGATTGCTAGTGCACTGTTACTCACATTTCATCATTTATTTGGGCAGTTTCCTTGCTGAGATGATTACTGGAATTTCGATGACCATAATAAGCAGTTAAAAATGTTTGCATTGTTTCGTCAATGACTACAAAAACAGACTTAGTAGAGTCCTGAAAAGATTATATTCCTTACGCCTGTCTCAGATGAAACATTCAAGGACTGAGCATCCACGCCTCCGTATGTTACTGCTCCTTGCCACGCAGTTCACTGGATTTGCCACCCCAGACGCTTAGTAGTCGATTTTACTTTCAATGACACACCATGTTAAGTGTAATATATATATATATATATATATATATATATATATATATATATATATATATTGTGAAGCCACGCGGGCCCTCGCGTGTGACGTCGGGGCTCGATCGGGCGATCGCAATCCCCCCCTTTCTTTCACTCACCTGGGTAGTTGCCGGGCTAGCTCAGGAGCAGTGATTCTCTACGAGAAATGGGGGCCTATGGATGGACGCTACTTGGTTACCAAAATGAAATACATTGAGTTTTTAAAAAAAATAAAAAAATTAATGAGCTAAAATAAAAGAAATATAAAAATAAATCCTATTACTAATAACCCTTCCCTCTTAAACCCAAAGACATCCCTCCCCTCTTTCTTATTTATCCCGCAACTCCCAAAAAACCGCTTGAATTTACCCCCCCCTTTCCCAGATTCCCCTTTTACTTAAATAACTTTCTTACTTACTAGAAGACAATACAATTAAGAAACAATTTACAGAGGAAGAAGCAAAATACAATTTAGGAAGTTTCTTTTTCAACAAAAAAAAAACCACATCGCGGCTCGCTTATGATGGGGCATAGGTCTGTAATCCGGGCCATTCACAAGAGTCTAGGGGACAACAGTCCGTGTTTTGGGAGACTTCGTAGGGTCGATGCCCGACCTTCGTGTGATGTCACCAGAGCTCCTTCTTCTTCGGCGGTGAAAGCCGTGCCAGCAGCGAGTCACAGCTGACGAGGCAGGGTCCTCGCCGGGGGGCGGGAGGCAGGCACTCGCACTCGCAGCCGGCGAGGTGAGGTGGACGGAGACTCCAGTACGAAATATAGCTCTGCGGCGGTCGCGGGCGTAGAGGCGTAAGCCGAATTGAATAATTTTGACTCGCGCGCGGCACAAGATTGCACCGCACAAGCAGCGATAGTCTCTTTCAGGCGACCGAACGAGATTGCTTTGCGCCTAACGTAAGTAACGGCGCGCTAGTCACAATAATAGTCCTTTAACAATTCACAAAACAAAACAGAACCCACACGCGTGATAGCGAACATCCGTCAGGAGCAATTCCGCGTTCCGCATCCCACGCAGCGCACCAAAAAATTAGAACAATACTGTCTCTCACACTGCGGAGGTGTCGACGCCAGCGGCGTTTGCTCCCCGAACGACACACCGCCGAGGTGCGCGTTCCTCGCTCCTCCCCGAACCTACTCTCAAGACTGTCTCCCCTCTTCTCTCTCTTGATTTTTACTTGGTCACATCTCGCGAAGCCTCTGTAACCCCCTCTCCTTACTCCTTCGTCGAAAAGTTCTGGAATGATTTTTGGTTAAATTTTGAAAGGTTCCTCTCTATTGGCAAAAGGCAACTGCGTCTTAGTTTAATTTCGACCAATGTCCGGAAGCGTTTTCTGGCCGTAGTCGATGGAAAAATTCCACTCAACCCTCTCTCTCTAACGTCGGGGGGCCGCAGGTCGCCTGGGGATGTGGCGGCGCCAGAGGGGCGCCGGTCGGGTCATAATTCTTGTACACGCTGTCCCCCGCCGGACAAAGAAGCGCGAGGGGACCTCTTCCAGCACGTGTGCATTGCGAATTGGCTTGACCTAGCGCACACAAAAGAAACAGGGTTCTGCGTAGGCCCGCGACAGGCTATTACGTGTGTTTTAAATCAATTTTTTCTATCAACTATTCGGTATCGTCACAATATATATATATATATATATATATATATATATATATATATATATATATATATTCTGACGCAAACCCGTCCGTAACACCCCTTTTCATATTTATTATAAAAATCTGCCAATCCTCTCGACAACAATCGAGCGTCAGGGCGGGTGCGTCAGATATCTGCTCTTTCGAGCTTACTTGAATCTCAGGGCAGTGGGATCTTTGGGGTGTGAGAGCAATCCAAACACAGGAACACAAAATAACAGTAACAACAAAAGTTTAATGATTCCAAAATAATAACTAATACTACTACAGACACAACTCGTCACTTTTCACTTTCAATTTTCCAAATACGTCATTAGCTTACATTACATCCTTTTTAAAAATCACGTAACCAAAATTTCTGCCAATTCTTAACATAATTACTGTCCCAGTAAAATTCGTAATTCTTTTAACAAAACCAACTGATTAAATTCTGCTTGCGCTTTAACTTTATCACGGCAGCGCTCTACCAATGTTATTGAACACTCGATTTTAACTCTTTCGCAACTGAATAATAAACCGTGCTCTGTAGCGCACCTTCCTTCACACTTTGATACAATTTAACACCTTTACTTTAATTCATTTACAAAAGAAAATTAATAGGTAACCAGGCGCCAAAATGGCTCGTGCTTTTAACACTGTAACATGAAAGTCATTTATCCTTTACATTCTATAACCTCCCCGAACAACTCCTAACGTCTCCATTCGACACGGCGCGAACTTGACCTATATTTTTCGCTAGCCTCGTTACCTCTCCTTCCTGGCGGTTAGGTGGCCTTGTCCCCAGTCGCTCGCTGTCGCGTCGCTGCTAGCGCTGGCGCTCCGCGCCGCGGCCTCGGTACTCGGCGACGCGCTGTCTTCGTTCTTCCGTCTTCCGTCTTCAACTCCCGTCGCCGTTCTTCTTCCGTCTCCTTCTTCTTGTGGTCCCGTCCTTCTTCTTTCTTGCGCTCCCAGCTCCGTCGTCCTTCTTCCGTCTTCTTCGTCCGCCTCGGTCCCGACTCCTCCGTCCGATATTGTACGGTGCTCGTTCGCCTTCGGGTCTCGTCCGGCGCGTTCTTTTACTCACGCCCGTTGTTTCTCGCACGCCGACGTGAGGTATAGTTTTCGCCGCGTACCAGATCTCTCCTCCGTTTCGGCTACAGATTTTATGGTGTAATCTGAGCGTCAATTTGTTACCAATTTCAGAGACGACCTCTCTCACGATGCCGTAACTGCCAGAATCTTCACAAATGTTTTAATTACTTTGCTGATGACTAGCTAGACGCCTTTGGACGTCGGATACTCCTAACTAACTTGACATTCCTTCGCGTAATCTTTCGGCGTCGGCCACCAATGCTTTGGAGAGAAATGCTGCCTGCACCGACCGACAAAATCTGAAGAGATGTTTCTTCCTCCACTGACGAAAGCTCAAGAGATCTTTCTTCCTCCACTGACGAAAGCTAAAGAGAACCATCCGGTTGCGGATCCACGTTTTATGCCCTCGGTTCGCAGGGGTAACGCGGTGCCTCCTACTCCCCTCCAGTTACTGCGTCATTTTCTCGCGACTTGTGAACGACGTTATAGGCCACCATCCTGATTGAGGTTTACCTGGGTTTACTCAATCGCTTAAGGCGCATGCCGGGATGGTCCCTTTGTTTGCAGTCCCAGGAATAAATGTAGCGTAAATCGTTGGCTTGCAAGTGAGATATGTCGGGTCGGTTTTTCAGGTCTTGGGAATATTCTAAATGGTTAACACCTTCCTACATTATTAAAATTTACAATTTTCTAGGTTGGGAAATATCTTTATATTGTAAACATTTTAGTAAAACTGAATTGATCTTTTCCCGTTTTTAATTATATTTTTTACTAAATAGATTGATAATACATTATTTTATTATTGCTAACTTTCTTATTATTACTATTATGAAATACACGTAAAATCATTTTACCATTTTCTTTCAATGTTCTCCGTTTCTCTTAGGACCTGAACTTTTGACTTGATGTGTTTTCGCTTGTATGCTGACGAGACTCCCTCCCTTTTTAGTTTTCATTTAGGAGTATTTCAGAAATACGTACGCAATCATAGTTTCTACTAAAACCTCTTTGAAACAATTAGAAGTACATATTAATACTTCACCGATTTAAACAATCTCTATCTAATCCACTTCAATATGTAACTTGCCTAGTCAAAGAAAGATAATTTCTCTAAATTTTGAGTAAAATCTCATAGTGTTTAACTTGATATTTTGGGATCAATTCTTAAATTACATTTCTAACTCGAAATTGAGAACTTTAAACATACAAATGCTGTGACAGCATTCCTCCTCCACCAACTCTTTCCTCCCTCGCTTTCATTCCTGTTTTCTATGTGAGAAAACTTTCATTCAAATTGCGTACGTATTTTTCATTGAATGACCTCCTTATAGTATGCACTAATGTAATACAATTTTGAAAGTGGTTAGGCGGAAGAGCAGGCTTAATGGCCTGAGCCTCGCCACAAATAAAGACATTTATTTATTTATTTATTTATTTATTTATTTATTTATTTATTTATTTATTTATTTATTTAGGCGACAACTTCCTCATCCGCGGGCGCGCCTCTTTTGAACTGCGCCGCGCTCTCTTTCTCGTGCTTACTTTCGCGCTCTCTTTTGCGTTTTATGGGGTTCTAGCACCTGTGACGAACCTCATAATTCAGGTTCGTCACAATATATATATATATATATATATATATATATATATATATATATATATATAATTAAGCTAATGCACAGAGGAATACAATAACAGGAGAAACTCTTGGGGCGCTATCTCCAACAAGGAACACGTAAAAATCGAAAACTCCGGATACTGATGACCAGAATGGGTTCTTCAGCTGGCGCAGGTCCACAAATTCATTTATTATTTGGACATTCAAGGCGGATAATTATTCTTCACGTTTCCACTTTGAATCTAAATTATAACCTCCACAATAACACGTATACTGCAGAATTTGAGAACGGGAAGAATTAATAAAAGAATACTTTTAGAAGATTAGTATTAAAAAAATATTCTGAAAACAAACTTGCATGCTCGTAATTAATATAATACAGATTCAAAGGATTCTAAACAAATTACACAACTCATTTAAACAGTTCATGATATAAAAATCTACAGATTAAATTGTATTCCAAATCATCTTTGCAATTACATCATTCACAATTCTTCACTCTCAGCTAAAAAGAAACACTTCAAAACCAAACAAGCATTGCACAAAGCACACGCATTGGTAGAGAGTATACACAAACTCGTGTAATGCTGCAATAAATATATATAAAAATTTTGAGAGATATACATTTACCTGACACCGAAGAAGAGTTCTTTACGTCTGTTATTAAAATACTTTTATTAGCTGTGTAACTGCTATAGAAACTATTTATAATAATCCTTGTAAAAAATTGCTGGTCTGCGGAAATAATAAATAAAAAATTAAAGACAAAAATAATTATACAAATTATTTTGTAGTTTCACTAGACAAAAACTATGATGCTGTGAAAAAATATGAAGTACGTCATTTGAAGTTCATGTACTGAGTACTGCATCTAATTTCAGCGTAAACTAATGAATTATTGATCGGAGCGGGGAGTTTTGTTACCGAACACATGCTAACGCAGCGGGCATGCAAGTGAAACAAGGGGTTTGGACCGCGCGCCCCCTTCCCGCCCGCGCGGCGCTGCGCTTCGGCCCCACCTTCCTCCGCGCGCTTCCGCTCCCAGGGTCACCCCTGCCCCCGCCCCCCACGGACTGCCGCTGGCCGCGCCCAGCCCACCATCCAGGCCCCCACCCCCCTGCCCAGCGCGCCGCCCAGCCCACCGCCCAGGCTCCCGCCCAGCCCCCCTCCCGGCCCCCCGCCCTGACCCACGCCCGGTGCCCTACCTGGTGCCCCTTCCAACTCCTCGCCCAGCCCCATGCCCAATCCTCCGCCCAGCCCCCCGCCCAGCCCTCCGCCCAGCCCCCCGCCCAGCCCTCCGCCCAGCCCCCGCCCAGCCCCCCCAGCCCCCCAGCCCCCGCCCAGCCCTTCGCCCAGCCCCCCGTCCAAACCCCTCCCAGCCTCATATCCAGTTCCCGGCCCAGCCCCCGCCCAGCCCCGCTCCCAGTCACCCGCCCAGCACCCCGCCCAGTCACCGCCCAGCCCCCGCCCAGCCCCCGCCCAGCCCCCGCCCAGCCCCCGCCCAGCCCCCGCCCAGCCCCCCGTCCAAACCCCTCCCAGCCTCATATCCAGCCCCCGCCCAGCCCCGCTCCCAGCCCCCGCCCAGCCCCCGCCCAGCCCCCGTCCAAACCCCTCCCAGCCTCATATCCAGCTCCCGGCCCAGCTCCCGCCCAGCCCCCGCCCAGCCCCCGCCCAGCCCCCGCCCAGCCCCCGCCCAGCCCCCGCCCAACCCCCGCCCAGCCCCCGCCCAGCCCCCGCCCAGCCCCCCGTCCAACCCTCTCCCAGCCTCATATCCAGCTCCCGGCCCAGCCCCCGCCCCCGCTCGGCGCTGGCGGCTCGCGGCGACGGCGCCTCCGGCAGGTGGGGCGGCGCAACAAAGGGATCGATACTGTGCAGCGGCGGCGCGGCGCGGCGCGGGCCATGGCGGAGGCGGGGACGCATCCACGAGGGCGCCCTAATCCTCCGGCGAGGGCGGCGGTGGGGTGTCCTGGCTCCCCGGAACCTCACCTCTAATTAGCCGGACCCAGCTGCTCCCAGGGCGGCCCCCTGCCGTCGCCACCCCCGCCGCTGCCGCACCGGCCGGGCTAACTTCTAAACTGCTCTTTGATGCCCGTTCCCCGCCGTTTCTGTCTCTTGCCTCCTCGCCCCGCCCCCCACCGCCCCGCCCCGAGTCTCACGCGCCTCTGCACCCTTGCCGCAGCCTCTCGCGCGAAAGGGCGATCTCGTGCTGCCAAGCGGCTTATCGGCGCCAATGGCCCTCACGTGAGATCTCTGATGGTTTCCGGATAGCGGCGCATCGGTGGCTCCACGAATAAACACTTGCCCGGGCGGCGGCGAATTGTTCTGCTCTCGGTTGCATGGACTTCATTTAAACAAGCGAGTAGCTCGCCAGGCACTAAGCAAGGAACGCAAGTTCCGTGAGATTATGTCACACAAATAAAAATCAATCACTTCGATTGTTGGTCCCGTAAGAATTTCTGAGCAATAATATTTTATTCTAATATCCTTGTTACTGAAAAAGAGTCAGGAAAGTTCAGAAAAGCGAGACTCGCTCTCTACACTCTTCCTCATTTTTTGGGTTTGATGTTACTGGAGTTAATGTTTCAATCCACAAATCTTCCTAAGTATCTGAGGAAGATGCCAAAGCTGAGAACTCAAAGATAACCTTGTCCAATTTAATGTCATTGTTTTCGATTCTGCTATTGGCAAGCTAAATTATAAAAAATCCAACATATTTCAGAAGTGGGGCCAAGCTCATTGAACATGAAAAGATTCGAAATGATATTCGATTTATGAGATCGCTAACGTCCGACTAGTCACACAGAGTACGTCTATTAGATGAAGGATTTTTAACAGAACAGAATTTAACTTTCGCTGAGCTCTTGTGTAGAATGCATCAAATAAACCTCACGAGTTATTTTTGAAGAGAGAACATTCAAATTCTAGGATAAATATTCCGTTTCGTGGAAAAAACAACTTGCCCTTACATTCGTGAATTTTAATTCTGCTCAATAAGCACGGAAAATACTTTTCGAGGATCCACTTTAATAATCAGAGCTTAAGATTCAAGTACGTACACTCCGAAAAATACAATGTAACCTGTTAAACGAAAAAGTCCACTCAACAACGTGTCTTAATTTGGAATTTAAGAGCTCTTTATTAATATATTTCACATAATTAACATGCTACAATACAAGATCATTTACATTCTGATTCATTTGTATCGATACCAACCCTTGTCCTGAAGGGACTAAACAAAACTCGCTAAGAGAAAATTTTGTTTGTATTTTGTTTGTCGTCACACAAACTGCAGGAGAAATTCAGTAGACTTACTACCTGAAAATATTGAACCCTTTTCTTTTAGAAACAACTTGTAGAAACAGTGAAAGATGTTCACCAATTCTCGGAAGAGGACCTCTTCCAAGCAATGAAGAATATGGGAAACTGGAAGTCCCCCGGGATTGATAAGATCCAGATTTATTGGATTAAGAAATTAACAGCAATACATTCTCATCTAGCAAAGGCTGTTAATAAAATTTTAGAAAACCCAAAGGAACTCCCAGAATGGCTCACACGCGGCATCACGTATTTGCTACCCAAAGCAGGAGACAGCTCTTTTGCGAAGAACTACAGGCCAATCACGTGTCTGCCAGTACTGTACCAAGTTATCACTGCAGCCATAGCTGACAAAATGTGCAGACATCTAGATAAGAATCATCTAATGCCAGCTGAACAAACAGGATGTCGTAAAGGCTCTTATGGCTGTAAGGAAATCTTCAAATGCTCAAAACCACGTTTTTGGAATTTTCTTTGAATCATGTGGCCGGATCCGAAAACAAATTATGTTTCCCAACAGGAGACCGAGACGCGTTGAATGAGACCTCGTATGTCTCGATTGGTGCACGGGAACTGGTTTAGCCGTGAGTGACGGAACCGCACATCCGAACATGTGTACCCTTGTGAGTTACTGAAATACTGTGTAGGGATTAATATTGGAACCATAGATTCTTTGAACTTTATGGTCATTTACACTCTCTTTTGATTCCTGATATATTTCTTGACTTTGGAAATAACTATTACATGGAAACAATTTGGGTAAAAGAAGTAAAGGCGAGTTCTTATTTTCATTTGTAATAGATTCCTAATTGAGATGGTGAATGATATCTAGATGTAGTAGTAAATTGATCTCGCGGAATGAGATAAAAGATTACATAAATCTTTTAATGAACGTTTATGCATTTATAAACGAAGAAGCGGGTGTATTTGATATTAAATCGTTTGTTCATGACGGTTCTAAAGTTTGAATTTGAAGCTTTAGAACACTGACATTTTAGTACCTAAGTCTTAGGCATGCAATATGAATAGTTTGTGAGGCGTCTCTGTGCTCCGAATGACTATTATTTTTCAAAAGCGTAGAACATAACCCTATATCTCATAGCCTAATATAAGAACTGCTCTTATTCATGTCTAGAAGAGATTTCGTAAATTCTTACGTCCGCTAGATAAAAACGTATAACTAAGTTGTTCGTGTGCCCTAAGCAACCACTACAAATACGCTTATCGCCTTCCATTCTTTGTTTCTCTTTCCCTCCCTTGCATTTCTTGAGCTCATGTTGATTCCAATGTTCTACTCGCTTCTCGCCCAAGTGAGAAGTCGCGTATGAAAGCGCTCTACAAATAGCGCCAAGAGCCGGGTAATTCTTCATGTACCAAGTACGCGTAACTCCCTAATTATTTTCGTTCCCAAGCGCCGTGGCCCGCGGCCTGGAAATGCTTTAGCCCCCGTCCGCACCCTAGCAGTTGCAGCATAAAATGAACGCTGTTAAAATTACACCGCTTGCCGGCAGAGCGGCAAAGCGGATTTGCCCGCCACGCAGTCCCGCCCCCTGGGAGCCGGGGGCGGGGCGAGGCGAGGCAATGCGGCTGCCACGCAGACGGGGCCCGGGGTAAAGTTTCGGGCAGTTGATTTGGAGCAATTGGAAACAGGGTTAACTCGGCGGCCAAATTCTGTAGTTGCTAGAGAATGGCGTGTGACTGAAGCCGGACAGAATGAAATGTAAAGGACAAACTTGCGTATGGGAGGAAGCAAGAGGAATAAAGGAAGCTTGTAGAAATGGTATATTAGTTGATACGTAGATGGTACGATTAAAGACCTATTGATCATATAGGATCAATGTAAATTCCAGGAATTAAAACTTTTGTATTATATTAATTTATTGTTAGCTCAATGTTTCGCACATTCAGCATGTGCCTCATCAAGAGCAATACAAGAGTGGCAATGGTTGACAATGGCATATTGGGACGAAGAGAGCAGACAAAGGGTGTGAAATAGAGTTAAAGACAAAAACAATGACATTGTGTAAAATTCATGCGAGATTGAGAAATGGATAGTGAAATGCAGATAGAGGAGACTAACAGGAATCACATTTCAGAATTGAAAAGGAAATTATAATTCAATGTTCTAGGAAGGCGGGTTAATGAAGAAATTGAAATGTAGAGAAAAGAAAAATTGGAAGAATGTAGATCAATATTCACCGGAGATTGTAAAGGAAGACCTCTCGAATGTGTCTGAAGACCGCCTACGCTGGCGAAAGGGATTTGGAAGAGAAGGGAAGGGAAAGCAGGAAGTGGCGGGGTGAGGGACGCAGGGATTGGACTAATGGCGCGAGGCGAGTCCCGGCGGCGCGCGGGAGCTGTGGACGGGCAGTGGGGGGAGACGAGCCACTCAGACGCTGATGGCTGCGACGGCGGCGGTGGCACCTCTTCCCAGGCACAGGGCCCCAGGCAGCCCCCAGTGTTGCCAGATTAGGGGTTTCCCCCCTAAATTTAGTGTTTTTTGGTCTTTAGGGGTTGTTTTAGGGAGCAAATTTATTTGAGGGTTTTCTGGGGGGGGGATTTCATTGAGTTCTTAAAATATTATTTTTGTGTTATATTGTGAAATTATCACACTCGCCAATGATGAGAACTCAACTTGGTTTTAAAATTTTGGGAAGTAAGAGTACACTGGGCGGGTGGGGATAAGTAAAATGCGGACCGACTATCTATTACTATTGTTTCAATTTGACTGTAACAGACAAGTTAACAGTAAAATCTAAATATCATAAAATACAATTATTAATATTTTTCGTATTTCTTTCCTTTCCATACCTCCCCATACATTTTAAACATGAAATAATAATTTTATTGAATTTGGGGATTTTTTTGTCGTTTCGGGGGTTTTCGCAGCGCTATCTAGGGGGATTTGCTTAAGACAATCTGGCAACACTGGCGGCCTCAGTGTCTTGTGAATTATTCCCGCGCAAACGTCCTTCCCAAAGTGGCCGCCGCACAGTGTTGGCTTTTGCGGTTGACCGCCGACCGCCCTGATCTTTTTCCAGTTCTTGCAAGGCAGCTTTGATTTGAAATGTGGCCTCTGTATCTGCCTCACCCGATATGCGCATTTTTATGCGGTTTTTGCTTGTAGCTTTCCGAAGAAAACGATTCGCCAATCCGGCGTTCGTCGTATTTTGTTTCTAGAAAGGCAGAGAACGAATAATGAATTTTAAGTTGCTGAGAATAACAATGATCATCTGCATGGCTTCTGAAATACTAAAATTTAATATTTAGTGTTGAATTTAGTTTTACACGTTGTGAAAACAGAAAAAATGTTTGGTATTCTTATATTTGATGAGATGAATATTTCATTCTTTCAATTACAATAAAAATAACTCTTACTAAATAGAATTAAACGTAATCTATAATGTTAAAATAATTTATGTTATAGATATGAATGCACTTTTGATAAAATTGTAGAAATATTTCTCAAATACAAATGTAAGTGAAACCGATGGAAAACGGCCTTCGGTGGACGTTTGTACATGCTTCAAAACGTGCGATTTTATTGTTAAATGCATTTTCTGTAGAGTAAAAGTTCACCACATTTCGCACTTGTGAAAAGTTTTCCATGGAAAGGATGGATGCAAGTTGAAGATTTTCAAAATCAGAACGAATGTGTTAGAACTGTTGTTTTCCTTTATTCATTTTATTTTTTCAAAATTCACTGTGGAGCTCTCCAAAGAAAGACCAGTAAAAGACGAAATAATAACAATTACTTTCGATTTATCTCAATATCTCTATGTGCATTTGTTAGAATTTTTATTGGATTTCTCCTTGTTGACAGAATTTTTTGAGAACAAATTATGAATTTGGGAAACGCTCTAGAAAACGTTTTGTGAAATATATTGTCAAAAATGCAGGTTTTTTACATGTGAAGAGTAACCATCATTTCGATTTAATTTCCTCTTTCTACGCATTGAACTCGAATTGGCAGGAAAATGAGCTCACTGAAGCGAAGTGCAAATACGAAGAGTAGTGGAAACAGATGCGAGAGTGAAGTGAGCTGGTCGAATAGACCCAATGCTCGAATAGAGCAATCAACTGAGTGGGAATGTGTAGTTCGAAAATAAATATTCTAGTCAGCAAGTAGTGTACATGTCATATTGTCTGTAGATTGTCATTTAACCGTACTGAAAACCGTATGAGTTCGAATTATTCATTCTGACAGTTTGCTCATTAACATTCCTTAGATAAGTTGAATGGAATTTGAAATAAGTAGGATCAAAAAATTTAAAGACACTTGCTACTTGATGCATCTCCAGAGGTTTATAACATTTTTAATGATTTTTTTGTGTTAAACGAGTTTAAAAATCATGATTTTACAACTGTCTTGCTCTCCCATCCTCCGAAAGAATTCTTGACAACATATAGTTTAGGATATAAAATTCAACAAAATAAAAACTTACAAAAAATTGTGTGACTGCATTACGTGGCTCTGTCAGATTACGTCCATGCATTCACCTCAAATATGGGGAGTTGCAGAACCGCAACTCAACACTCGCCGCCTAAAGGGTTGTCCTGCATAGCAGCGACTACTTTGTATTGTGAAGGCGGACACGGAGCATTCAGAGTGCCTCTTCTGTATGCTCACATTTCATTTCAGCAGGAGAAATTGTACTTACGTTTTTGTGGCGTCTGTAACGTTGTCTGTTTGTTCGTTTGTTGATTTGAAAACGCTTCAGCTCAAACAACATTCCAACCTTGTTTCCTTTGTCATTTTCTGATAGCATTTGAACACAATCCCGTGATTTCACCCTCCAAAATACAACATTCGGCTAAGATTGGCCGTGTGAAAAACGGGTTCACATAGATTATTTTAATGAATTCTAAATAATGGCCAGTTTTCTACCAGCACATTAAGACGCGAAGAATGACAGTTCATTTTTTCAAAAAGGTAGCCTAGACGGGGTCTAACGGACGAAAACACATGCACCAACACACGTTAGTAATTTATTGTATGTAGGATGCAAGTATTAGAAATAACGGTTTTGGATCTCCATGTCACTTTCAATAAGTAATATAACTTGTCCCTTTAGTAAAGCATGTTTGAGTATTATAAAGAAACTTTTTAAAATAAATTTAACCATAGAACTCAGCGATCTTCTGTCATAAAGAGTTACTAATCTTCTATAATTTTGATCGTACACCCAGTGTCTTTTAATCCTTTTGCAGCATAATAAATACTTTTATTATGTTGTGGTTGAATAAAAATACTAGTGGTGTCGCTAATGGCATTTTCAATATTAATTTTCAAATTCTATCTTTTAAATGATGAATTTTCATTACGAGGGATGCAAATACATTTATTTTGTTTCATTTCAGAGGAAGTTGTTAATTACATTTAATCGTACGTGCATGCGATAGCCGGTTCAGTCGTTCCATCCTCCAATTGCACGTCAATATCTGACTCGTCATGGGCGAGCGTGACGTCACAGACGTTTCCAATTCATTTTAGTCAAATGAAACAAAATAAACAACACAGTTTATTAAAGTACATGGATTATTGTTTTTCTTCTTATTTGTCCAATGGTATGACCTAGACTTTTTTAGCTACATGAATGTCAAATAGAATTTTAGTATTGTGACCGAACTTATGTTTATTGGTAATCTGCCATTACATATATTTTCCTTTTTTTTTTTTTTTTGGAAATGTAAAAAATGTCTTATTAGGACGAGGGATCTTTTGTTGGGGGATCACCTTGGTAATACTGTTGACAAATACGACTGTCACTGGCTTTGTTCGTAATACAAAATAATACATTATGAAACGATGATGTAATGATGGGTATTAATACACGAGTGTGAAATTACGATACAAGCTAGGAACGAGCGAGTATCGTAAACTTGACACGAGTGTATTAATACCCATTACATCGAGTTTCATACGATACTTTTTCTACGACTTATGGTAACTTTTCTAAGTTAAACTTCTCCACTGAATCGTTTCCTGGCAGTCGACACTCAAGATTCGCCCAAGGCCACCTAGCGGGCACCTCTCTACCCTACACGCACAGATGGCTTTGTTTTACCAGAGCGCTTGCGAGGGACTACAAAAGTTCCGGGATTAATATTCCGACGTCACCATTTCCGCATTTTCTTTCATTTTTTGAAATGTCAACACTAGTAGAAAGAATCCCCATTCACTAAATATTTTAAACTAAAGAATTGGCCGATTTTTAAGGACAACCACAGGGCAGAAGCAAATAACACAAAATGACTCGCGTGGAGATCTTAATGTCACTTAAATGTTCTCTGCAATAACTACCACTCCACTAGTCAAATACGATCAAAGTGAAATTACAATCCAATTTATTTTAACTAATATTTCACGTAAAAACCAGTACTAATAAAAGAAATTAATAATGAGAGGCATAAAATAATATTAAATGCAATTTTAATATACACACTCGAACAAATCATTTACTGCAAAGATTCTCAATGATTAATGAAGTGACAATATTGGTTTCTAAGCGACTATGTGATTGGTCAAGAAACTGTATCGAAATGACCATCATTATGCAACTGGTTGGAGCCATCCAATGTCAGCATTATACAATGGGAGTAGAAAAAATGATTTATTACAAATGAAATAGTCATTATAAACATTTAAACATATACCTTAATATTAAACAAACCTCAAACAAGAGAAAAAACATAATTCTCATACTTCTATTAGTTATCTTGTTTGATTAATTCTCATCATTGCTTAGACACATAATGGAATCACCCTGTCTTTTACAACATGGCCATACATCCCTCTTGCATTAACTCAGAAGTAATGAAAATTAACTATTCTAAAAATATAGTTACATAATGCAGAAAATAGTCTTATCCTCCCACCCTTCTCACAATCAACATTCCCCCAGTTCTGAACCAGAATCGATCACAATACTTGTGCATCCTTATACTCACTCCTTAACTTGTAAATAAAAACAAAATCTGGTTTTGAATAATCTTACAGTACAGGTCTCCTAACAGCCGCGACGTTTTTTATTTATTTTATTACTTGAATGAATAATACATGGTTCAGTAATATTACTTTTTCACATGTAATTCTTCTAACTTACATTTAACCTAACCTCAAAACTATTTCTAATCTAACTTCAAAATTGGCTAAGGATATTCATTGAGCACCTACGCTTAGCTTACATCTGAGAATATATTGATGAAGGTGTGTAGAGGATGTCTATTGTGGATTCAGGTCGAAATTCGTTGAGTGCGGCTAGGTTGTAGTGGGCTATTTGATTCATTAAGAATA